>CM064876.1:52172114-52772114 GCA_032719365.1 Prinsepia uniflora
TAAATTTGAATTTCCCTGAGGCAATCATTCAGTGAACTTATAAACTATTGTTTCCCATTGAATGCATGTCACCTCCTAATAAAACCATGAGTTAGCAGACCAAAATCAAACTTCATGAAGATAATACCATAATTAAGAATATGTGATGTTAAGTTTGAAAGCCAAGCACAATTACTTATTTTGAATACTAATATGCCAAAGCATCTAATATCACTACTTTTACTAGAAATAAGATCTTGGTTTAGATGATGATGTGGTTATACCTTTTCCTCGAAGGTGTCAAAATAAGAACAAAAATAAAGGGGAATTTGAATAAGACACCATAAGCATGTTGCAAAAACTTCAAATTATACTGTCTTTCCACAAGCTAGTCAAGTGACATCACAAACATCTCCAAAGCATGTTTTGTTGCCCAACTGTGCATGACCCTCAAGGCCAATCATCTCGGGGCTCCATCACTTCCTTCCAGTACTCTTCCATAATCTCATTTTTGCAAAACACAAGATCTTCGTCAATTTTTTTGGAGATAATGGGGCACCTGTTGTTGCAGAAATCGTCCGACTCTGTGAAGTTCCTTCTCGATCCCTACACATAAGAACGAAAATCAAACGGGGTTAAGGTTGAATCCCGGGGGGGTGGTTCAACCGAAAACGCTCCGATGCTTAAGTCAGCTTCGAAAGAGAAATCTTAAGAGCTTAACTAGCATTGAATTAAATTACCTTTATTGAGAAATGTGTACCCCTTATGTAGGGGTGAGTGGGATGTTCAATTTCCATAGTTTCGATGTGGGACAAATGCTCCTTGATTTGCGTGCTGACACATGTTATGAAAATTGAGGGTGAGAGGCTTCCACATGTCATCCCGGTTTGGGCCCAATGTTTGGGCTATGTAAGCATTGTGGGCTTGAGCTATGTTCGGTGCTTGGACTTTAAGTATTATTTTAGGGGCAATTTGGTCATTTCGGGAATTATGGGTCACGTGGTAGCTCCACATTCTTCCGGTGATTTTGGGTTCCACAAATGCCCTCACATCGCTTAGGAATTCAGGGAATTCTAAGGGATATAATTTGTATTGTGGTTCCGATTAATTATATGTGGGAGTATGTAAGACCCGTGTCCTGAAGGGAACAGTGAACAATCCCACATTCCTGCGAGGGGGAATGGTCTGGGAGAGGATGGTGGTGTGCCTTAAAGGTGTAGGCACACACCTATCTAGCACTAGGCCTTTTGGGAGCTCAAGTGGCTTTAGGGGGGATTGAAACCCCAAAGTTAAGCGAGTTGAGGCTGGTGCAATTCCATGATGGGTGACCCCCTGGGAAGTTGCACCATGAGCTCCCGAAAACAAAACAATGAGGGCGAGGCCCAAAGCGGACAATATTGTGCTAGATGAGTCGGGTCCTGACCGAAGAGGGACGGGTCCTGACAATTTGGTATCAGAGTCAGACCCCAACCGGGAAGTGTGCTAGCAAGGACGCTGGGCCCTAAGGGGGATGGATTGTAAGACCCGTGTCCTGATGGGAACAGTGAACAATCCCACATTCCTGCGAGGGGGAATGGTCTGGGAGAGGATGGTGGTGTGCCTTAAAGGTGTAGGCACACACCTATCTAGCACTAGGCCTTTTGGGAGCTCAAGTGGCTTTGGGGGGGATTAGAACCCCAAAGTTAAGCGAGTTGAGGCTGGTGCAATTCCATGATAGGTGACCCCCTAGGAAGTTGTACCATGAGCTCCTGAAAGAAAAACCGTGTGGGCGAGGCCCAAAGAGGACAATATGGTGCTAGATGAGTCGGGTCCTAACCGAGGAGGGACAGGTCCTGACAGAGTAGGACTCCGCTTGATCTTCAGTTTCGTTGTACCTTTATCTGGGAGTCTCTAATGTCGCAGTAAGCTGCACGCTTGTCCGAGAGACTTTTGAATATTTCTTTAATTGTTGAGCTTTACATTTTTGCACATTCAGAGAGGTGTATGAGTCCAATTGCAATGATTCAAGCGCCGGTGAGCTTTACTCTTCAAGACGATCATTTCAAGATGTATGAATGAATACTTCTGTTGTAGTCTTAAAGACCTCACTTTGTGGAGTACCATCTGGTGGTGTGTCCGGCCCTTGTTAGAGTTTCCGACTTCAAAAGATGGTGGACTTGACATCAAGACGCTCATCCAGTTGACATGCTTGTAGTGCTTTGTGGATGGAAGAACTTAGCGCTTCGACGTACTTGTCATCTTCAAGTGCGGGCGGAGCCAACATCAAGGCCTTTAACGGGGAGGTGCAGCAGAATGCAACGCGAGGTGTAACAGAGTGCAAGACGAGGTGCAACAGAGTGCAAGGCGAGGTACAGCAGAATGCGAGACGAGGTGCAGTAGGGTACAAGACGAGTTACAGCAGAGTGCAAGACGAGGTGCAGCAGAGTTTAAGACGAGGTGCAGTAGAGTGCAAGGCGATGTGCCCCAAAGTACAAGACGAGGTGCAGCAGAGTGCAAGACGAGGTGCAGCAGAGTGCAAGGCGAGACATGTTGGAAGTGTGAGGCGATGAGTCCTATCACTTGGAGTGCAACGTGTCACAACCCAGTATGTGGCTTGTTCCAGCTGCAAGGCAATGTGTGTTGTAGCTCCAAGGCGAGATGTGCTTCATCTTCAAAGCAAGGATTCCCATTACGCTAGGTAAAGTGCATGTGGTGCCATAAAGTAACTGAAATTTTCCAAGGAGTTTCTTTGGATGGCTGATGACCTTCCAGAGACTTGCTCTTCAAGGCCTTGTTGAGCTCAAAATGGGGTGTAGTAAGGTGAAACAATAGAATGGAGGATCGATCATGCCCCTCCTGCAAAGCTCGAAACGTCGTACATCATCGCCTAATTGAAGGAAGAAAGCTTGGAGATACCATCATCTAGACGCTGAAGCCAAGTGGCGTGAAGACACTAACACCAAACCATTGTTTCGTCTTGGAGTTGAAAGTCAAGCTGCTTTGTAGCCGTCGCCGAGTCAAGCAGTGGTGAAGTTGATTTTTTGAAGTCAACTATGCTAAGTAGGCGATGTTGAAGAGGTTTCCCCCATTGTTTGAAGAAGGTCATGGACGATGTGTCACTGGAAGTCCACGATGGGATGATCGAAGGCCTCCAAGGCTTGCTCATAGGTTGATGGAGAGACTCTGAGGTCGTGCTGGTCCTGATGATGAGCTTTATGATTCTTCTTTGCTCGTAGCTTGATCTTAGCATTGAATACATGTTTGAGCATTCAAATTGTGAATTGCCAACTTCTTTAATTTTCATTAATAGAAGTCTTCCATTTGTTTTGAGTGTTTTGTGATTTTCGGCAGATTTGACCTTTGTGTACAAAAAGGTTCGCGGGGAACTCGTCACAACTTGGAATTGAGTGAGATCAATGGAGTTGGAAAGCTGACTTCCATAGCTTTCTAAATCCGTCGACCTCATGTCAGGGTGATCAAAATTCAGTGGTCTATGACTGAATGAATCTCGTACTCGTGCGCTGGTACGTGCAGTTGACCTTCGTGTACAAAAACGTTCGCTGGGAACTCATCACAACTCGTAATTGAGTGAGGTCAACGGAATTGAAAAGCTGACTTCGGTATCTTTTTAGGGCCATCAAGCGCATGTCAGGGTGAGCAAAATTAAGTGATCTATTATCGAATGAATCTCGATCTCGTGCACTGAAATGCAGAATTGGACTTCGCATGTTAAAACATTTGCCCATTGTTTGTCATGGCCTGGTGGTTGCCTCTCTTGGTGGGGTTGGAAGCGTTTTTTTGTAGTACCTTTCCGACTCCACCAAGTCAAGTTCTTGGATGGTTTCATGTGCCTCGCTGGGACGAGCCTTGAGCGCTTCGCGTGGCGAAGTCGTGGCGTGGTCCGCATGGTGAAGACTTGTTGTGCTTTGCGTGGAAAAAACTTTGAGTTCTTTTCATGGTGAAGGCTTAGAGTGCTTTGTATGGGGAAGGCTTGGAGTGCTTCGCGTGGTGAAGGCTTAGAGTGCTTCGCGTGGCGAAGACATGGAGTGCTTAGCATGGTGAAGACTCAGGTGGTTTGAGTGGCAAAGGCTTGGAGTGCTTCGCGTAGCAAAAACTCGGGTGCTTTGTGTGGCAAAGGCTTCAAGTTCTTCGCGTGACGAAGGCTTAGTGTGCTTCGCGTAGCGAAGACTCGGATGTTTTGCGTGGCAAAGGCTTGGAGTGTTTTGCATTGCGAAGGCTTGGAGTGCTTCGCATGGCGAAGGCTTGGAGTGCTTTGCGGGACGAAGACTTAGAATGCTTCGCGTGGTGAAGGCTTTGAGTACTTCGCGTGGTGAAGGTTTGGAGTGCTTCGCATGGCGAAGGCTTGGAGTGCTTCGTATGGTGAAGACTTGGAGTGCTTTGCATGGCGAAGACTCGAGTGTTTTGCATGGCAAATGCTTGGAGTGCTTCGCATGGCGAAAGCTTGGAGTGCTTCGCATGGAGAAGACTCGGAGTGCTTCGCATGGAGAAGACTCGGAGTGCTTCGCATGGCGAAGGCTTGGAGTGCCTCTTAGGGCGAAGACTTAGAGTGCTTCGCGTGGTGAAGGCTTAGAGTGCTTCGCATGGCGAATGCTTGGAGTGCTTCGCATGGCAAAGGCTTAGAGTGTTTCGCATGGCGAAGACTCGGGTGCTTTGCGTGGCGAAGGCTTGGAGTGTTTCGTATGGCGAAGGCTTGGAGTGCTTCGCATGGCGAAGACTCGGGTGCTTTGCATGGCAAAGACTCGGGTGCTTTGCATGGAAAAGGCTTGGAGTGCTTCGCGTGGCGAAGACTTAACGTGGTTCGCGGGACGAAAGCTTGGAGTGCTTCGCATGACGAAGGCTTAGAGTGCTTCGCATGGTGAAGGCTTGGAGTGCTTCACATGGTGAAGACTCGGGTGCTTTGCGTGGTAAAGGCTTGGAGTGCTTCGCATGGCGAAGGCATAGGTGCTTTGCGTGAAAAAGGCTTAAAGTGCTTCAAATGGCGAAGACTTAGAGTGCTTCGCGTGATGAATACTTTGAAGTGTTTCTAGTGGCGAAGGCCTAGTGCTTTCTAAACAAAAACGTATGTGATAAGACAATTTCATTAGACGTTGAAACAAAACATCTTTAATCTTATTGAAAGAAACTATGTGAGCAAGTAGGCACCGAGCCAAATTTTAACCACAAAATTTGTGTCTTTGATGATGACTTGGTCACTGATTCAGTTTCTTGGTTGTTCCCTGCAAGTCGGGCCCGGCATGATGGTGTCCACGCGGATCATCTTTTGTGCGGGTTCTTGGGGTCTTTGTTTCCGAGAAGATTCGTTGCCCTTTTTCTGACGTACTCGATGCAGTGTCCTTCCTTCAAGAGATGCCGGAGGTATCTTTCGAAAGTCTAGCAAGAGCTTATGTCGCTGCAACCAATAATGCGGGACTTCTCTTTCCAATACCTCCGGATGTATTGCCGTAAGGATTCCTTAGAGCTCTTTCAGATGGTGAAGAGGTGGTCATCCTTGACTTCGACGGTGCGAAGCTGCGAGTACTCCTTCACGAAAGCAAGGGCCAACTCTTCGAAAGAAGTGATTGATCTCCGGAGGAGATGGTTGAACCATGTCATCGTCTGACCTTGCGAGGATTGGAAAACTTTGCACATGAACGCGTCGTTGTGCATGTGAGGTACCATGACCCCCTGATAGTAATTGATGTGCTTCACTAGGTCGGAGGTTCCTTTGTACTGACTGAAGTTGGGAGTTGAAAATTGATGCGGGAACGGCTCTTCCTCAATGTCCCTCACAAATGGTGAAGATGATGATGTCTGAATCTGGCGCCAAAGCTCATCCTCCAAGTCTCTATCAAACTGAACACCTTAGAGGCGTCGGTCTAGCATCCTTCGGACATCCTCAACATGCAATGGACTTTTGAGACGGGAATTTCATCGTCGGGTCAAGTGGCATCGACTCCGTCAAGTTGCAGCGGGAATGGCACTCAAGCGTGTTGGTGAGTAGGTCTAGTCCTCTTCGCTGCGATCGTCTGTGCTTCTTGAGTTTCGATGGGTCTGTCCATCTGAGTGAGTGTGTGGCGCATAGGAGACTGCTTGCTGCCGTCGGCTGTTGCGTAGGTATTCAGTGAGCGAAAGTGCTCCAGGGCGTCCTCCAAGTCTCTCTCGAGCCGGAAGCCTCAATCGTTCTTGGCCTTTTGCTCTGGGGGTGCAGCTTTCTTTCCCTGAGTCGCTTAGTGACGTGTCTTGGGACATTGTCAGGCATCGAACATGCTCCTTGCCAGCGCGTCTCGGGGATGTCCCTTGGTGCCCCGCGAGGTTCACTGCACTTCTTTGAGGTTTTGGATGTCCCGATGTCTCCCAATAGTTGTTTTAGGAGCTCTAATTGGGCCCGAACTTGGTTGCTCAGTTGCTAAACCTGCTGCATTAGTCCAAGTCACGAAGGTGAGCCCCTAGATGCTTGCTCGTGACGAGTAGTATGTCGGGGCACACATCGCATGCCTTCAGTCAAATATGATGGGCCACATCTCTCTGAAGCTTGGGTGTTGCCATGCAGGTTGCACAGGGCGTCCAAGTGCCTCCTTAGCGACGTGTCTGGGGATATTGTCTGACAGCAAACATGCTCCTTACCGGCGCGTCTCGGGATGTCCCTTGGTGCCCCACGAGGTTCACTGCACTTCTTGGAGGTTTTGGATGTCCCGATGTCTCCCATTAGTTGTTGTAGGAGCTCTGATTGGGCCCGAACTTGGTTACTCAGTTGCTCAACCTACTACATTAGTCCAAGTCGCGGAGGCGAGCCCCTAGATGTTTGCTCGTGACGAGTAGCATGTCGAGGCACACGTCACACGCCTTCAGTCGGACCACGTCGCTCTAGAGCTTAGGTAGAGGTTCACTCACAGCAACAATCGCATAAGCGGATGTGGCAGCCTCAGAGGCCCATGCAGATCAGCATGTTCTGGCCATCTAAGGATTGGTAAGTGTTGAAAGTAGAATGGAGTTTTTTTCGAGGAAATACTAAGGAGCATGCTTTGCGTATTTCTCAAATTGTCTCTCAATGAAAGCACCAGTTGTTGATACAGAAATTGTCCGGCTCTGTGAAGTTCCTTCTCGATCCCTACACATAAGAACGAAAATCAAACGGGGTTAAGGTTGAATCCCGGGGCGTGGTTCAACCGAAAACGCTTTGATGCTTAAGTCAGCTTCGAAAGAGAAATCTTAAGAGCTTAAGTAGTGTTGAATTGAATTACCTTTATTGAGAAATGTGTACCCCTTATGTAGGGGTGAGTGGGATGTTCAATTTCCATAGTTTCAATGTGGGACAAATGCTCCTTGATATGCATGCTGACACATGTTATGAAAATCGAGGGTGAGAGGCTTCCAAGTGTCATCCCAGTTTGGGCCCAATGTTTGGGCTATGTAAGCATTGTGGGCTTGAGCCATATTCGGTGCTTGGACTTTAAGTATTATTGTCAGGGGTAATTTGGTCATTTCGGGAATTATCGGCCACGTGGTAGCTCCACATTGTTCCGGTGATTTTGGGTTCCACAGCACCCACCTACAAGAACAAGTAAGTGAGTAACGTGTGGAAGGCAGCATGCTTCAATCTTCTCGTTGGTCTGATCGAATTTGTTTCACAAATTCAACATCAATTTTCTCAATTTTGTTCTTCTTGAAGGTTCTGTTTTTATTTTGCATCATGAAATGATAGGCCCACCCTCAATCCCCCGGGATTAAGGGCTAAGTCCTGCTCCCGTCTACCTTACGCATGACACGAAAGGCTAAACTAACGTCCAACATCCATGTGACACGTAAGTCGGACAAGGGATTTCCAAACGCACTGCTCAAAACGTCCAGACTTCCTAGAGCGCGCAGACTCTACTGTGGTTTGCGTATGTGATGTCTCCGTCTATCTCGACCAACAGCTCGCACCGCAACAACTTGGAGGGTATCGAAAACACAAAAAGACTATGAGTGAACAAAAATAAATAGTAATTTCAGAAAAACAGTTTAGTAGAAAGACATTTTACCTCCACGCAAAAACCAATGCATGCATATACAATCCATGTCATGAAACCATTTCATATCAAAAACCGTCAATGAAAACCATTCTTGAAAACCCGAATCAAATCTGTATTCCAGGGTATCAGCCCAAAATCACAAATCATGCTCAAAGTATGGGAATTCGGTCCCAAAACTCATCAAATCCAAATCATCCTGGCCACTGCCCAAAACATCTGAAAACCAGTGAAAAAACAATGAAAAACATCAATCATGTGAGTTGCTGGATCTCAAGTGCGCCCGAGACTTTAAACTCAAAACCATGCGCATAATCAGGCCTTCCCGGGATATCAACGAGTCTTTAAACTCAAAACACAATCAACAGACCTCGGGGGATATCATAACCGAGTCTTTAAACTCAAAATATATCAATCCAGGCCCCCTCCCCCTCCGTCGTCAATCAACCGAGTCTTTAAACTCAAAACCAGATCCATCGGGTTTTTCTTTTTCTTTTCCAAGTCATTAAACCCAAAACCATTTTTCAATCAATAGTGAAAACCATAGAAAATCCTTATCCGAATTCGCAACAATGATTCCGTAAGCCAGCATCTGGAACCATCATCTCGAACCCAAATCCAAAATTTCCTCTTTCAAGTTTCAAAACCAAATCCGAAACATCGTTTCCAAAATCCAGTTTCAAAATCGAAATCTCAATCGTATGAACAGGCCTCCAAGCCCGAAATCACTTTTCCGAAATCCATTTCAAATCATTGAAATCAAATCATCAAAACCATAATCAAATCGCAAGATAATCGAAATCTCGTAAAATGTGCAAATACGTAAATATCTCGAAATACGTGCAAAATCGTAAATAATCAAGATCATAATCAAAATCATAGAATCACGTATAGAAAAAATTTTAAAAAATATATGCATGCATCACAAGTTAGAAAGCAAAGTCCACTCAAAGACCATTTTGGCGCTGCCTCGATACGCGCACACTGCTGTTCCCAGCTAATCCGCTATCACCGGCTTTCCCGAACCTATCCAAATCCCATAATAAGGTCATTAACTACTTCATAATACTTCTACTAAAGTCCCGTATTTTTCCCGAATTTTTAACTATTTTTAATTGAGGCCTAAAACCTTCGGACATCCTGAAACATATCGAGACGATGCCCGATCGACTCGAAACTAATCTTAAAATGTTCGTTACATCGAATACTTTAAAAGTCATGTTGGAACCATTATCAAATACTGTGACACGCACCCACACGCGCCTCCCAAAGAGGATGCTCTTGGGAGCCCCGCGCCCAGCATAGTCATCTTCAACCTCGCTTCGACTCGATCTAGGCCGGTCCGGTCCAGGTTGAACCGGCATGAGCGGTTTAACTCAATTCCTGCATCTTTTCAATCCATTTTAGCGTCTAACTAATCCTATAGCTTTAGCACAGGATTTCCTATCTATCTATCTATTCAAATAATGAAAGGAGGGTCAAAAACATACCTCCCGAACTGTGATCAAAACCGTGAGGTTCCTCCATCATGTTGACCAGAATTCTGGCCACCCCCTGCCCTGAATTCACATCCAACCAACTCCTTTTCACTTCCAAAACCTCATCCAAAACAGTAAAAGAAGCAACAGCCAATAAATTCTCACTTACCATATTCGACTTCAACTCATGCTTTCACTGGTTTCTTCCTTACCGTGTCTTGTAGGTCTCGAAACCAAGCCCATTCAACTCTCTGAACCTCCAGAAACCATTTCCCATCAACTTCATCGAGCAAAACCCATCAGAATATGATCGTCCATTTCAATTGGCAAACAGGACTTCGCCTTCGCAGGTTTTTGTTTTAACCCAAAACCCGCTGCCGTGCCTCCACCGTGGCCACCACCACGCTCAAGCTCGACCTCCTCTCACCTTCCTTCACACATCACTGGTCAGGGATGGGCCTTGGTTCATGGTTTCACCCTCACCCTCTGTTTGTACTCTATTCCCTCTCAAAACTGTATAATACCATTATACCCATATATCAATTGCATGAGGCAACTGTACACACTTCTACAACTATCCAGAGAAGGTCATGTGTCCAAATCTCAGTAAACAACCATCCCTAGGAAGCCACATGTCCATTTATCACTGGGCACATTCCCAATGCATCAAAAGGACCAAAATGCCCCTGCCTTCATAAATTACCATTTTGCACTTCGCTTATTTAGACCAATAACTAAATCATCCGAAGTCCAATGGCAACATGCTGCCTGTCATTGTATTTAGGGGATCGAGACCTACCTAACGGTCCTTGAACTACGTGAAAAGTCCATGTCGTTTGAAAAGTCAACAATTTACCATTTTTTAACTAAATTATCGAATTGCCCTTTAACTTCCGAACATCATAACTTCCTTCCCTGATGCCGGAATTAGACGTGCTACCTGTCTATGAACGCGTGACGTCCCGAACTATATCACGATCATCGGTCAAAATCTATTTGACCATCCGAACAAAAAGTTAACTGTTTGCCCAATTCCAAGGGGAAAACTGTCATTTCACACTGTCCGTCAGAAATCAACCGACTAATCACCGATTAACTTTACTAATTCTTCATGAACCACTAATCTAATCCCGATTTTCGGTACGGGTTGTTACAATCCACCCCCCTTAAAGAATTTCATCCCCGAAATTCCGCATCTCGTACCTCTGTAACTAGCTAGGGGAAATCCAACTGAGCTCACACCTGGGTCTCCTACCCGGTGTCCATCGCCAGCCAATCCGACTTATCCTGAAAGTGCCCAACTGTCACCACATCTCACCAAGTGAATCTACTCAACCAACTTTTAGTTTATCTGAAGATCATCCCAATCGTACTGGGGTCACCATAAATCCATCTCGTTCCCGCAATATTCTAACATTACATCAGCAGACACTCACGGCTCAACTGTCTCTAGGTACGCCACGACATCACTACTACCAGTCACATCAATCTCAGACTCCTTCTTGAGTCCAGCGCACTTTGTACCAACACCTCAGTACATCGTACGAGTCTGCCGTTAACAACCACAAGTTTTCAAGTACACCCATTTACAAGATGGCATCTACCGGCCTAGGTACGCCAATGCATCAAAATTTGTAGAACGGTCCATACTACCTTCGTCAGCGATCCATGCCGACCTCACCGGAGTCACAACGTAAACGTCCCTTAATTCAACCAATCATCTCACCAGTGGTTTCACTAACCACTACACCGTCAACCTATGGGAACACCATCCACGTCCCACACTACCTGTCTATAACCGGACCCTACCAATTTTTGTCCATTGTGATCCCACGTCGCTGAGTCACACATCGCAGCATCAGGATCCTATCAGCCAATCGTGGCTCTGAGCATCCAGCTCATCAAAAATAAGCAACAGATCACTCTGGATCACCTGGATCCAGTCCACATGCACCGTCAAAATCCGTCATATAGAAACTACGCCGATCATCCATCTATCCATAACATCCCTCGGCACTACGTCGATCACCAAACACATGCAAGAACAACTCTCCGAACTTTGAGTATAACAAAGATATTTCGGAATACCTCAAGCACAGCTCGTAGCGTATATCCTCACTGACATGACCTGTCCCAATCCCCCTGGGATTAACGCGGGACGACCCTACTCCCGTCTGACACGGAGTGTCAAACAAGGGATAATTCCATCCTTAGCCCTCTCGGGCCATCAGAGTACGCCAGGATCTGGAGGAGGTATGTGATATCTTGGTCTCTGTACCACAATAAAAAGTCATGTACCACAATAACCTTTCCAGGGTTCATGCCGGTTCCCATAAACCGCCATGAACTTGGAAATCGATCTAGGGTCCCTGACCCGAAATCATAACCATAAAGTAACTGGGTCTCGTGCCCGAACATATGATATCAGCTGGGCATCCTGCCCGATATCTAAGGGTCAGTCACGACTCCGATTGTAATGATGTGTGTAACCATCCATCCAGGGCCGCCCTCAATCTTGGTATGTCGCCGTGAACGAATCAACCGACGCGACCACCACAAGATCATGGTGCACTCATCACCGATCGCTACCCTGAACCGTCAGCACTCCGAAGTTGAGCCTTCCCAAGCTGCCCGACCACGAATCGTGCATCGTGACCTCTCCTGAAGGTACACATCCCAAACCGGAGGCGAGCGTCACGTCGTCCGTCGCCGTGCACCAAGCATCTGCCGCGACCACGACTCGGACCCGTAGGTCATCAATAGGGTAATATGCACGAGACAAAACCAAATGGGTCTCATACCCGAGTTTATCCTTTTAGAAATCCAAAACCTTTTCATTTAAACAGATAAAGAAATACAAACTCGTATAGGCACCGTATAAGGCTGTAACCTCGAAATATGTGCTTATACGTAACCACAAACAAATGCACCCCAAACATGTAATAAAACATATAATAAATATTTATGCATGCACCAATTTAGAAATCCAAGGTCCACTCACAGACCGTCCAAGCTGCCGCCTTGATTTATGTGCCATACGGCTCTCCAGAGCCAATCACCGTCACCGGGACTCCCAAACCTGTCCAAATCGTAATAGAAGGTTACTAACTACTTAATTAACCTCCCACTAAAGCCCATAATTTTCCGTAATTTTTAACTATTTTTAATCTCGATCTGAAACCTTCCGATGCCCAGAACATTATCGAGACGGTGTCTGATCGACCCGAAACCAGTCCCAAAATGTTCGTTACATCAAATAAAAGATTTCACGTGTTGAACACGTTCCCAAATTGTGGCCACAGGCCCGCACGCGCCCCAAGAACCTCACACGTGTGAAGCCCATGCTCGGGCACTGTAGCATCATCTTCAAGCTTGGACGGGTCCTGCAACCAGGTCGCCGTGACCCGCGGGTTGACCAGATCGGTTATCCGTCGTCCGACCTCCAAAACTCCTCCCGTTTGTCCCATTTTACTCGTCTCATCCTAACTTAAGGTTCTATGGATTTAAAAACTAGAAAAAGGTCAAGATGGTTACCTGTGATGCCAAAACCCGAAGACTAAGATTTCGGCCGTCCGTCTGGGCTGTACCGCCGTCCCCAGCCGCTCCTTTCGATCCGCACGGGTCCCCATGATCACCAGAAAGAAAACCCAATCAAAGAAATTAGCCAAGAAGATCCCAATCACAACCTTGAATTTTCAAACGGGCTTACCCGCCAAACAGGGTTTCCTCCCGTCGTGGACCGCCGCCGTGAGCCCGTCACCGTCGTTTCCTCACTCTCACGGTCACACTAAATGAAGAATGGTGGTGAGGAAACCAGGTGAGCCGTGTGGGTTGTTTGTAGGGAGGGAATGAATATGGGGTTTCGGATTTTTGAGAGAAGAAGAAGAAAATGAAATGAAAATGGTGATGGTGTCGTGGAAGAGAAGAGAGAAGAAGATGATGAGATCAGATGAGAGGGATGAGATGAGTGGTGAGGATTGAAAGATTAAAATATAATAGAGGGCTAGGATTAAGTGGTACTTGGATTAATTATAAAATATTAGAAATAATAATATTTAATTAGTTAGATCCCCTTTTTAGGGAAATTGGCCATGGGATGAGTGACACTTGTCACTCATCCATGGGACCCACCTAAAATATCTAGCCAATCAGATTTTACCAAATCATCACCATCTCGAAGTACGTGCATAGTGAAATCAAACTTCCGTGACCTACAACTTCCCCGTTCGAATTCTAATTTCAGTGTGCCGCCTGTCTATGGATTCGTATCATCCCGATTTATGTAACGGTCTTTGGCCCTAGGCCATCGGACCTCTCAATCAAAAAGTCAACATTTGACCCCTTTTAACCAAAATTACCAAAATGCCCCTAAACTTCCGAACGTCATAACTTCCTCAAATGTCGGAATTGAACGTGCCACCTGCCTATGAACTCGTGACGTCACGGAGTACGTCACGATCATCGATCAAAGTCCGTTTGACCGCCAAAATGAAAAGTCAATGTTTTACCCATTCTAGGGGTAAAACGGTCATTTTGAACCGTTCATCCGATTTCGCCCAACTAATCACCGATTAGCCTGACTAATCGTGATTAGTCACTAATCTAATCTAGGAATTTGGGACGGGTCGTTACAATCTTCCCTCCATAATTAATTTCATCCTCGAAATTCCAACCGACCTAATTCCAACCGTTCTTCCCTCTTTAATATAGTTTCGTTCTCGAAACTCGAACTATCCTGATTCCACATCCACCCAGTGGAAAGTAGAATCGACCTCAAAACTCATGTACACTAGTACACCCACTAGTGAACACAACACTTGTCTGCACCCAGACATACCACTAATACAGACGTCGGATTGACTGCATTCGACCACGTCGATTGACAGTAATCACGAGTTCCGTACTGACATCACTTGTTAATATCAGAACAGCCTGAGTATTCTAGGAGCTAACTACTTGTCAGATCTACTATTTCGCTGACAATAACAACTCGAAGGTTCCTTCCTCAATCACCAATCTATCCTGATGTCTGCTCCCAGTGGGAGTCATCAGACCTCACTTAACGATCCACGCTGACACATTCGACAAACTGTCACCACTTGACAGTCGCCAGTCAAAAACTGACACTATACCCACTTGTGATTATACTAACCACCAACTCACTCAACCTGAGTATACGCATACCAACAAATACTCGATCTGTGCGTAACTGGACCCATCAGGAATACCATGACCAAGTGCATAGTATCCAACGTCCAGTCCACGTTCTCAACTAATCCAATGGTATCAGAATTAATCCGACTACCAACACGTTCACCAACGTACCCATGGTATAACCTATAAGCTATCACCAGACACCACAAGTCTGCCTGGTATCGTACCTCGAACAACGTACAAGGCACATACATCTACCCATCAACCAGTCTACAACCACCTAGGTCTTAGTCAATCACGTTTCTATAATGGAGACCATCTGTCCAATCCAGTATTATACAAATCGAAACTCCAACCCATCATCCATTTCCAATTCTGAATTCGCGATTTCGTAAGAAATCCCGAATCCAAACCTAGAATTCATATCCATAACCATGTCCAAATCCGAGTTCGAAATCATCATTCCGTAAGCTAGCATTTGGAATAACCATTCCGAACCCAAATCCATAAATCCACTTTCAAGTTCCAAAATCAAATCCTGAATCGTCACCCAGAAATCCGATTCCAAAACTCAAAATTTCATTCTCGTCTACCGAGACGTACCAAAACCGAACCTATCGGTTACCTGCTCAATACATTCGATTGAGTTCATAGGGAAGCCAATCCCAACATCAACACCTCTAAGGCTAACAAAAATACAACCTCATCGGACAACTACTCGCCCGAGTAATAAGCCACATGGGATTCACCTAGAAAAGAAGTTCAGTCCCAACATCCTTAACTCAAACATCCAAGTAAGAGCAATAAACTCTCCACCTATCTGGATCATCAAGATCACGATCCAGATCCATCACTACGTCAACCGACCATAGACGTCACGATCCTCGATCGTCACGACGCCTAAGGTCCTCAACCATTTCCCACATCTAAATAGATTAGCCAACGACGAGGCACGCCGAGACTATGGGTTCTCATTGATTACCTCATATCGATCCTTGTCATTCCACCTAGGAAAAACCAAGGATGATCCAACACGATGACATAAAAACTCATCCTACGTGAATACAACCAAAACTCGATGCAATCACCACGCCACATAATCTAACATCGTCTACCACCAAGCAGAAAATGAGAAATCTCAGTCACTTAACTTCGATATACTCAATTCCTCATGATGACCCAAGACAAATCTCGAGTCCACTAACCAATACACGACCAATGTAATGGTGACACAACCATCATCTACCACGGTAGAACCTGAGAAGTCACCCAAAACGACTTCGAAATACTCGTTACCAATGCGGAAAACCCGCATTCCACTCGTCACCTCAATCACAACCTTTCGCGATTCCCGCAGTTCCAACCATGTCGGAACCAATATACTCAGACATCATCCACGTGTTTCCCTTTGACTAGTTAGGGACACAACAACTCTGGGTACAGTTACCGACTCGTGCCTCCCTCATACCCAACAACTCTGGGTACAGTTACCCCGATAACTCATACGAGAAAAGAAAACGTCCCCTGAACGTCCCCGATTCCCAACAACCATAACTACAACCACTCTCGGTAGTAGTGCCTGCTACCGACTCGTGCAGACCTAACCACGAGGCATCTCGATATCCAGACTCGCATCAAGTGGAATCAACCGCTCGTATCAACTACTCTGTATCCCACTCAGGGATTCCATCGACAAGTACCAACCCTGATAACCTGTCCAACCAAACCTAACCAGTCGCAACTCGACTCAACCAACGTCGTCTACCAGGTCACCCATGACCTTAGTTGCACCAAATATCCATCACAACTAAGTAGCACAACAACCAACTAGGTTTAACCGATAAGTATAACCTCGACTGCAGAGTGTAGTCCCATCACAAACTGACATGACTAGACCTGACATGACCAGATCGAACATGACCGTCGGTCTTGACTTCGAGAAATAGTCAGAGTCTAACCACTTGCCAACTGACATTTCCGAACCATACACGTAAGGTAGGGTTCCACGATCACACATAGGGTCTCCCTAAACCCAACTGCGAAAAGCAGTAAAATCCACAATCTAACGGACTCCGCGCTCTTGACATCGTAAAGACGTCAATCCAATCCTATTGTCAATCCAACTAGGATTCCTTGAATCCGACTATTAACTGCCACAAGTTCAACTAGAGTTTCACGAAATCGACTGCTAACTGCCAACCGCAGTACAATCCATAATCCAGCTGCTAACTGCCAGGAGCAGTAAATCCCTCAAACTCAACAAAATCCGATCATCGGATGGTCATAATTCCCAACCAGTCGTCAGAACCGATTGTCAGGACCCGACCCTCCTCTGTCAGGTCTAGACTCATCTAGCACGATATTGTCCTGTTTGGGCCACAACAATACTCAACGTCAATCCTGCGCCCTCATGGTTTTGTTTCCGGGAGCTCACGGTGCAACTTCCCAGGGGGTCACCCATCATGGAATTGCACCAGCCTCAACTCGCTTAACTTTGGGGTTCCAATCCCCCCCAAAGCCACTTGAGCTCCCAAAAGGCCTAGTGCTAGATAGGTGTGTGCCTGCACCTTTAAGGCACACCATCATCCTCTCCCAAACCATTCCCTCTCGCAGGAATGTGGGATTGTTCACCGTTCCCTCCAAGACACGGGTCTTGCAATAAATTGTCAGGACCTGACCCTCCTCGGTTAGGACCCAACTCATCTAGCACCATATTGTCCGCTTTGGGCCTCGCCCTCACGGTTTTGTTTTCGGGAGCTCATGGTGCAACTTCCCAGGGGGTCACCCATCATGGAACTGCACCATGAGCTCCCGAAAACAAAACCGTGAGGGCGAGGCCCAAAGCGGACAATATGGTGCCAGATGAGTCGGGTCCTAACCGAGGAGGGTCGGGTCCTAACCGAGGAGGGTCGAGTCCTGACAATTTGGTATCAGAGCCAAACCCCGACCGGGAAGTGTGCTAGCGAGGACGCTGGGCCCTAAGGGGGGTGGATTGTAAGACCCGTGTCCTGGAGGGAACGGTGAACAATCCCACATTCCTGCGAGGGGGAACAGTCTGGGAGAGGATGGTGGTGTACGTTAAAGGTGCATGCACACACCTATCTAGCACTAGGCCTTTTGGGAGCTCAAGTGGCTGTAGGGGGGATTGGAACCCCAAAGTTAAGCGAGTTGAGGCTGGTGCAATTCCATGATGGGTGACCCCCTGGGAAGTTGCACCGTGAGCTCCCGAAAACAAAACCTTGAGGGTGCAGGCTTGCCGTTGAGTATTGATGTGGCCCAAAGAGGACAATATCGTGCAAGATGAGTCGGGACCTGACAGAGGAGGGTTGGGTCCTGACACCGATCCTATGACATCGTGAAAATGATCCCAACTATTTGTCTCACGATCACAATCTAACGTACGAATACGTTAGTCCTTCTGTAGGCCCCACACTGTCATCCATAACAGAACAATGGCAACCCCTGCATCTAGTGCCGAACTAAGACATTCCACGGTCCAATCCTACTAACTATCAGGTTGATCATGAAATTTAGCCCATTGAGATATCACATCCTCGACCTGTGCATCCTACGAGCAATCCTATGCTCTGATATGAGCTAACTGAGCTCCGATATAAGCCAGCCTCGCTCTGGTACCACGCTAACAGTATCAGAGCGTCCTAGGTATCCCGTAATCCAACCTGCTCTGATACCACGTTGACAGGACCCGTCCCAATCCCCCCCGGGATTAACGAGGGATGACCCTGCTCTCGTCTGACAAGGAGTGTCAGACAAGGGATAATTCCATCCCTAGCCCTCTCGGACCATCAGAGTACGCCATGATCCGGAGGGGGTATGTGATATCTCGGTCTCTGCTACAGTCCACATCCGATGTCAACCTGAAGGGCAGTCAAAACATTAAAAGCTGTGAGTGGACAAAACAAGAGTTTGTAAAAACAGTTTACCGAAGACATTTGTACCCTTCACTAAAAAGCATGCATGCATTCGAAAACCATTTAACCAAAGAAACCATATGTGGGACTAAACCTAAAACCATAAGGAAATCGACCATACGGGCCACTGCCCAAATCATAAAGAAATCAATAAGGAACTCAGCCCAAAACCATAACCATACTGAAACCAAGTACATGAGCCATTGCTCAAATCCTGTGCACACATGTGCATACCACATATCACATATCATATATCATATATAATTCACACAACCAATCCTGTCACGGTTTCCAAAGCTACGCGCGTGCTACCCGGGGTCTCAAACCCAAGTCTTCTCAAAGTCAAAGTCAATGTCCGCAGACCACTGACCCTACCCGAGGTTATAGTAACCAGCCTTCCTGAGAGTAAAGAACCCAACGGGGGAAAGTCCCACTCAGTTAGTGCTCCTTGACTACTCTGGGGTCCACCCAGGCCAACGACCCTCCCCAAAAGATATAATAGAAGTAAAGGAAGGTATATGAACATATCTATACATAACACAAATATCCATGCCCGGTTCCCCTGAACCTTCATGATCTATAATATCCATTCCAGTCATATATATATATATATATAGAAAATATCCTCCATGCTCGGTTCCCATAAACCGTCATGTACCACAATAACCTTTCCAGGGTTCATGCCGGTTCCCATAAACCGCCATGAACTTGGAAATCCATCTAGGGTCCCTGACCCAAAATCATAACCATAAAGTAACTGGGTCTTGTGCCCGAACATATGACATCAGCTGGGCATCCTGCCCAATATCTAAGGGCCAGTCACGACTCCGATCGTAGTGATGTGTGCAACCATCCATCCAGGACCTCATTCAATCCTGGTATGTCGCCGCGAACGAATCAACTGACGCGACCACCACAAGATCATGGTGCACTCACCACTGATGGCTATCTTGAAAAGTCAGAACTCCGAAGTCGAGCCTCCCCTGGTTGCCCGACCACGAATTGTGCAAAGTGACCTCTCCGGAAGGAACACATCCCAAACCGGAGGCGAGCGTCACGTCGTCCGTCGCCGTGCACCAAGCATCTGCCGCGACCATGACTCGGACCCATAGGTCATCAATAGGGTCATATGCCCGAGACAAAACCAAATGGGTCTCATACCCGAGTTTATCCTTTTAGAAACCTAAAACCTTTTCATTTAAACCGATAAAGAAATACGAACTCGTGAGGCACCGTATAATGCCGTAACCTGGAAATACGTGCTTATACGTAACCATAAAAAAATGCACCCATGGCATCATCAAACATGTAATAAAACATATAATAAACATTTATGTATGCACCAATTTAGAAAACTAAGGTGCACTCACAAACCATCCGAACTGCAAACTCGATTTACGTGTCATACGGCTCTCCCGAGCCAATCACCATCACCGGGACTCCCAAACCTATATAAATCATAATAGAATGTTACTAACTACTTAATTAATCTCCCACTAAAGCTCCGTAATTTTCCGGAATTTTTAACTATTTTTAATCTCGATCCGAAACATTCCGATACTCCAAACATTATCGAGACGGTGCCCGATCGACACGAAACCAGTCCCAAAATGTTCGTTACATCGAATAGAAGATTTCACCTGTTGAACACATTCCCAAATTGTGGGCCACGCGCCCGTACGCACCCCAAGAACCTCACGCACGTGAAGCCCACGCGCGGGCACTGTATCATCGTCTTCAAGCTTGGACGGGGTCCTGCAACCGGGTCACCGTGACCCGCGGGTTGACCCGATTGGTTCTCCGCCGTCCGGCCACCAGAACTCCTCCCGTTTGTCCCATTTTACTCGTCTCATCCTAACTTAAGGTTCTATGGATTTAAAAATTAGAAAACGGTCAATATGGTTACCGGTGATGCCAAAACCCGAAGCCTAAGATTTCGGCCGTCCGTCTGGCTGTACCGTCGTCCCCAGCCGCTCCTTTCGATCGCCACGGGTCCTCATGATCACCAGAAAGAAAACCCAATCAAAGAAATTAGCCAAGAAGCTCCCAATCACAACCTTGAATTTTCAAAAGGGCTTACCCGCTAAACCGGGTTTCCTCCCGTCGTGGACCGCCATCGTGAGCCCGTCACCATCGTTTCCTCACTCTCACGGTCACACTAAATGAAGAATGGTGGTGAGGAAACCAGGTGAGCCGTGTGGGTTGTTTGTAGGGAGGGAATTAATATGGGGTTTCAGGTTTTTGAGAGAAGAAGAAAATGAAATGAAAATGGTGATGGTGTCGTGGAAGAGAAGAGATAAGAAGATGATGAGATCAGATGAGAGGGATGAGATGAGTGTTGAGGATTGAAAGATTAAAATAGAATGGATGGCTAGGATTAAGCGGTACTTGGATTAATTATAAAATATTAGAAATAATAATATTTAATTAGTTAGATCCTCTTTTTAGGGAAATTGGCCAATGAGTGTCACTCATCCATGGGACCCACCTAAAATATCTAGCCAATCAGATTTTGCCAAATCATCACCGTCTCGAAGTACGTGCATAGTGAAATCGAACTTCCGTGACCTACAACTTCCCCGTTCGAAGTCCGATTTCAGCGTGTCGCCCGTCTAAGGATTCGTATCATCCTGATCTACGTAACGGTCCTCAGCCCTCGGCCATCGGACCTCTCGGTTAAAAAGTCAACATTTGACCCCTTTTAACCAAAATTACCAAAATGCCGCTAAACTTCCGAACATCATAACTTCTTCCTCGAATGTCGGAATTGAACGTGCCACCTTCCTATGAACTCGTGACATCACGAACTACGTCACGGTCATCACTCAAAGTCCGTTTGATCGCCAGAATGAAAAGTCAACATTTTACCTATTCTGGGGGCAAAACGGTAATTTTGCACCGTTCATCCAATTTCGCCCAACTAATCACTGATTAGTCTGACTAATCATGATTAGTCACTAATCTAATCTTGGAATTTGGGACGGGTCTTTACACTCACGTACTTCCAACGTCATCCTACAGTACGTCCACTAATCAACTACAGCGGCATCGACCACGCACGACGACATCCAGAGTCCAACCAACAACATCCTTGTGTACCCGTCACCCTCATAGTGTAACTCCAGGGCACACGAAATTTCTTCATAACCATACTGATTACCACCTGCCTACAGGTCAAACATACTTCACTTTTGCAGTCTGTCGGTTCAATCCTACCACTAGGCTGAACTACAAGTCTTCCGGGGAAATCCGACTAAAATCCTTTCCGAGTCTCCCAATCTCCTCGCCTCCCGACCAATATGTACTCCAAGCATATCAAAATTACGTACACAGGGTAAACCCAGTATTATCTCCAAAACCAAAACCCATGCGTATGCGAGACAAACCACACACGTCTTGCATAACTCCAAGATAGTCAAGATATCCAACTTGTGTCCCACATACGATCCTCTTGATTTATAACAGCTCAACCCGGAGCCAGAAACGATCCAATCCTGGTCCACTCACTCCTAAGTGGATCCCAATTATTGGCTCACTACTTCTCCTTCAATTCCCTCAAATGAGCAGTCTACCACGTCGGATCACATTGTCTAAAAGCACGTCTAGATTTTGGGTTCTTTTCAATAACTTCATATCGTTCAGTTATAGTCACTCCATTTCTGTTTCCTTCCGTCATCCTTCCACGGAAACTCACAATAATCCACCACTATAACTCACAAGTCATCCGTCCTTAAGCCAACTTATCACAAACTCATGACACTGGCCACACATGCCAAACTTGGCGTCACTAAGTCCTCTTCTGCTCCTGACCACACCCACACGTGTCCACGACCAAGGGGGTCACAATTCTTTAAGTACCTCCACTAAGTCACCCGAAACGACGCCAGGGTATCCAACCCTAGGAATCAACAGTGGTCTCATCGTCGAAATCACATCTCCTGATTCCAGAATTCCAACCATGTTGGAAGTATGTTCATCTTTTCCAACTATGGGATTTCATCCCCAAATATACCACCTCCGGACTGACTGTCCAGACGTCAACTCCTCCACGGGACTTAGAAAAGTCTACGCCTTCTACGTATCACAACCACGCATCCGTAATCAAACCAAATCACTAACCCGCTCACCTATCGGTTAGCACCGTTTATACTCATTCAAAAGGATGTCAATCATCATTCCTTATGATGATCGTATCTCAACATTTCCAAGGTTCAACCTCGAGCAACACAATCATACGAGTCACCAACTCTCGAGATCACAAACAACGATCACTCACCTCTGACTCCTCAGTCACAATCCTCAAAGTCATCCATTATTATGCTCAAGGAATCACTGAGTACTGGCTTGACATTACCCAAATGCCAACCTCGGCATGTGCCGACACAATCCAACATACTCGACACGTTCAACACAACAGGAGGAGTCTACTAAAACCATCCTCACGAACGGTCAATCCCGACCATACAAACCTAGCCCAACCTAACACGAGGCATAGGTCCATCGTGCTTCCGCTGCGCTACTCTGATCTACATACCGGCATCCTGATCGTTCTTCCTGGAACATGACCTACCGATGGTCATCACATATTCCAACTCGGTTAGTGGTTCCTCCTTCCAAACACCAGCATCCCACGAATGGCCACAACCTCGACTCAATGTGCCCATCCAACCAAGCACCACGGCTCGTGGCACATCATTTCCGATCTAGTGGGCATAGTACACCAGTCCCAAATCTCTGTGCAAACCGAGCCGAGACCCTCAATCTACGCTTGGGTTGGGGAACGACATCCCTCTTCATTCACCCCTCGTCATTCACAACTCTAAGCAACCAAATGCTCAACCAACGCCGTAATCTCACTGGACTCGTCCAGAGTCGTCCACCAACCATTTGTTACCTCGGTTGTACCTAGCAGCACCATCTCCGATCCGGCCATAAGTCGGCACAACCATAACAACTACCTAACCACAAACCCCAACTCACAGTTCACAAACTTAGCACTTACTCTGGGGTTTCTCACCAAGATACTTACAGTCCCAACTAGTCATCCCAAACCAGTCATCCCAACAGAGTTCCTCAAATCATCCCCGTTATACGGGTTATTTAAACCCGCAACAGCCACTAGTTCACTATAACCGTAACCATCCCTTATCGTAACTCTACACACCAACATCAACCAGTATCCATCGCTAGGGGGAATCCTTTAGATCCTCTATGTCCTCGCCACGCGAGGTATCCGGCTACTCGTAGCCGCACAAACCCAATCTCAACCAAATCAATCAAAAGGTCACCAATACATACTATCGTCATCCGGCCTAACCCAGCCTAACAAGCCATCATCAACCGGCCCCCTACGCCCACATGTACCACCAGTTCAATCGGCAACTATCGGGCCCCACAGGCCGACCAGTCTACTCAATCGTAGCTCACTGGCTACCATCTAGGTTAACCAGGCTGGCATACAGCCACCCCTCTGGTCCAACCATAGAGCATATCCACCGCCAAACACACTAACTATTCCGGCCCCATGACGACTTACATCATACCCTGCACCGCGCATCGAGCGACTATCATCCTGACATTATCAAGCGCCGCTAACAAACCACTAATGAGTGTATTGTCACTATCGCATCCAGGTTGATGAAGAGCTGTTCCGCGTCGAGACATCACATCCACAGTAGCATCACATCACGCAAATCGAAAAACCACTGGCTCTGGAAGCCAAGCTTCACACAGAGCCCACAAAACCTGCTCTGATACCAATTTGATAGGCCCCACCCTCAATCCCCTAGGATTAAGGGCTAAGTCCTACTCCTGTTTACCTTACGCATGATACAAAGGCTAAACCGATGTCCAACCTTCATGTGGCACGTAAGTCGGACAAGGGATTTCCAAATGCACCGCTCAAAACCTCCAGACTTCCTAGAGCACGAAGACTCTACTGTGGTTTGTGTATGTGATGTCTCTGTCTCTCTCGAACAATAGCCCGCACCGCAACAACCTGGAGGGTATCGAAAACATAAAAAGACTGTGAGTGGACAAAAATAAATAGTAATTTCAGAAAAACAGTTTAGTAGAAAGACATTTTACCCTCCACGCAAAAATCAATGCATGCATATACAATCCATGTCATGAAACCATTTCATATCAAAAACCATCAATGAAAACCATTCTTGAAAACCCGAATCAAATCTGTAATCCAGGGTCTCAGCCAAAAATCACAAATCAAGCTCAAAGTACGGGAATTCGGTCCCAAAACTCATCAAATCCAAATCATCTGGGCCACTGCCCAAACCATCTGAAAACCAGTGAAAAACATCAATCATGTGGGTTGTTGGATCTCAAGTGCGCCCGAGTCTTTAAACTCAAAACCATGCGCATAATCAGGCCTTCCCGGGATATCAACAAGTCTTTAATCTCAAAACATAATCAACAGGCCTCATGGGATATCATAACCAAGTCTTTAAACTCAAAACATATCAATCCAGGGCCCTCCCCTGTCATCAATCAACCGAGTCTTTAAACTCAAAACCAGATCCAGCGGGTTTTTCTTTTTCTTTTCTAGGTCTTTAAACCCAAAACCATTTTTCAATCAACAGTGAAAACCATAGAAAATCCTTATCCAAATTTGCAACATTGATTCCGTAAGCTAGCATCCGGAACCATCATCCCGAACCCAAATCCAGAATTTCCTTTAAAGTTTCAAAACCAAATCCGAAACATCGTTTCCGAAATCAAGTTTCAAAACTGAAATCTTAATCGTATGAACAGGGCTCCAAGCCCGAAATTACTTTTCCGAAATTTGTTTCAAATCATTGAAATCAAATCATCAAAATCATAATCAAATCGCAAGATAATCGAAATCTCGTAAAACATGCAAATACGTAAATATCTCGAAATACGTGCAAAATCGTAAATCATCAAGATCATAATCAAAATCATATAATCACGTATAAAAAACATATAAAAACATATATGCATGCATCATAAGTTAGAAAGCAAAGTCCACTCACAGACCGTTTCGACGCTGCTTCGATACTCGCGCACTTATACTGTTCCAGGCTAATATGCTATTACTGGCTTTCCCGAACCTATCCAAATCTCATAATAAGGTCACTAACTACTTCATAATGCTTCTACTAAAGTACCATATTTTTTTGGAATTTTTAACTATTTTTTATCGAAGCCTAAAACCTTCGGACATCCCGAAACATATCGAGACGATGCCCGATCGACTCAAAACCAGTCTTAAAATGTTCGTTACATCGAATGCTTTAAAAGTCGTGTTGGAACCATTCTCAAATACTGTGCCACGCGCCCACACGCACCACCCAAAGGGGCTGCGCGTGGGCGCCACGCGCCCAGCACAATCATCTTCAACCTCGCTTCGAATAATGAAAGGTGGGTCAAAAACATACCTCCCGAACTGTGATCAAAACCGTGAAGTTCCTCCGTCGTGTTGACCACGATTCTGGCCACCCCCTACCCTGAATTCACATCCAACCAGCTCATTTTCAATTCCAAAACCTCATCCAAAATAGTAAAAGAAGCAGTAGCCAATAAATTCTCACTTACCATAATCGACTTCAACTCATGCTTTCACTGGTTTCGTCCTTACCGTCCCTTATAGGTCTCGAAACCAATCTCATTCAACTCTCTGAACCTCCAAAAACCATTTCCCATCAACTTCATCGAGCAAAACCCATCAGAATATGATCATCCATTTCAATTGACAAACAGGATTTCGCCTTCGCGGGTTTTTGTTTTAACCCAAAACCCGCCGCCGTGGCTCCACCGTGGCCACCACCACGCTCAAGCTCGACCTCCTCTCACCTTCCTTCACACATCATTGGTCAGGGATGGGCCTTGGTTCATGGTTTCACGCTCACCCTCTGTTTGTACTCTGTTCCCTCTCAAAACTGTATAACACTATTATACCCGTATATCAATTGTAAGAAGCGGTTGTACACACTTCTACAACTATCTAGAGAAGGAAATGTGTCCAAATATCAGTAAACAATTATCCCTAGGCAGCCACATGTCCATTTATCACTGGGCACAGTTCCCAATGCATCAAAAGGACCAAAATGCCCCTGCCTTCATAAATTACCATTTTTCTCTTCGCTTATTTAGACCAATAACTAAATCATCCGAAGTCCAATGGAAACATGCCGCCTGTCATTGTACTCAAGGGATCGAGACCTACCTAACGGTCCTTGAACCACGTGAAAAGTCCATATCATTTGAAAAGTCAATAATTTACCCCGTTTTAACCAAATTCCGAATTGCCCTTGAACTTCCGAACATCATAATTTCCTTCCCGGATGTCAGAATCAGACGTGCCACCTGTCTATGAACTCTTGACGTCCCGAACTACGTCACAGTCATCATTCAAAATCCATTTAACCATCCGAACAAAAAGTCAACTGTTTGCCCAATTCCAAGGGCAAAACCATCATTTCGCACCACCGTCTGAAATCAACCAACTAATCACCGATTAACTTTACTAATCCTTCATGAACCACTAACCTATTCCCGATTTTCAGGACGGTTTGTTACATGAAATCATGTGTTTTTGCTAATGAAATCAAGTATTTGATTGTGAAATCATGTGTTTTGATTTGGAAGTTTGGGGTTTCTGGCGGGTGGCTTGTGAATCGATGATTGACATGGTTTTTTTTTTCTTCTCACATTTTGGTTTTTATGTTAAATTTTTGTTAGCTGATGTCCTATTCAGAAAACAACGAGCGCTTGATTCCCACTTTGTCAGGTAACCTCTCCTCTCCCTTTCTTGTTCAGCATCACCATGAATCTTTACACCCTTAGAATTGATGATTGAACAAGTTGAAGAAAAAAGGAACATCAGTTGTGACACATCAATTCGCAATCCTCTACGAGGTTTGATAGATAATTGATTGAACAAATTGAATTTTTTTATAATTAAGTGATTTTCCTTTCTTTAGAATTTGACTAAAGATTAAAGGCACATCAATTTTCCTTTCTTGTGATGGCTAGTCCTGGGAATAAGCAATCCTAATGCTAATGTAGCAAGCAAGCCTTCAGTTGTATTTATTGGATCACGTTTTTTCATCAGATGTAAATTTGAATTTCCCTGAGGAAATCATTCAGTGAACTTATAAACTATTGTTTCCCATTGAATGCATGTCACCTGCTAATAAAACCATGAGTTAGCAGACCAAAATCAAACTTCATGAAGATAATACCATAATTAAGAATATGTGATGTTAAGTTTGAAAGCCAAGCACAATTACTTATTTTAAATACTAATCTGCCAAAGCATCTAATATCACTACTTTTACTAGAAACAAGATCTTGGTTTAGATGATGATGTGGTTATACCTTTTCCTCCCAGGTGTCAAAATAAGAACAAAAATAAAGAGGAATTTGAATAAGACATCATAAGCATGTTGCAAAAACTTCAAATTACACTGTCTTTCCACAAGCTAGTCAAGTGACATCACAAACATCTCCAAAGCATGTTTTGTTCCCCAACTGCGCATGATCCTCAAGGCCAATCATCTCGGGGCTCATCACTTCCTTGCTCTTCAAGGCCAAGGTTTTGGTAATTAGAAAATGAGGTTCAATTCAAGTGATATCATAGACATCCTCAATGCATGTTCTTCTGTTGTACTACGTATGCCCCTTAAGGCAAACGATCTCGGGCCTTCATCACTTCCTTGTGTCATTCAATTTAAAATGTTTGAGTGTTATTTTTGTGACACATGAGCTTCTGTTATTATAATGTATTTCCATATCTATCAATCACTCAATTTAGGAGAATAAAACCTACTCCCTTATGTTTTAGATTAACTAATGCTTATGTTACTAATCTAATAAGGGAACTTGAGGATGTGCTTGTACAAATAGGTGAGATCGAGAGATGGTTGATTGTTTCTTGGATCCCTAAGAATTAGGGTTATGGCCAAGGAAGACTATAAGACCTTAAGTGGATATGCATGTCTTAGGGTAACCTCCTCAGTCTACATTAGAAAAGGCTTGAAGATCCATGGCCCAAGACTTAAAATGAATTCCAAGATTAGCAACCTCTAATGTACCTTAGAATGCATTTAACACCCATTATATAAGTTCACCAAGATACTATATTGCATCATGAACATAAAAAGTTCTCAATTTGCCCAAAACTTTAATTAAAACATGACCATTTTTTTTATATCAATCAAACATTCAGCTGTGGCTAAGAGGGGTCTACCAAATATCAATGGCGGTTCCTTCTGTTGATCAATCATATCCATATTCAGAATGTAGAAATCAGTTTGAAACAAGCAGGATTAATGGAAATTCCTCATGTTAATCTTGGCATTCATTTTAAGTCTTGGGTTATGGATCTTCGCGCCTTTTCTGATGTAGACTCGTAAGATCCGTGTTTTGGAAAGAACGGTGAATAATCTCATATCGCTCGGGGAGGGAAAGGTTAAGTGTCTTATATGTGTGGGCACGCAGACAATATCGTGTTAGATGGGTCGGGTCGTGACAAGACTAGTGAGGTGCCCCTAATACAAGCAGGTCCACTTCAGGTCTTATAGTCTTCCTTAGCCATAACCCCAATTCTCGGAGAGCCAAGAAACAAGCAACCATCTCTCGATCTCTCGATCTTCAAGTCTTATAGTCTTCCTTGGACATAACCCCACTTCTTGGCATTCATTTTAAGTCTTGGGTCATATGTCTTCGATCCTTTTCTGATGTAGACTAGGGAGGTGACCGTAATACATGCAGGTCCACTTCATGTCTTATAATCTTCCTTGGTCATAACCCCAATTCTTGGGGAGACAAGAAACAAGCAACCGTCTCTCGATCTTCAACTGAGGCCTGAATATGGAGCTCTTTCCAATGCCACATATAAGATACAATGGCTTACCTTCCTATTTCGTGATTTACTTCCTTGTTTATTTAAGTCACCTCTTATCAGGTGCGATAGTGTCTTTGCTATATGATAGGACCCAACCCGGGAACCACGTTGTATTCCATACCTGAGTCTTGCTCCCAACTGACGGGCTAAAATACCAAGTGTCCCTCGAAATCCTGTCAGACAAGGGATACATGCATACTTGTGAGCTCATGCCTCCACTCCGTAAGCAGCCTCGATTCTCGGACAACATACCTGGAGGGTTTCAAACCAAGAAAAATATGTGAGTGGACAAAAATAAAGGCTTAAAAAATATAGCTCGAAACATAACCTTTATACCCACTGCTTTATAAAAACTATTCATGCATAAAGAAGATGCATGAAACCCAAAAAATAGAAAATAAAATACGAAACCTCGTAATGCATGTAATAATCAAAAAACCAGTAACATCAGAAAACTTTTCCATATAAATCCATATCAAGTATCAACACAAATGCAAGCATATCAATGTACAACCATATCAATCATATTGAATCCATCAAACATACCGAATCACCAATCATATCGAATGACCCATCCTCGATACCAGAATCTCAATCAGCATATCTCATCTGCTCTACCGGTATGTAAATACCACTTAGGCAAATAGAGCCCCGCTCTGACTGTAATGGCCCGTCCCGAGTGTTGGGATTAAATATTAATTAATATTGGTTTATAATGACTAATCTGGGATTAGTTGAGTGAAATCGGACGAAATGAACAAAATGACCGTTTTGCCCGTGGGCGTGGGCAAAATATTTGACTTTTAGTTTGGGGGTTCAAATGGACTTTGACCGATGACTATGACGTAGTTCGGGACGTCACGAGTTCATAGACAGGTGGCACGTCCGATTCCGACATTCGAGGAAGAAGTTATGATGTTCGGAAGTCGAGGGGTATTTCGGTAAATTGGTTAAAAAGGGGCAAAATATTGACTTTTGACCTGGAAGGTCCAATGGTAAAGGTCCAAGGACTGTTACGTAGATCGATTCGATACGAATCCGTAGACAGGTGGCACGCCGAAATCGGAGGTTCGACGACGAAGTTGTGGTCGAGGGAACGAAACCGATTAACCGAACGAACCGGGATTTCGATTAAAATATTATTAAACATTTAATAGTGACTGATGATTGTGGACGCCTGGATGAGTGACAAGTGTCAGCCATCCCTTGTTTTGAGGCCTAAATTATGCCTAAATTATGCTCCATGTTTCCCGTTATTCCTCCATCATCATTCCTAATCATCACTGTCTTTCATCATTCTTCATCAGCCATCTTCTTTATGTTTTCTTTGAACCGTGACCAACACAAAAACAGAGAATGAGAGATGAAAGACTTGTGTCTTCTCCCACAACTTATTTTGAGAGGAAAACTGAGAGATTAAGGAGACTAAGTTAGCAGGGGAAACACGAGGGATAAAGAGAGGGAAACTGGAAACAAAATCGAAAATTTGAGTTTTGGGGTGAAAATTTGATATTCAAATTGCGAGCCTTGAGGATCGAAATTGAAGCTTGTGTTAGCTTCCTGAAGTCATTACGAGTCGATCCACATCAAGAACGAAACAAATTGTTGGCTAATTGGCTCTGAACGGACTTGACGACAGTGAGCAAATTCGAAGGCTGGGTCGTGATTCTAGAGGGATTAAACGATGAAATTGGACTCGAAAATGAGTTTCTCTTGGTCCACTGAAGCTTCTGGGTGGATGAATTGAAGGATATCATATGGCATTGATGAAATTCGAAGCAGGAACAGTACCTAGGTGTTCTTCGATGTTCATCTTCGAATCGTTTGATTTTAGGTAAGGATTTGTAAAATTAAGATTACAGAACTGTAATTGGACTTAAAACAAAGCTGTTTGAATGTTCAATTGAAAGAATTGAGGTTGACTTGACAGAGAACGGGTCGGGTCGTCTCGTGGGTTTCAGGACCCGAATTACAGAGAAAACGGGTTGGGACGACGACAATGTAGCATGCGCGTGGGTTTTACGCGCAGCCACTCACGGTGGCACGTGACGGCGCGTGGGTACGAATCCCGAGGTGAGGTCAACATGACTTTTAATCTATTCGATGTAATGAACATTTTGGGACTAGTTTCGTGTCGATTGGACACCGTTTCGATATTTTTCGGGATGTCCGAAGGTTTTGAATCGAGTTTAAAAATAGTTAAAAATTTGGGAAAATTAGGGGGATTTGATAGGAGGTTAATGAAGAGGTTAGTGACCCTCTAATGTAATTTGGACAGGTTTGGAAGTCCCGGTGATAGTGGTGTGGCCCAGGAAGGCCTATGACACGCGCATCGAGGTACACCGTTGGACGGTCTGTGAGTGGACTTTGGTTTTATAAATACTATGCATACCTAACTGTGTTATATATTTTATATACGTGATTTCCATGATGGTGATTGTGATTATTGATTTCGTGTATGTTGCACGTATTTCGAGATGTTTTCCGTATTGCACGTATATCAAGGCTAACAGTTTTATTGTGGTTTTACGGGCTTATGGTTTCATGAATGATATGATGAAATAGTTTTGAAATTGGAAAGATGAAGCCGGGCTTGAGGCCCAATTGTTTTGGAAACCTTGGACTTGGTGTCCATTTGAGTTACGTAATCAGGCCGGGGGCTCAGTTGCTTTATAAAATCGGGCTAGGGGCCTAGTTGTTTACGAAATCGGGTCAGGGGCCCAGTTGTTTACGAAATCGGGCAGAGACCCATTTGAGTTATATTATCGGGCCAGGTGCCCAGTTGATTTACAAATTCGGGCCGTGGGCCCAGTGGTTTACAAATCGGGCATGAGGCCCAGTTGGGTTATAAATGTGATTTCGGGTCTAGGACCCTATGTTTCATAAATGTGATTTCGGGTCGGGGACCCTAAATGGAATTGTGATATTTTATGGAGAGTTCGGGCAGGGCCCATTGAAATGTTGTGAAATGATTTGATAAAACTATTTTCCATATACCATATTGATACGAGGATATATGATGGTCTCCTCCAGGTGTCTGGGACACTGAGGAAGTCACGGTGCATTGCCTGCGAGGGGTCATTGTACGGAGCTATCGGACCGTATAGTGACTCAGGAGCAGGATTGCTATGATTAGACGTCTGGGATGTCAGAGATATTGACCCAGAGAGACCCCGGGCAGTACGCGTTGCTTATTACCGTGAGATATGACGTCTGGGACGCTAGGCATCTGGGATGCCGGAGATGGTTATGCGGTAAAAATGGATTATTGGTTTATGAAATGGTATTTCGGGTTAGGGACCCTAAATGGTTTTGGAATTATGGATTTATGTTATGGATTTGGATAGTGGGCCACTTGGTTTTGTATTCACGGAATTGGTATTCTACAGTTTTGGGATGAGTTCCCACCCTTGGTTTTGAGTTACAGTTTTTGCGCTAAGGCCCTAATGGCCTGTTTAAGTAAATATTTTGATTACTGGTTTTCGAGGCATGCATCCGTTTTTAATGAAGGGCCTAAATGACTTGTGAAATGTGTTTTATGAACTTGATTATTTTCGTCCACTCACAGCCTTTGTTGTTTTTAATGTTCTTCAGGTTGATCACGGATGCGACTGCAGCAGAGACCGAGACATTATATGCCTCCTTCATCAATCCTTGCGCACTCTGGAAGCCCCGTGTGGGCAGTGGCATGAGGTTATCCCTTGTCTGACACTTCGTGTCAGATGGGAGCATGGCACATCCCATGGTAATCCCGGGGGGATTGGGATGGGTCCTGTCAAAGTGGTATCATAACAGGTTTGCTCTTTTGTGCACGCAGGTCGAGGATATGATGTCGCTTTGGACTGATGTTTGTCCTCAACCTGATCGATAGTTTTTGGGTATGAGTAGTGGATAGAGTATGATTGGCCCGATACGCCGTGCGTTAATGTGATTCGACCCAAGTAGGGTTATATGTGATGAACTGGCAATGTGGGACCGTCGGTTCGGTAATGTGATATTAGATTGTTGTGCTGCTGGGCACAGCTGGGTTCGAGGAACCCCATTTGCGTAGTAATTTGGAAATGTGAACCTCAGTTGAGTAAGGGTCTAAAAATGTGAACCCTGGTGGTGATTGCTGGTGTAAGGGATGTTGGTACATCGGAGTTAGCCGATGACCTTAGTGGTGGAACCCACGTTGAGTTGATGGTAGGCTTGGATTTGACGTCTATACGATGTCAGGACTGCGGGGTCGGTCAGGTTGTGGATTACACTACAGAGGACAATGGGGTTCAGAGGAACCATAGGGTGTGATTGTGGAACCCTAGTTCATGATGGATTAGAAAGGTGAACCTTAGTTGTGACTGGTGGATGAGAACTTGTGCTGCGACGAGCGGCTGAGGTCATGGATGACCATGTGGATGACTCTAGTGAGTCTAGTCAGAACTATGGGATTCGATCCACAGATACGTTATGAGATAAGATATGGAATCTTGAGTTGGATCGAATAATAGTGTGATGTGTGGATACGGATCTCCATAGCGATGACTGTTGGTTGACAGTCGTGTAGAGAATACTGTCTATCGAGGGTATTTGGTATGGTTGTAGTAGTTGAGAATCAGGGAACGTTCATTATCCTGATGTGGATTGTCAGAATTGTGCTACTCATAGTTGTGGAGTACGAGTAGAGGTACGGGATCGTCGTTCGGTATGAGCGGAGATCCAGAGTTGTCAGATTTGCACACTGTGTGCTAGTGTGGATGTTTGTATGCTGGTGCTGATGTTGGTACTTTTGTGCTGATACTAGTATGGATGCCTGTGTGTTGATACTAGTGTTGATGATAGTGCGTTGGTGCTGGTACTAGCGCTGGTGCTGGTGTCGGTGATTGTGATGACGATGAGCCACGAGTTGGGATGTGGATCCGTCATGATGGACATACGTTCGGTATCTGATATTCAATAATGATTAAGTCATGGACTGGAGGGGATCCAGCAGAGATTGGGATGTGTTGGGATAAGTCCCATCAGTGATGAGATGACCAAGTGATGAGTGGATAAAAAGGTATGATCGAGACATGAGGAATCTTGGGGTGACGTCCCCTACGTCATAAGAATTAGTGGATTTGGGGAGTTGTTGTCAACTCCGAAATTGGTGTGATTGTATGTTTCTAATATCCCCAGAAAGTACAAGGAGATTACTGAAATTGGAAAAGACGAGGAAAGTCATTGGTGGTATAGATGTGGAATTTTGTGCTTGCGAACAACTTGGAAAACCGAGTGTTGAACCTGTAAAGGTTGGGATGTGAGAACAAGATAGTAACGAATGACATCCTTCCGCATGTACGTAAACGGTTATTAACGGACTTGAGGTCTGAGTAATGGATTGATTGCGGACACGTGGTTGTCCAAGTGAGTTGAGGATGTGGGAAGTCTAGTGGTTGGACTTGACATCTCGTTGGGAGCATGTCAGTTTCCAACGTAGTTGGAACTCCAGATTCGAGGAGAGTTATGATTGAGGAGACGAGATGAGTGCTCGTTTCCGTATTGGTGATAGGTATTCTGAAGTCATTAGGGGTGATAGGTATTCTGGATTGGTGGTTAAAATCGAGGTCATCATTCCACCTAGGGAAATTTGACGAAGGATTCAGAGAGGGTGTAAGACCCTACGATCAGATTCCAAGTGGATTGCTAGCTACGTGAGCATGTGTGGATCCTAGGTGGATCTGGATTGTGATGTTGTGGACATAGGACATTGTGACGATCTAGGATCGTGATGTTACCAGTCGGGTGACGTGGTGATGGATTTGAATTGTGATCGTGTTGATCAGGTTAAGTGAAGAGCTTATTGCCCTGTCTTAAATATTTGGATATGGGAATAGTTGGATTGAACTTCTTTTCGAAGTTAATCCGGTATGAGACGGTACTCGAGCAAGTTGGAATGTCTAAGAATTGACTCGAGGATTTGACTAGTGAACGATGGGATTGGCTTCCTTTCGAAGTCAATCGAATGTGGTACGGAAATCGTTTGAGCAAGTATCTGATAGATTCGGAGTTAGTGCGTCTCGGTAGACGTGAGTGAGATTAGTGCTCTTTTGGCATGACTGGATACGCCTTGGTGAGCGTGCTTGGATTGGTACATTTTGGATGACGTGTTTGGAAGTAGACGTTGTGATGCTGGTCGGGTGACCATGGGACTCAGAATGGATGATGAGTTGGAGTGATCGATTTGTCTAGTACGGGATTGGACAGAGGAACCCCAGTATCAAATTGTGATTGACTATGAACCATGTAGTGGACTGGATGGAGGATGGATGTACGTACTTTGTATGTTGTATGAGGATCGATACTGGATAGGCTGAGTGGTGCCTAGTGACAGTACATAGGATGTATCAGTGGTGTGTGGATGAACGTGTTGGTAGTCGGCTTAGTTATGATACCATTGGATTGATTGTGATCGTGAACTGGACATCGAATACTATGCACATACCAGAGTGATCTTGTTGGGTTCAGTGATTGTATGAGCAGGTGCTCTTAGCCATGGATGGCTAGTAAAACTCTAGTGTTGAGATGTGTGATCACTGCTGGGCTGGTGTTCAATGTGTTCCAGTTACACCACCTGATTGAGTTAGTTGGTGGTTAGTGTAACCACAGGCTCCTTTGCGTGAAGTTACGACTCTGTGACTCTTACCAGCGTCATGGATCGCTGAGGGGGTTGACAGTTGTGGACATTGAGATCGATATCTGTCGCAGGATTGAGTTTGCCCTACGAGGTGATGTCACTGATTGGTTGATGTTTGGAGCTTTACTAGAGTGGTAGAGCTTAATGGTGACAATTTGGCTGGTTGTGTCAGAGTGGACTGACAAGTGAGATTTGGTGACTCCTAGTGGGAGCAGATGGCAGAATATATTAGTGATTGAGAGGAACCATCAAGCTAAAGGAGTCAGCTTAATGGTGAAATTGTCAAGCGGTATCAACGCGGATCAGGTGATCATTTTCACTCGAGGTGGTCGAGTGTAGTCGATACGACGTGACTTCGTGATGGAATGTCTGGGTACAAACAAGTGTTGTTCCAGTTAGTGGGTGTACAAGTGTACACATGGTGTCAGATCGAATATTTTTCCACGAGGTGGATGTGGAATAAGGATAGTTGGAATTTCGAGGACAAAATTATTTAAGGGAGGAAGATTGTAACGACCCGTCCCGAGTTCCAGGATTAAATATTAATTAATCATGGTTTAGAACGACTAATCTGGGATTAGTTGAGTGAAATCGGACGAAATGTGCAAAATGACCATTTTTCCCCTAGACATGTATTGACTTTTAGTTCGGGCGGTCAAATGGACTTTGACCGATGCATGTGACATAGTTCGGTACGTCACGAGTTCATAGACAGGTGGCACGTCTGATTTCGACATTCGAGGAAGAAGTTATGACGTTCGGAAGTCGAGGGGAATTTTGGTCAATTGGTTAAAAAGGGGCAAAATGTTGAATTTTGACCCGGGAGGTCCAATGGCGAAGGGCCAAAGATAGTTACGTAGATCGAGTTGATACGAATCCGTAGATAGGCGGCAAGCCGAAATCGGAGGTTCGACGAAGTTGTGGTCACGGGAACGAAATCGATTAACCGAACGAACCGAGATTTCGATTAAAATATTATTAATTATTGAATAGTGACCGATGATTGTGGACACTTGGATGAGTGACAAGTGTCACCCATCCCTTGTTTTGAGGCCTAAATTATGCTCCATGTTTCCCGTTATTCCTCCATCATCATTCCTAATCATCATTGTCCTTCATCATTCTTCATCAGCCATCTTCTTTGTGTTTTCTTTGAACCGTGACCAACACAAAAACAGAGTATGAGAGATGAGAGACTTTTGTCTTCTCCCACAACTGATTTTGAGAGGAAAACTAAGAGATTAAGGAGACTAAGTTAGCAAGGGAAACACGAGGGACAGAGAGAGGGAAACTGGAAACAAAATCGAAAATTTGAGTTTTGGGGTGAAAATTCGATATTCAAATTGCGAGCCTTGAGGATTGAAATTGAAGCTTGAGTTAGCTTCCTGAATGCATTACGAGTCGATCCACATCAAGAACGAAGAAAATTGTTGGCTAATTGGCTCAGAACGGACCTCACGACAGTGAGCAAATTTGAAGGTTGGGTCGTGATTCTAGAGTGATTAAACGATGAAATTGGACTCGAAAATGAGTTTCTCTTGGTCCACTGAAGCTTCTGGGTGGATCAATTGAAGGAAATCAGATGGCATTGATGAAATTCGAAGCATGAACAGTACCCAGGTGCTCTTCGATTTTCATCTTCGAATTGTTTGATTTTAGGTAAGGATTTGTAAAATTAAGATTACAGAACTGTAATTGGACTTAAAACGAAGCTGTTTGAATGTTCAATTGAAAGAATTGAGGTTGAATTGACAGAGAACTGGTCGGGTCATCTCGCGGGTTGCAGGACCCGAATTACAGAGAAAACGGGTTGGGACGACGACACTGTAACAGGCGCGTGGGTTTCGCGCGCAGCCACTCACGGCTGCGCGTGATGGCGCGTAGGCACGAATCCCAAGGTGAGTTCAACATGACTTTTAATCTATTCGATGTAACGAACATTTTGGGACTGGTTTCGTGTCGATCGGACACCGTTTCGATATTGTTCGGGACGTCTGAAGGTTTTGAATCGAGTTTAAAAATAGTTCAAAATTCGGAAAAATTACGGAGCTTTGATAGGAGGTTAATGAAGAGGTTAGTGACCCTCTAATGTAATTTGGACCGGTTTGGAAGTTTCGGTGACAGTGGTGTGGCCCGGGAAGGCCTATGGCACGCGTATCGAGGTGCACCGTAGGACGGTCTGTGAGTGGATCAACCTGAAGGGCATTAAAAACTATAAAGGTTGTGTGTAAGATCTGTGTCCTGGAGGGAACGGTGAGCAATCTCACATTCCTGCGAGGGGGGAATGGTCTGAGAAAGGAATGGTGGTGTGCCTTAAAGGTGTAGGCACACACCTATCTAGCATGAGGCCTTTTGGGAGCTCAGTGGCTTTGGGGGAGGATTGGAACTCCAAAGTTAAGCGAGTTGAGGGTGGTGCAATTTCATGATGGGTGACCCCCTGGGAAGTTGCACCATGAGCTCCCGAAAACAAAACCTTGATGGCACAGGCTTGCCGTTGAGTATTGTTGTGGCCCAAAGAGGACAATATCGTGCTAGATGAGTCGGGACCTGACAGAGGAGGGTCGGGTCCTGACAGAATGGAATCAGAGCCAGACCCCAACTGGGAAGTGTGCCAGCGAGGACGCTGGGCCCTAAGGGGGGTGGATTATAAGATCTGTGTCCTGGAGCGAATGGTGAACAATCCCACATTCCTGCGATGGGGGAATGGTCTGGGAAAGGAATGGTGGTGTGCCTTAAAGGTGTAGGCACACACCTATCTAGCATGAGGCCTTTCGGGATCTCAGTGGCTTTGGGGGGGATTGGAACCCCAAAGTTAAGCGAGTTGAGGGTGTTGTAATTTCATGATGGGTGACCCCCTGGGAAGTAGTACCATGAGCTCCCGAAAACAAAACCTTTAGGGCGCAGGCTTGCCGTTGAGTATTGTTGTGGCCTAAAGAGGACAATATCGTGCTAGATGAGTCGGGACCTGACAGAGGAGGGTCGGGTCCTGACACTGTGAGTGGACGAAAATAAATAAGTTCATAAAACAAAATTTCACAAAGATATTTATGCCATTCATTAAAACATATGCATGCATCGAAAACCAGTAAGTAAATTAGGGCCTTAGCCCAAAAACCGTAAACCAAATCATGTGGGTCTCTACCCTACACCATGAATATCGAAAACCAAATATATATTGTATAAATCCGACATCTAGAACACCAATTCCAATTTTCAAGTGGGTCATCGCCCAAAAAAATAACCATAATTACCATTTCCAGGAAAAACATGTTTAAACCATCCTGGGCATCCCAGATGCCTAGCGTCACAGACGCTCGATGTCCCAGACGTCATATCTCACGGTATAATAACAAGCAACGCGTGCTACTCGAGGTCTCTCCGGGTCCATATCTCTGACATCCCAGATTTCTGACGTCCCAGACGTCTAATCATAGCAATCCTGCTCCTGAGTCACTATACGGTCTGGTAGCTCCGTACAATGACCCCTCGCAAGCAATGCATCGTGACTTCCCCAGTGTCCCAGACACCTGGAGGAGACCATCACATATCCTCGTATCAAGATGGTTTATGGAAAATAGTTTATCAAATCATTTCAAACATCTCAAGGGCCCTGCCCGGAATTTCCCTAAAACCATCACCAGTCCAAACATCTGATTTATCAAATCCAAAACCATTTTTTTAAACCAATTAGGGTCCCTGACCCGAAATCACATTTATAAACCAATTGGGCCTCATGCCCGATTTCGTAAACCAACTGGGCCCACGGCCCGATTTCGTAAATCAACTGGGCCCCTGGCCCGATTATATGACTCAAATGGGTCTTAGCCCAATTTCGTAAATAACTGGGCCCCTTGCCCAATTTCATAAAGCGGTTGGCCCCCGGGTCGATTACGTAACTCAATTGGACTCCAAGTCCGAGGTTTCGAAAACAATTGGGCCTCATGCCCGAGTTTATCATTCCAATTTCAAAACTATTTCATGAAATTATATCCAAAACCATAAGTATGGAAAATCCGTATAAAACCAAAAAACCTCGATTTACGTGCAAGCACGTAAATCACCTCTAAATGCGTGAAATCATATAATTCACCAATATCCAAATCAAATCATATAATCACAATCACAATTAATATGAAACACTTATGCATGCATAGAATTTATTAAACCAAAGTCCACTCACAGAACGTCCTACGATGCGCCTCGATACGCGTTCCATAGGCCTTCATGGGCCTCGTCACTATCACCGGAACTTCCAAACCTGTCCAAATCACATTAGAGGGTCACTAACCTCTTTATTAACCTCCTATCAAAATCTCGAAATTTTCCCGAATTTTTAACTATTTTTAAACTCAGTTCAAAACCTTTGGACGTCTCGAACAATATCGAAATGGTGTCCGATTGACACGAAACCAATCCCAAAATGTTCGTTACAATGTATAGGATAAAAGTCATGTTGACCTCACCTTGGGATTCGTGCTCACGCGCCGTCACATGCCGCCGTGAGTGGCTGCACGTGAAACCCACGTGCCTACTACAGTGTCATCGTCCCAACCCGTTTGTCTGTAAAACGGGTCCGGCAACCCGCAAGACGACCCGATCCGTTCACTTTCAATTCAACCTCAATTCTTTCAATTGAGCATTCAAACATCTTCGTTTTAAGTCCAATTACAGTTCTGTAACTTAAATTTCAGCAAACCTTACCTTAATCCGTCCATCCCAGCTCGATTTCTCGATGAACACCCGATCGCTGTCCAACTCTGGGAGTGCATCAATCCTCATCGTTTGCTTCAATTGATCCAGCCAAAAGCTTCGTAAGGGTATCCTAAACTGGTTTCCAAGCCCAATTTCATCTTCTAACCCCTCCAACTACGCGGCTCAATCCCTGGGATTTTGAGGCGTCGAGCTACTCCGGTTACGGTCAAAACGACCCCATCTTCTTCTGTTTTTGAAACCATTCGAGTCGTCTGGGTTCCAGAGAGCTAAATACAACCTTAATTGTAGCCATAAACGTCCACAATCTCGAATTAGATTAAAGATCAAAATAAAATCTGAAAATGGCTTTCGGGTCTCACTGCACCCCTTTCTCTCTGGTTTTTCCTGAAATCCTCCTCTCTGTTTCTCCCCAGTCGTCCCAGGGATTGATCAATCTCTTCAATTAATCGAACAAGAGCAACCTGTGCTCTGCTCAAACTCTCAAATGAATAAACAATTTCATAGTGCCCTGTTCTTCATTTTCCAACCGCACCAACACAGACTCAGTCCCCTACAAATCAAACACCTGTGCCCTGCCTAACCATTCAAAATCCCACTTAACACACTCACACACTCTGATCAAGGACGATTAAACAATTACCCACTCTGTTTTTCAATTCAAAATATATTCAGCACCATACACGGCTGTTTCAACCTGCAGCCACCAAATTACCATTTTACCCTCATTTTGACAAATTACTAATATGCCCCTCACGCATCTAGACCCGTAACTTGGTCATTCGAACTCCGATTGATGTGTTCCACCTTTCTACGAACTCAGGGCATCGAGACCTTCCTAACGGTTCTTGGCCCTCGGCCATCGGACCTCCCGATGAAAAAGTCAACATTTTCCCCCTTTTCGTCCAAATTACGAAAATGCCCCTCGACTTCCGAACGTCATAACTTTCACCTCGAATGTCGGAATCTAACGTGTCACCTATCTATGAACTCGTGACGTCCTAAACTACGCCACGGTCATCGGTCAAAGTCCATTTGACTGCCTTAATTAAAAGTCAACGTTTTACCCACGACTAGGGGCAAAACGGTCATTTTGCATCGTTCGTCCGATTTCGCCCAACTAATCCCCAGTTAACCCCACTAATCATGATTAGTTACTAATCTAATCCTGGAATTCGGGACGAGTCGTTACAACCTTCCCTCCTTAAAGAATTTCGTCCTCGAAATTCCAACCTGTCAAGTCTCAAACGTTTTTCCCTCCTTAATTAGTTTCGTTCTCGAAATTCCAACTGTCCTGATTCCACAAACACCCTGTGGAAAGTGAAATCGACCTCGCAATACGTGTACACCCGTACACCAACTAATCAGAATAAAAACTCGTCCGCACCCAACGTACCACTAGTATTCACGTCGTATCGACTACATTCGACCCCGTCGAATGACAAAACCACACGTTTCGAATTGACACCACGTGTAAAATCTACCATTTCGTTGACGTAACAACCCGAAGATTCCTTCCTCAATCACCAACCTATCCTGGCTTCTGCCCCCCACTAGGAGTCATCAGACCTCACTCAACAATCCTCGTTGACACATCACGACAATTTGTCACTACTTGATCATTGTCAGTCGAAAACTGACACTTACCCACTTGTGGTTACACTAACCACCAATTTACTCATCTCGGGTGTACGACAATCAACACCTCACTCTACCTGTATGTAACTGAACCCATCAGAACCACTATGACCCAATGCACAGCATCCGATGTCCAGTCCACGACCTCAACTAATCCAATGGCATCAGAACCAATCTGACTACCAACACACTCACCGACCTACGTCTGGTATAAGCCGTATACCAATACCAGGCACCACAAGCCTGCAAGCATCGTACCTCGAACCATGTACAAGTTACACACATCTATCCATCGACCAGACTACAACCACCTAGGTCAAAGCCAAACACGTTTCAATGATGGAGTCCATTTGTCCAATCCCGCATTAGACAAATCGAAACCCCACCCATCATTCAGTTTCAAGTCCAAATCCGAAGCCGCAATTTCGTAAGAAATCCCGAATCCAAACCCAGGCATCATATTCTTAATCCGTTTCCAAATTCAAATCCGAAATAATTATCCCGTAAGCTAGCATTGGGAATAATCATTCCGAACCCAAATCCAGAAATCCACTTTCAAGTTCCGAAGTCGAATCCTGAATCATCACCCAGAAATTCGATTCCAAAACCCGAAATCTCGTTCACGTCTACCAAGACACACCAAAACTGAACCTATCGGTTACCTGCTCAAATACATTCGATTGACTTCATAGGGAAGCCAATCCCAACATCCACACGTCTAAGGTTGACAAAATTTGACCACGTCGGAAACCGATTCACCCGAGTAATATACCATACGGGATTCACTTCGAAAAGAAGTCCAGTCCCGTCATTTATGACTCACATACCAAAGTCAGGGTGATAAACTCTCATCCCTATCTGGATCATCATATCACGACCCAGATTCGACACTGCGTCACCGACTATAAACATCACGATCCTGCTCAGGATCCACACAGTTCACTACTAGACTCCAAACTATAGGGCCTTACACCCTCAACTAATCTGCATACTGTCACAACGTTCGACAACCAACTCCCACAACTAAATCGATCAGTCAACGACGAGACACGCCGAGACTGTGGGCTCTCACTGATTACCTTGTATCGATCATTTCCATTCCACCTAGGAAAAATCAAGGATGATACAAAAACGATGACGCCAAAACTCATCCTACGTGAATGCGAATAAAACTCACTGCACTCACCACGCCATGTAAACCGACATCATCTGCCACCAAGCAGAGAATGAGAAATCTCGTTTACCTAACCTCGAATACGCAACTCCTCCTGATGACCCCAAAACACACATGGGCCCACCAACCAATACACGCTCAACGTACTAGTAACCACAATCAACGTCGGCCAGGGCAGAATGTAAGAAGTCAACCCTAAGGTCTTCAGAATACCTATCACCAATGCGAAAACGAGCACTCCTCTCGTCCCCCAATCACAACTCTCCTCGAAACTAAAGTCCCGACCATGTTGGGAACAGACATGCCCCCCAATGAGGTGTCAAGTCCAACCACTGGACTTCCCACATCCTCAACTCACTTGGACAACCACGTGTTCGTAATCAACCCAATACTCAGACCTCATGTCCGTTAATAACTATTTATGCACGTGCCCCAATTCCGATTGGGAATTACTCAACTCTTCTTGGATGTGCAAACAATACTACCTTCGTCTCACGTCTCAACCTCTACAGGTTCAACCCTCGAGTTTCCATTTTTTTCACAATCACTAAATCCCACATCTATACCACCAATGATTTTTCTCGTCTTTTTCCAATTTCAGAAATTTCCTTGTACTTCCTGGGAGTATTAGGAACCTACAATCACACCAAACTCGGAGTCGACAACAACTCCCCAAATCCACTAATTCTCATGACATAGGGAACGTCATCCCAAGATTCCTCCTGTCTCAATCATACCTTTTTATCCATTCATCTCTTGTCATCTCATCACCGTTGGGACTTATCCCAACACCTCACAATCTCCGCTGGATCATATCCAGTCCATGACTCAACCACTACTGAATCTCAAATACCGAGCATATGTCCATCATAACAGAGTCACATCCCAACTCGTGGCTCATCACAATCTCAATCACCGACACTTGTATCAGCACACAGGCATCCAAACTAGTATCAGCACCTGCATACAAACATCCACACGAGCACACAGTTTGTAAGGTTGATAACCCTGGATCTCCGCTCATACCGAGCGACAACCCCGTATCACTACTCGTACTCCACAACTATGGGTACCACCATTCTGACAATCCACATCAGGATGATGAACGTTCCCTGAACGTCCCCTGCTTCTCAACTACTACAACCACCCCAAGTACTCTCGATAACCAATCATCTCCACAATTCTACCGTCCAACAATCATCTCTATCGAGATCCGTATCCATACATCACACTAATACCTGGTCTAAATCGGGATTCCATATTTTATCTCATACCGTATCCGTGGATCGGATCCCATAAGTCTGACTAGACTCACTAACGTCATCCACATGGTAATCCATGACCTCAGCCGCCCATCGCAGCACAAGTTCTCTTGCACAAATCACGACTAAGGTTCACCTTTCCAATCCAACATATACTAGGGTTCCACAATCACACCCTATGGTTCCACCGGACCCAACTGCTCTCTATAATATAATCCACAGCCTGACCGACCCCGCGGTCCTGACATCATATAGACGTCGGTTCCGATCCTACCATCCACTCAACGTGGGTTCCACCACGAAGGTCATCGGCTAACTCCGATGTACCAACATCCCTCACCCTAGCAATCACCACTAGGGTTCACATTTTCAAATCACTGTTCAAATAGGGTTCCCTGAACCCAGCTGCGCCCAGCAGCACAACAATCTAATATCACATGACCGAACCGACGGTCCCACAATACCAGTTCATCACATACAACCCCACTTGGGTCGAATCACATTAACGCACAGCGTATCGGGCCAATCACACTCTATCCACTATTCAAACCCAAAAACTATCTATCATGTTGACAACGAACTGTAGCCCAAAGAAACATCACACCCTCGATCTGCGCGCACACAAAAGAGCAAACCTGCTCTGATACCACTTTGACACGACCCATCCCAATCCCCCCGGGATTATCGTGGGATGTGTCATGCTCCTGTTTGACACGAAGTGTCAGACAAGGGATAACCGAAAGCAACGGCCCCGACGGGCGTCTAGAGTGCGCAAGGATCGATGGAGGAGGTATGCAATGTCCCAGCCTCTACTGCAGTCGCCTCGTCGATCAACCTGAAGGGCATTAATAACAATAAAGGCTGTGAGTGGACGAAAATAAATAAGTTCATAAAACACAATTTCACAAAGATATTATGCCCTTCATTAAAACGTATGCATGCATCGAAAACCAGTAAGTAAATTAGGGCCTTAGCCCAGAAACCGTAAACCAAATCATGTGGGTCTCTACCCAACACCATGAATATCGAAAACCAAACATATATTATATAAATCCGACATCCAGAACACCAATTCCAATTTTCAAGTGGGTCATCGCCCAAAACAATAACCATAATTACCATTTCCAGGAAAAACATGTTTAAACCATCCTGGGCATCCCAGATGCCTAGCGTCACAGACGCTCGACGTCCCAGACGTCATATCTCACGGTATAATAATAAGCAATGCGTGCTGCCCGGGGTCTCTCCGGGTCCATATCTCTGACATCCCAGATATCTGACGTCCCAGACGTCTAATCATAGAAATCCTGCTCCTGAGTCACTATACGGTCTGGTACCTCCGTACAATAACCCCTCGCAGGCAATGCACCGTGACTTCCCTAGTGTCCCAGACACCTGGAGGAGACCATCACATATCCTCGTATCAAGATGGTTTATGGAAAATAGTGTATCAAATCATTTCAAACATCTCAAGGGCCCTGCCCGAAATTTCCCTAAAACCATCACCAGTCCAAACATCTGATTTATCAAATCCAAAACCATTTATTTAAATCCAATTAGGGTCCCTGACCCAAAATCACATTTATAAACCAATTGGGCCTCATGCCCAATTTCGTAAACCAACTGGGCCCACGACCCGATTTCGTAAATCAACAGGGCCCCTGGCCTGATTATATGACTCAAATGGGTCTTAGCCCGATTTCGTAAATAACTGGGCCCCTGGCCCAATTTCATAAAGCGGTTACCCCTCAGGCCGATTACGTAACTCAATGTGACTCCAAGTCCGAGGTTTCCAAAACAATTGGGCCTCATTCCTGAGTTTATCATTCCAATTTCAAAACCATTTCATGAAATCATATCCAAAATCCTAAGTATGGAAAATCCGTATAAAACTGGAAAACTTCGATTTACGTGCAAGCACGTAAATCACCTCGGAATGCGTGAAATCATATAATTCACCAATATCCAAATCAAATCATATAATCACAATCACAATCAATATGAAACAGTTATGCATGCATAGAATTTATAAAACCAAAGTCCACTCACAGACCGTCCTACGATGCGCCTCGATACGGGTGCCATAGGCCTTCCCGGGCCTCGTCACTATCACCGGGACTTCCAAACCTGTCCAAATCACATTAGAGGGTCACTAACCTCTTCATTAACCTCCTATCAAAGTCCCGAAATTTTCCCGAATTTTTAACTATTTTTAAACTCAGTTCACAAAATTCGGACGTCCCGAACGATATCGAAACGGTGTCCGATTGACACGAAACCAATCCCAAAATGTTCGTTACAATGTATAGGATAAAAGTCATGTTGACCTCAACTTGGGATTCGTTTCCACCCGCCGTCACACGCTGCCGTGAGTGGCTGCGCATGAAACCCACGTGTCTACTACAGTGTCATCGTCCCAACCCGTTTGTCTGTAAAACGGGTCCTGCAACCCGCGAGATGACCCGATCCGTTCACTGTCAATTCAACCTCAATTATTTCAATTGAGCATTCAAACATCTTCGTTTTAAGTCCAATTACAGTTCTGTAACTTAATCTTCAGTAAACCTTACCTTAATCCGTCCATCCCAGCTCGATTTCTCGATGAACACCCGATCGATGTCCATCCCTGGGAGTGCATCAATCCTCATCGTTTTCTTTAATTGATCCGGCCAAAAGCTTCGTAAGGGTATCCTACACTGGTTTCCAAGCCCAATTGCATCTTCTAACCCCTCCAACTGCGCGGCTCAATCCCTGGGATTTTGAGGCGTCGAGCTGCTGCAGTTACGGTCAAAACGACCCCATCTTCTTCTTTTTTTTGAAACCATTCGAGTCGTCTGGGTTCCAGAGACCTAAATACAACCTTAATTGTAGCCATAAACTTCCACAATTTCGAATTCGATTAAATATCAAAATAAAATCTGAAAATGGCTTTCGGGTCTCACTGCACCCCTTTCTCTCTGGTTTTTCCCGAAATCCTGCTCTCTGTTTCTCCCCAGTCTTCCCAGGGACTGATCAATCTCTTCAATTAATCGAACAAGAGCAACCCGTGCTCTGCTCAAACTCTCAAATGAATAAACAATTTCATAGTGCCCTGTTCTTCATTTTCCAACCCCACCAACACAGACTCAGTCCCCCATAAATCAGACACCTGTGCCCTGCCTAACCATTCAAAATCCCACTTAACACACTCACACACTCTGATCAAGGACGATTAAACAATTACCCACTCTATTTTCAATTCAAAATATACTCAACACCATACACGGCTGTTTCAACCTGCAGCCACCAAATTACCATTTTACCCTCATTTTGACAAATTACCAATATGCCCCTCACGCATCTAGACCGAAACTTGGTCATTCGAATTCCGTTTGATGCGTGCCACTTGTTTACGGACTCAGGGCATCGAGACCTTCCTAACGGTCCTTGGCCCTCGGCCATCGGACCTCCCGATTAAAAAGTCAACATTTTCCACCTTTTCGTCCAAATTACGAAAATACCCCTCTACTTCCGAACTTTATAACTTTCACCTCGAACGTCGGAATCTAACGTGTCACCTGTCTATGAACTCATGACGTCCCAAACTACACCACGATCATCTGTCAAAGTCCATTTGACTGCCCGAATTAAAACTCAACGTTTTACCCACGACTAGGGGAAAAACGGTCATTTTGCATCGTTCGTCCGATTTCGCTCAACTAATCACCGGTTAACCCCACTAATCATGATTAGTTACTAATATAATCCCAGAATTCGGGACGGGTCGTTATAGTTGCTTTATGAAATCGGGCCAGGGGCCCAGTTTTTTACGAAATCGAGCGAGGGGCCCATTTGTAAACGAAATCGGGCTGAGACCCATTTGAGTTATATTATCGGGCCAGGGGCCCAGTTGATTTACGAAATTGGGTCATGGGTCCAGTTGATTTACAAATTCGGGCCTTGGGCCCAGTGGTTTACAGAATCGAGCATGAGGCCCAGTTGGGTTATAAATGTGATTTCGGGTCTGGGACCCTATGTTTTATAAATGTGATTTCGGGTCTGGGACCCTATGTTTCATAAATGTGATTTCGGGTCGGGGACCCTAAATGGAATTGTGATATTTTATGGAGAGTTCGGGCAGGGCCCCTTGAAATGTTGTGAAATGATTTGATAAAACTGTTTTCCATATACGATCTTTATACGAGGATATATGATGGTCTCCTCCAGGTGTCTGGGACACTGGGGAAGTCACGGTGCATTGCCTGCGAGGGGTCATTGTACGGAGCTACCGGACCGTATAGTGACTCAGGAGCAGGATTGTTATGATTAGACGTCTGGGATGTCAGAGATATTGACCCGGAGAGACCCCGGGCAGCACGCGTTGCTTATTACCGTGAGATATGACGTCTGGGACGTCAAGCATCTGGGATGCCGGAGATGGTTATGTGATAAAAATGGATTATTGGTTTATGAAATGGTATTTCGGGTCGGGGACCCTAAATGGTTTTGGAATTATGGATTTATGTTATAGATTTGGGCAGTGGCTCACTTGGTTTTGTATTCACGGAATTGGTATTCTACAGTTTTGGACTGAGTTCCCACACTTGGTTTTGAGTTACGGTTTTTGGGCTAAGGCCCTAATGGCTTGTTTGAGTAAATGTTTTGATTACTGGTTTTCGATGCATGCATACGTTTTTAATGAAGGGCATAAATTTCTTGTGAAATGTGTTTTATGAACTTGATTATTTTTGTCCACTCACAGCCTTTGTTGTTTTTAATGCCCTTCAAGTTGATCACAGATGCGACTGCAGCAGAGATCGGGACATCGCATGCCTCCTTCATCGATCCTTGCGCACTCTGGAAGCCCCGTGTGGGCAGTGGCATGAGGTTATCCCTTGTCTGAAGACGGGAGCATGGCATATCCCATGGTAATCCCGGGGTGATTGGGATGGGTCCTGTCACTGACATCCGAGTGCACGGTAAAACAGAGCCTAGCCCTGGACGTTCGGGTATCACCTCGGAAAATAGAGCCCTGCTCTTTAAGTTTGCGCATAGACCGATCCCAAGAAAACAGAGCCCGGCTCTAGAATTTTGGGTGTACAAATAACCATCTTATTAAAATGGAGCATTACTCTGGACGTTTGAGACATCAATCATATCACAACTCGAGGAGGGTTGTCCCATCTTATCACAAATCATACCCATATCCAGTAAACATATCCAATCATATCATATGTATCCAAAAATCTCAAAATCATCTCGCATCTCATTTCCATATCCAAAATCAAGTACATAATACAAAGCCAAATGTCAAAACCTCATCCTAAGCCCAAATCATAAGTACGTCAAAATCTCGTAAAACGAGCCATTAAAATATTCCATAAAATCACATAAAATTTCTCAATCCATCAAACACCACCAAAATCATATAACCATGACATATCGAGTATAAAAACAGTTTCCAAACTCAGTCATAAACCAGAACACAATATAGTGATTTCCTCGTAAAATGTGAAATATAATTATCACCGTAAAATCACCAAAAACCATATAAAATCATATTTGATATACCATCAAGCACATCACATATTAAATTGTGTGAAACCATATAAATATGCATGCATAGGGTTTAGGGAAAAGAAAATCCACTCACATGTAGCGTACACACAGTCAAACTGCATTGCACGCTTCCCTATAAAATCCGAGAGCATCAACTCCTATCAAAAATAACTTCTAAGGGTCACTAACCATCCCAAATATCCCAAAAAAAATTGGGATTTTTAAACAAATTAAAACGACCCCTAAACCTTTAGACAACACAAACTGCCCTGAGATGATATCTGATCATCTCGAAAATTGTACCAAATAAATTGATGACATAAAATAATACAACTTTCGTGTTGGCCCCATGTCCAAATCATGTTCCATGTGCACTCACGTTCCTCGTACAATCCCTGCGCTTGGGCTTCACGCGTAGGGGTACCATTTACCTCATTCAACCTCCAACCAGCCACTTTTGCTGGTTTTCGAGTCTCTCGACCTGATGATAAAACCTTCAGTTGCTCTCTTTTTTCACTCATGTTTCATCCCATCTACTCTAAATCATACCAGGAAGGGACCCATAACCTCAAAACATTAAAACTTACCTCGAAACCATGGTGGACAATCTCAACTTCACAGCCAGATTTTGCAGCACCTCCCTTGCTGCTCCTTGCCTTCGAACCTTCATCCTCTCTGTCTCAATTTACTCTTAAGGACCTACTGATCATCTTTCCATCCCTGGTTACAAGCCAAAACATGTCCAGCCCACTGTTTGATTCACGACCAAAACTTGGCTTACGGTTCCCGGCTGTTTCCAAGTCTGATCATCTCCCGTTTGTTTTCTCTTCACCTTTCTTACTCATTTTGCTTCCCTAGTCCTCTCATTTGCCCCTCGAGTTCTTCCCCTGGTCTCCTCTCTCCCTCACGGTTCTTATTCATTTTTTCTTCTCTTTTCGATGCAAGCACATCGAACACATAAGTAGCACGCGCACGCACACACAGAACGTGGCATAATGAAAAACCTTAACCTAGGTGTTAAATTGGGTGACAATCATTTTCAAAAATTAAGGAATAACTCTCATAACTTCATCTTTAGTTTTTAGCAAATAAACCCAACTCACACAAGTGCAGTCATCAATAAAAGACAAAATATCTATGACCAAAAGTAGGAGTAGAGAAATGACCCAACACTATTGTTTCCCATTGAATGCATGTCACCTGCTAATAAAACCATAAGTTACCAGACCAAAATCAAACTTCCTGAAGATAATACCAAAATTAAGAATATGTGATGTTAAGTTTGAAAGCCAAGCACACTTACTTATATTGAATAATACTAATCTGCCAAAGCATCTAATTTCACTACTTTTACTAGAAACAAGAAGTAATAATGCACCGTAGCCAATACAGGGGAATATAACTCAATGAAATATTCAAATATATATGTTTTGTTTTGTAAGAAATGAGGGAAAGTTAATTTATTCACTGGAAAAAAAGGAAAAAAAAGAAAAAAAAAATAGACACCAGAGGTTAAATTCGAAGTCGGCCAGAAGAACAACCTCCATTGACAAAGGTTCCTAGTTTTACTAAATTGTATAGATTAGATAAAAGAAAGCGGTATGAATGCAGTGGTATCTTTATATGGTCATTGACTTGGGTTTTTTGTGAAATCTCAAATCACAACCCCTTATCTAGTCTTTATATCTTTTATTTTCCTTATTTACAGTTTAGTGTTTTATGAAATTGTTCCGTGATTTTACCTTCACTTTACATTATAGTTGATCCAATATGCTATGCTCATCAAGTTTCATGAATTGCCTGAGACTTCATCGCGCCAAACTGGTGGCGTGACAGTTGTTGGTGGTGTTGTGGTTCCCGAGTTACCCAGACTTCATCAACTCTATGTCCTTCTCTTGAGCAGTTTCATGTCCTATGGTGTCATGTTGTTACATATCAAATTTTAGTAACTCTTTGAAGTTAATGGATTTCAGATAGGAAATTTCACAAAATATAAATCATGTATTGATATTAAAGTAGGTTTTGTCTAGTTTAGTTATACACTTAATTGTGTAATTTAAGAGCATAATCTTTTCCATTCAAATTCTTGAACCTTTTCATCAAGTTTTTATATCAGTTTGTCCCTCACACACACATATATATATATATATGTGTGCAAAATAGAATGTGGGTGTAAATCCACGTCAAGGCTATTTTTAAATGCACTAAAAGAAACGCACAACATTCTATGATAAAAAGAAGTCTCGAGTAGAACCGTAGAACAAAAACCAACATAAGTATTCAATATTTTATTCAAGAATAACTTGCAAACAACAATAATTCATAAGTACTCTTAAGTATGATTTGGATCCTTCAAACGAAAAAATTGTCTCATCCCAAGTTCACTTGGACGGATACTAAAAAAAAAAATTGTTTGGCTTAAACATCACTACGTACTTAATTAATATCCAAACAGCAAACTAATAGCCTTATTTTAATAAAATCTGTTAATTGACGCATTCATCCCAAAAAAAACTAAGTTGAATCCTCCAAGCTAGCTCCAACATCTCATTCATTATCTTGTCATCCCATGTAATGACTCATCTTCATGGTGCTTGTTAATTAAAAATCCGTCTAGTGGTACTTGTGCCTGCATTATGTGGATATATCAAAATTAACAAAAATATTAACCAATTACAGAAGTTACCTGCAATAAATTAACCATGCTAGTTGCATGACCTTGCTGATAATTGCTTGTAGTATCATGGCTTCCTATATAGTATTGCTAGTATGTGATACACACATAAAAAATAGCTTTTAAGTCAAGCCATTAACATACTTTAGAATGGATTTAAAAAAGCAACATACATAACACAATAAACACAACAATCTTGTATATGTACAAGTGAAATACTTCGAAGTTACCTTTGAAAATGGAAATGGTTGTCCAAAATGCCCATGGATCAAGTGAATTGGGTTCATTAATAAGCTCCAATCCAAGAGTCGGAAGTAGAGCACTTTGTGTAGAAGAACAAAGTATAGAATCAACACTTGATAGGTGTAATTCTTTATTACGAGCCTTTTTCTTCTTAGTAAGTTTTTCCAAAGCATTTTTCGGCCTTGCAGAAGAACTACCAACAGTTGGAATTGAAACAGGCGTAGGCCCTTGAGGTTGGAAGATTAATAGCTGTGTAATCCCATAGAATTCAAACTTAACAGTTGTCCTTAGTTGGCATTGTGAATAGAAAATCAATTTCAAGTGTGAAAATGAAGTGTTTTTTTCTGCCAAAAAAAGAGATAAACCTTCATTGGCCGATCTTGGACAATATGATCTTACCTAAGGTGCTATTAGGACACTTGGAAGACATTTAGGCAGTTGGATTTTGCCCTAGACACTGGAAGATAGTGGAAACATGCGTAGGCCCTTGAGCAAACACGAATTGGGCCTTGAATTAGGCCGTTTTGAAAGGTCCTCCGAAGTGGGTCCAGATTATGTACTTGGAATAAGGGCTGAAAGTGTGTCTTAAGTGCATATCAATCAAGCCAATATTCATCTCTTAACCTTCTAGCACGAATTGCCCAATTCTGGGTACCCCAGACCTTGGTGATGGGGATGTCTACTAACACGCTGGTGACATGTTGGCGATATGCTAGTGACATAGGCCAGGTATAGGGGCTCGGCTCTAGGCGCAGGCACGCATGGCATGTCTAGGGGTATGTCATGGGGCTATCTAGGGACATATCAAGAGGCTGCCCAAGGACATGTCATTGAACTCGATTGGCTTTCAGACATAGGAATAGGGACCAGCGGCTAGCACTTGGATTACCAGGGCCTGGGCTTGGTACAGGTCTCGGTACAGGCGCATGACCTTGGTTTAGGATCTAGATTCCTTCTTGGGACCATTTCTTTGTTCTGGCTTTGATTTCAGCCAATCCTTTTGCCTTATTCTTCTAATTGATTCCATTTTCTTATTCTACACAAGTCTCACAAGAGATATCATTTTCTCCTATTGATGTCGCAGATTAACTCTAAAGATAAGTAAGAAACGAACTAGATGACATCAAAACGATGCATAACAAATGGCTTATCAAAGCCCCTAGAGATTGCACTGACTAACTTCGTCTCCAATGATCAGATAGGGTTTTTACCAACTCAAACAACTAATAATGATCTGCGAAATAGTTCTCACATATAACGACCTAAGACGTATTCGTTTGAACCCTGAAATAGGCCTTTCGTGTGACGTCCTGAGTTGTTGTGCCAGCAAAGTTACGAGTTAGTTACTCACGATTATCAACGACCATTGAGGTTTTAACAAATTTTCCTTACCAAGTCTCGGATAACAAATGGTATGCATACAACTATTGTTCAGTGACCTTACCTTTGTGTTTTAGTTTTACCGTTGACCTCGAACTTAGAGTATTGCAAGAAGTTGCAAGTTTGAAAATGGATTACTCACTTTTGAAAAGGTAGTTTAGGTTGAGCTTCTGAAGTAAGAATTCAGAATCACCTTCCAGGGATAGTGTATGGATTACTAAAGATCTTAGTTTGGAGAAATTTTAACTTTTACCTTTGTTTATTTCATCAACTAAGGGAATTTCATGCCCTGAGTAATCTGATAAGTTTTGCTCCTCGATAAGTTTGGTAATCACTTTTTAGGAACTAGGCATTCGGCCTCAGGAGTGTTGAATTAGTATTCATGTAACGACCCGTCCCAAATTACGAGATTAATTATGATTAATTAATGACTAATTAAGGATTATCGTGACTAATCCAATCAAAATGACTAATTAAGGATTATTGTGACTAATCGGGGATTAGTCGAGTAATTACGGACAACTAGTGTGAAATGACAGTTATGCCCCTAGAATTGGGTCAAATGTTGACTTTTGACCCGGGGAGTCAAATATACGAGGACCTATGATCGCGACGTAGATTAGGATGTCACGAGTCCATAGATAGGCGGCACGTTGAAATCGGACATCGAACAGGGAAGTTATGATCACGGGACCAAAATTGATTTAATTAGTGCCTCGGGATTCAAATTAAATAATGCTTAAATATGATTGGTTGAATAATAATGTGGGGCCCTTAGATGAGTGACAAGTGTCACTCATCCAATTGGTGGCTTTCCATTATTTATGGATCTATGTCCATTGGGTGACTTTTATTTAATATTATTGTCACTCATCCCATTGGTGGCGCTTTCCATTATTTATGGATCTATGTCCATTGGGTGACTTTTATTTAATATTTTATCATTCATCTCTCTTTCTCTCTCCCCCCCCCCCCCCCCCTCCCCCCCTCCCCCCCCCCCCCCCCCCCCCCCCCCCCCTTTCTGTATCATCTTCATTTTCTTCGTTAAACTAAAAACACAAACAACCCACCCCAACCTTCACAAACCTTGATCTACTGAGGATGGTGTGAACTGAAGAGTGAGAGAAGGAAATAAGGCGAGCATGATGGTGCTAATGATTGGGACGGCGGAGCACGGTGGCCGGAAACCCGCAGGTGAGCAAATTCGGGTTTGAAAATGGGTTTTCAGTTAGGCTGTTTTTTGGGTGTTTCTAAGGTTCAAACCTTCTTCCTATGTTTCCTACGAGCTCAGGGGACCATTTTGGAAGAGCAATGGTGGCCGGAGTCGACGACACGACAAGGTTGCAGGTTGTGGTTACTATTTATCATCCAATAGGTAATTTCGAGCCATTTTCTTAGATTTCTGGGTTGATAGATCAATTGGGATCGTTTAGACGAAGCTATAGGAACAAATTGAGAGGGAAATGGTTGAGAATCAAGAGAGAATCAGCCGGGTCAGGTCGCGGGTCTGTGCGACCCGAATTACAGGACCCGTCGAATGTAGGAGATGTCGTGATGTCAGCAATGATGTCATCAAGGTTACGTCATCATGTCAGGTCTGAAAATGTCAGACTGACATGTCAGACATAGACCAATAGGAGCTCGACATGTGGCACTGTTAGAGTTGTTAGTGTTAACGTCAGCAATGACGTAAGCGTTAACTTTTTAGCAGCGTTGATTTTTGTTAACTTTTTAGTACCGTTCCTGGGCCGGTACTGTTCATAAGTATTAATATTGAGTCTGTTAGTGACCATTGGTGTGCTTTGGACGAGTCCGGATGTTCTGGTGATGGTGATTTAGCCCAAGAGGCTTATGACACGCGTATTGAGGCGGTAGTTAGGACGGTGTGTGAGTGGACATTGGTTTCTAAATATGATGCATGCATAACTGTTTTATGTGTTTTAAATATGTGATTTATGATGGATTTGATTTTGGAATTTAGTATTCAAATATTTGCATGTATTTCGAGGTTTATGGTTTTATAGAGCGTTGAACTTGTTTGTGTTTCCAATTATGGTTCAATGGTATGATTTCGGATTTGGAAATATGGAACCGGGCATGAGACCCATTTGATTTGTAAACTATCGGACTTGATATCCATTTGATTTAATGAGGCATCGGGCGGGAGACCCATTTGATTTATACTATCGGACTTAAGGCCCAGTTGGTTATGATATCGGGCTTGAGGCCCAGTTGGGTTATGAAATGGAATTTTGGGCTAAATCCCTTGAATTTGGAAATTGGAATTGTGGAAATAGTTTATGAAAGTTATACTTCGGGCACGAGACACATTTGTGGATTTACGATGGTTTTATGGAAATTCCGGGCATAGCCCTTTGAAAGGTTTTGAGATGATTTATAACATGTTTTCCTTATACCATCCTTATGTATTGATTGTCTCCTTCGGACGTCTCGTAGTATCCTGGAGTAGTCATATCACACTACTTGAAAGGGGTTGCCTCGAGGCGCAGCTCATGATTAGGAGTGCAATTATGGATAATACACCTAGTGAGGGTCATTGATCTGCGGGTCAATGACTTGGGTGGACCCTGGGGAGACTCGGGATTGAAACCCCGAGTAGCACGCGTAGTTTAGAGACCGTGACAATGGTATTGATTAGGCATCTAAGATGTCGAGGATTTGTTACATTGTATTTCGATAAAGTGGTTATTTAATATTGGTTGGTTATGGGTTGAGTTCCCATATACTTGATTTTGGGCAGAGTTCCCACATGGTTGGATTCATGATGTTGGGCTAAGGCTCTAATAATTTAATTAAAGTAAATGGTTTGAGTACTAGTTTTCGAATGCATGCATACTTTTTAGTTAAGGGCATAAACGTCTTTTCGTGAAATGTGTTTTATAAATTATTTATGTCATCCACTAACATCTTTTGATGGTTTTTAATGTCCTTCAGGTTGATTGCGGATGCGGGCTGTAGTAGAGACCGAGACATCACACCCCTCCACTGATCCTGACGCACTCTGGAAACCCCGTTTGGGCTAAAGTTTGAGTTATCCCTTGTCTGACACTTCGTATCAGATGGGAGCATAACACATCCCGCGTTAATCCTGGGGGGATTTGGGATGGGTCTTGTCAATTCAGGTATTGTGTTGTGGAAATTTTTTTTGTCACCTAAAACTTATCTAGATGTCGACTAGCATTTCTCAGTCTTGGAATCCTAGTTGACTTTTGATTGGTGTCTTGTTAAAGGATTATTGTTGTAGGCATAAGTACACTCTAAACCCAATTCATAAGTACAATTAAGGAAAAGGGCCTAAGTGCTACAACTTGGTCTCCTTAATGGGCTTAACACAGCCCATACAACCCCGCTTAAAGAATTTTCCAAAGCTCGAGGCGTCCCAAGGGTATTTTGGTCAAAACATAATTCTGATTTTTTGAGTATGCGGAATGGGATGTAACATCATGGATTTAGTCAGCCTAGTCCTTCCCGTTACAAAGAAATTACATGATAAGCATCTCTCAAAGGAACACTTCTTTCATCTTCAAAAAGCTCTCATCTTTCCCAAATTACAGAATTTTGCCTTGCTGACAATTGATCCGAGTTGTTTGCTTTCAAAAGTTAGGTCGAGGAGTCGAGGACTATAAACTAAGCTAAGCGTTTGTTGGAGACAACCAAACCCGATGAATTCTTTTCTTATTTTGCTCATTTTTGTTTCCAATAATTCTTTTCACGTGTTATATTTCAAACCTATCACATAGGCTGCCTCGCCCATATTTTTTCATTTCAAAGTTCATTCAAAGAAAATTTTTTGATGTCTTCTAAACTGAGATATCTACTTGCAAAAAAATATCTACAATATACAAAATAAACAAATGAACTTACTCCTCCTGACCTTCAGATGTATACATCGATCGACGATGTTTTCTTAAAAATTGAAGGTGTAGAATTCTGTGAAATCTGATGATTTTATTGATCTACCGATAGGCCTATTTATAGAGGTCTTGGGATTGAAATAACTACAAACAATTATCTCTCCTTTATCTGAATCTAAATCATAACTGTCTAGAGACATCTATCCAATAAATATTGTTATCTAATCTATACTGTACTAGGTATACATGACAATATACTAAATACAGTGTACTAGATAACTACAGATGTTCACCATTCTACAGAAGCAAACAATGACATTATTGAATTTGTAAGCAAGCCTGTTTAAATCCTTAAATCGAACTTTTTTTATGGACACATTTTCCTTTCCTTTTAATAAGAAACCTTCCGGCTGATCCCTATAGATTTCCTCTTCCAAACTCCCATTCAAAGGTACTATTTTCACATCCATCTGAAGTAACTCCAATCATAATGAGGATCATTGATCCCTATAGATTTCATCTCTTATTTGCAATTCATGGCATCATCATCAGACATCAGGATCATTGCTCGTTTTAATTAATTCGCACATATTCAACGGGAAAAAAAAATATATACACTAAATTGAATCAAATGGTCCAATAAAATTATAATAAGGGTTTTAGGGTATTATTTAGAATGATGAATGATTGACAGAAGGATTTAAGTTACAAGCTGAGCACGCAGCGACACAAAAAGTTTGAATATTTATTTCTATTTCAATTTTGAACCATAAATATATGAATGGTATTCCCAATTCTGGGTATAGCCCTAGAACCACGGCAATACTCTTACTCATCACTCATCACTGGACTTGTAAAATGGCTGAAACAACTTCCCCAATGCCCTGAAATTTTCTCCTCTCCTTGAGAAGCAGCTTTGCACACTCGAGAGCCCGTCTCTCACAACCACCTCGTTTGCTAGCGTCGGGGATTGATTCAAAATCTTCAACGTGTGCTACGCCAACAATTCGCCTGTCAATAAAAAGTAGACGGGTCAAATATAATACAAACATTGCTAATCAAATTAATCTATTCTGTACTTCCTTGAATTTCAAGTTCGGCACCATAAACGATTTGTAGGTAATCCCGAATGAGCTGAGTATGGAACACAATGTGCAGAATACGCTTATTCATATTCATATATATATTACAAATTCACATATTTATATGAATATTATTCACAATTTCTATGGATCACGCCTGCATTAAAAGTCAACATCGTCAATGGGGTCAGGGAATGTCATGCATTGTTGTCACGTAAGACACATCTGTGTTTGTATGGTGTTTGCTCTAGGAAGCCATCCTTCAACTTGGAAACTGCCTCGGTTTTAAAATGAACTTATCAGTTACACAAAAATTTCTATTAGAAGAACTGCTACTTAAGGAGTTAACAGATCATTGTAATAATCATACATATTTAAATTTGATACCTCACCATATTCATAACTAAGTTGAAGGAAATCGACCAGAATATACATGGAACTAAATAATGGATAATTATGAATAGCGTAAACAAATGTCTTTGAACAACAGATATTTTCATACTTCTGTAAAAGTATGACAATATCTTATGTTGGGGTCTTCAACATTCTGGGAAGCCAAAGCAATATATTAAAACTTTTCAAAAGTTATACAAAGAAACAAACACCAAATGTATAGCACAAAGCAAATATAGGATATGCTATATATGACAAAATCTTTAGTCTTCTGTCTCACCTTATCATTTTTGCAGCGCCAAAACCAAGGGTGTCCTGAAGCAGATCTGTGATAAATTTCTTCTGTACTAGCTGTTGAAGTTCAGAGTTGTTATAAATTGCAGGGAGATACAAGTCGCCTGAATCTTTGTTTGCATCCCATAGTGCAACGAATTTTCTGTCGAAAAGGTTCCAAGTGTTTTCAATCATCCTTATAATCCAATCCTTGTATGCCTTCATCAGCAAGTGAAATTCATGTGAGACCGAAAGGCCCACATCTTAATAAACAATAGCAAAATAGTAAGTGAACCTGTCAAACTATGAATTAATTCCCAACAACCCCCACCAACAACAAGAAGTTCGTTTTCAGCTGCGCAAACACCCTGCCGTTGCAAGAAAACATATTTAAGATTTCAACTACCAAAATTGACCTTAACCTACCAATAAGTTATAATCAGAAAAATGTATTCCAACCAAAATAGCATCCAAATATCCACAAAGAATCTTCCCAACAGAAAACGGCATAGCAATGTTCTTACTCTCGCCTTCGAAGCAAAAGAAAATCTCAAATCGACCATCAAAATGTGAAGGACCAACTCTGCATCAATTACTGTTGTGCGGAAGCGTCTCAAAACAATATAACAATTATGAAGGGAAAATATGGAAAACTAATAGTCCACAAAGAACACGAAGGATTTACGTGGTTCGGCTATAAAGCCTATGTCCATGGGCGAAGCAAGCGAAGAAATTCCACTAATAACAAAGGAGATTACAAAAGAGATTAACTCTCTCAAACCCAAAACCTAAATCCCGAATACACCCAAAACACTCTCTCACCAAATGGTGCGGCACCACCACAATCAAAAACAAAAGAAAGGTTTTTTAGGCCTTTCACAAATATGTGGCTGCACGCACACCAAACAAAGAGAAACCAATGTGCCAATTATATACTAGTCTAACTTAACCTAATCCTACAAGGAGTACAAATCCATAAACCTTATAGGACAGGAAACCAGATTCCTACAAGGATTAGGAACTCTAATTTTTATAAAACATGGAAACAAACAGCTAACAATAGTGCGTCATAATTGGTCCAAATAAATGGTTAACTAATTGACCTAAAATATAAGACAAGATACAACAATCTCCACCTTGACTTAAATTTTACTCAAGTCTTCAAACGGAACTTTCCTCCAATGTCTTCTCCAACACAAAACATGCAAAAGCATGCAAACCAAAGTTCCTTGATCAAAACAGAAGTGAATCAAACGAGAACCTCAATTCTCCAAATTTCAACAAACAAAACCAAGCACACCAAAACAAAGCTGAATGAAGCATCAAATACATGAACTTCAAACTCCACCTGCTCACAGAAGCCATGGTTCGAAACCAAACAGTCTTCCAAACAATTTGCAGTAGATGGAGACCAATAAACCAAATAGCAGGGACAAACAAATTCAGCCAAAAAAGTCCATAGACCAACCAAATTAGAAAGCATGAGGCTTTCCCCAAGAGGATCCACAGATATATTTACACTTTTGTAGAATCTAACAAATTGGCCCTCACAAATTATACACCTATCAAAACCTCCACCAACATCAGAATCTAACAAAGAACAAATTTATGTATGTAGAAACCCACATCAAAGTTTCTCAAGTTCTGAACAACCAAATCATCAAATTGGTTTTGCATAGGTCAACTTCGAATCAAATAGAGAGTACGAATGCTACTTCAACTGTAGCCAAACTGATGAGGGATTATCCAAAATCTCCAAGTCATTCCTCCCATTAAATTTTCCAATTCTATATTATGCCATCGTACAAACATAATTTCAAGTCAAAACTCGAGCTCTAATACCAATTGTTGTGCGGAAGCGTCTCAAAGTAATATAACAATTATGAAGGAAAAATATGGAAACTAATAGTCCACAAAGAACACAGGATTTACGTGGTCCGGCTATAAAGCCTACATCCCCGGGCGAAGCTGGCGAGGAAATTTCACTAATAACAAAGGAGATTACAAAAGAGATTAACTCTCTCAAACCCAAAACCCAAATCCCGAATACACCCAAAGCACTCTCTCACCAAACGGTGCAGCACCACCACTGTGGCTGCATGCACACCGAACAAAGAGAAACCAATGTGCCAATTATATACGAGTCTAACTTAACCTAATCCTATAAGGAGTACAAACCCATAAACCTTAGAGAACTAAAAACCAGATTCCTACAGCTACAAGGATTAGGAACTCTAATCCTTATAAAACAGGGAAACAAATAGCTATCAATAGTGCGTCATAATTGGTCCAAATAAATGGTTAACTAATTGACCTAAAATCTAAGCCAAAATACAACAATTCGTTCAGTTGTCCCAACCTTACAAATAAGATGTTTTCTATCTAATTCCAACATCCAAGCACATCACTATCGATACATGACAAGCAGCGTTTTAGACAATATTTTGACAACTGAATTGGGACCACCTTCTCTAAAATAATTCCAGAACAGTCAAGTATTTACCTTTAATAGTACTGTCTGAATGAAATTCATTTGTTCTTCAACTTAAACACTCAATTCCACAACTAATTCTTTATGGCACTTAGGATGAGGAACTTAAAACTTCCAAGAATTTAGGCAAATTAGTTTAAAATAAGAAACTTCAAAATACCAAGGAATTTGCAAATGATTAGATGCAACGCATTTAGATGGGATTTGTAGGTAACACCTATCAAGGTACTTTGGAAATCCCTTGTTTAGTGGTTTTGCTATGTGGTGCATGTGCCTCATCATTTGTAATGCATTTATTACTAATATAGCCTACCTTCCTTGGTACTTTGAAGTCCTCATCCAAGCATACCCTAAAAATACTTAGACAGATGCTTCTGCTGAAACATTTTCCTGATATCAACAATATGTCCAGGCTACAGCTAACCAAATGGATGGTTATTGCACTCCATGGTTACCTCTCAGAAGGAAGACTAACTATGAACATGAAAGGTGATTAAACTGTGAGAGAAACCTTGAAGATCAATCTGATAAGATGGCTAAGATGATTAACCAATCTTGATGGCTGACATTGGGTAGCAATGACAATACTCTTTTACAGAAACCAAATCACAATAAAGAAAATTAGAATAAATATAGTATCTAGTGATCCATCTAAGATTAGTAAATCCAATTGTAAATTTTTTCCCTTTACTGATCTTGTTTCTTGATAGAATTAGGTGATTATGCAAACAATAGGATGATACTAAGATAATGCGGAATATAGATGAACTATAAAGTAAAAACACCACACACACGAACACAAGAATTTAGAGAGGTTAGCTAATCTTTGCCCACGTCCTCGTGTGATCTCCTTGAGAGATCACTAGCACTACGAAGATAACAAGATTACAAGAACTTATGTATAATACTGACCTAATCCCCAAACCCTAGTTCACGATCTCTCAAATCACTCTTTTGCTCTTATACCCGTTTATGACTTCTTTGTTTACTGCTGTCTTATTTTCTATGTATGTAAGGACTCCTAAGAGGCCTATTTATAATGTATAGGACTTAGGTTACACTCCTTAACATATTACAATTCCTATTCCTCTTTGAAGATGGGAAGATAGCTTATTTCCTAATCCCTAAAAGGCTATGAAATACTTTTCCTAATCCTATATGAAAACACTAGAAAAAACTCAGATTTCCTAGTTCAACACTTGGAATCCTAGTCAAACTAGGATTCCTAGTCAAATGCTATTTCTTGGTATTTTGCCGAGCCAATTTTTCAACAAATCCGACTAACAAAAGATTTAAATAAAGGATAGAAAAATGGGATGCAAAAGAAAGAAACCAAACTGAAATACAAAATCACCTCATACGAACTGGAATACTTTAAAATAATTCATCCAGAAAAGAACACCTGAAAAGAAAAAAACTAAGGGTAACGATTAAGGAACGATGGACCAGAACTTACTTTTCGATCATTCTGCTCATTAGCATGCCCATCTTGTGCAAAGAAAGCCAGAATCAAGTTTCCCAGAAAAGCTCCAATATCAAAACCCATTGGTCCATAAAATGAAAATTCTGGATCTATAACTTGAGTTGAATCATGGGTCACCATTACAGAACCAGTGTGGAGATCGCCATGTACTAGGGCTTGGGCTCTCTCACAGAATCTACAGATGCAACTTAATCAGTCAGATGACAACTTAAAATGATATAATCAAATAGAGCGTAAGCTTTTACTAAGATAAATAGTTTCATTACTTAGCCTTCAACTCAGCCACTTCAAGCTTCAAAACATTATCCTCCCGCACAGCCTCAGCATCAGAATCAAGATAAGGAGAAGTCCAGCGGTTATACTCAGATACTTTGTATGGATCAGAAAAAACAACCTGCTCAGTGAGCCTACATAACTCCACGTTCCCACAAAATTCAGCGACTACAGAAAGCAGATAAGTTAATGATAGACATGACATACGTTTTAAGCAAAAAGGATGCTGCATAAGGAAAAATTGAGATGGAAATAGATCTGTATTTAAAGGCAATAAAGCTGATTTCCCCACTTTCTTTATTTTTTGGAATAGGAGGCATAATAAGCTTTTTTAGGTAAAGCAGAATAGTTACAGAAAACACAGACAAGAAGCCCATTTGAGCACAAGCAATAAACAAAGCATAACAAGAACTAAAGACAATAAACTGAAAACTTGCACTCGGTCGATATGAATTATACAAAAGGAGTGTCCCTAAATGCTTCCCAAAAGATTCCTACAGAAACGCTAGGCTAGGTATGTGATTCAGTCCTGGATAAAATCTTCATCCTTCAGCCTTGTCAACAAATATTGTTTTATTTCTTCACCCCCACACAAGCCAAATAGAAGTTGAATAGTTTAAAAGAGTAATAACCTTCTTCTCGGGGCCCAAGCAACCATAAACTCCCTGGGAAAAAGGATCACGTTTCTTGCTCAAACCCACACTAAAGCGAAAATGCAAGAACTACTCCAAATTTCAAATATGAAACAACAGCCATAAACCAATATAGAGTAAAGCATAGTGAATTTTTTTTTTTTTTTGAGCCCATCACAAATATTAATTTCCCTTTAGGATGTTAGTAGATACACCAGTTTCAGGAATTATCTTCTATGGTTCAGAAACAGGGTGAATTGAGTTTTCTAATAGAATGAAAAACAAAAATGGACATAGAGACCTGGACTCATGAACCGTCCAACATATTTTGTCAACTGAAGTGAACTTAACAAAATGTATTAATCTAAGAGACTGATTCTACCAACTTTGAAATTGGTATCAATTAGGCCGAATATTAGCCCGTCTATTATCTAGTTTAGCGTGCAACTATTTTGAAAAACATGTTGCATGATTATTCTCACCCCAAACAAAGCAAATCCTTGAAAAGATTCAAACAATATAATTTCAATAGCTCCATATAGGAACTCAGCACCACCAGCAACATACCCAAACCCCACCCCTCTCATCACCATCAATGCCGCCGCACAACTTCCTGTTAAACTCCCCTCCACAAACTTTTTTCCAGGGCATGCTCAATTCAATGCTTTGCTCGTTGGGTATGACCTTATTGGATACGTAGATGGTACTAATCTCTATCCTCTACCCACAGCCTTTGCACAGCGCCCCCTATGAATTCGTTAAGACCAACTTCTCCTCCATGCCATCCTTGCCGCTCTCCCCGCAAGTCATCACTCACATTGCTACTGCCAAGACAATTTCATACGCCTAGTCTCATCTCAATAACCTCTTTGCAAGCACACCCCGTGCTTGTGTTCTAGGCCTCAAGGAGTGTCTCACTCTCCTTCGTCGCTACCCTCGTCTAGCCTCAAATTACCTTCATGACATTCACCTCCTCACAAATGTACTTGCTGCATTGACACACTGTTATCCGATGATGATCTTCTGCTCTACGTTCTAACTCATGACATAACCCGTCACATCTCTGTGTCCATTGAAAATCTCCATGACCTGAAGGTTCAGCATGAAGCAACCCTGAAACGTGATGAGCCTTCAACCCCCTCTCTTGTCATCACAGCAAACGTCTCTCAGGCCTTTCGGGGGTCCAACTCCAATCGCTCTAGCCGTGTCTATTCTGGTCAACAATACAACTCTCGCCCTTCCTCTGCTGCCAATTCTGCCCCAACCACTGACAGCATTAGGCATTCTAACCAGCAACCTGGAACTGGTTACTATGAGCTCTGCCAATGGTGTAGCACCCAAGGACACAGCGCCAAATGGTGCCCTCAACTGCAGCACAGCACCTCCTCTCAACTCGTGGCCAACCCACAACCCAAAGGCGTTCCCCACATGGCTTTTGGATTCCCGCGCATCCTACCGTGTCACCTCTAGTGTCCTCATTTGTCTAATGCACAGCAATAGAATGGATCGGATGAAATCATCATTGGTAATGGTAAAGGTTTGGGAATCAGACATGTTGGTTCCTCCCCTCTCTCCTCTCCTTCCTCATATCCTTTTCATCTTAACAATAGTCTCTGTGGTCCCAAGTCTCGTGATATTATTTCAATTTCCCACTTTAATAAGCTACACAATACCTCTATTGAACTTTTTCCTCATTGCTTTCATGTCAAGGATCTAAGCACGGGGGCGATTCTCCTTCAAGGCCCGAGTAAAGATGGTGTATATGAGTGGTCCCCTACAACCTAAGTCGGCCGCAAGCTATGGTGGGTGTGGTGGTGTCTCTGTCCCCCTGGCATCGTGGTCTTGGTCATCCTCACTCCAAAGTCCTTTAATACATCCAATGTCTTTCCCCTGTCAGAGTATCATCTAAAATTTCAGATTCTTTTTTATCCTTCTTGTCTTTGCAATAAAAGTCATAAGCTTTCGTTTGGTATTTCTTCTCTCACAAGTACACAACCTCTTGAATTAATCTATAGTGACGTTTGGGTCCCTGCGCCCTACCCTTCCATTGATGGCCTACTACGTTTTTTTCGTAGACCGCTACACTTGTTACACATGGCTCTACCCCTTGAAAAAGAAAACTGATGTCTTCTCCACTCTCCTCAATTATAAGAAACTCGTTGAAAACTACTTCCAAGCCACCATTCAAACTTTATACATAGATGGTGAGGGAGTTTGTCAAACTCAAGTCCTTCCTATCTACCTATGGCATCAATCACTTTCTAACCCCACCCCACACCCCTCAGCATAATGGCATCTCTGAAAGGCGACATCAGCATATTGTCGAAACCAGCCTTACTCTCTTCCATTAAGCCTCCCAGCCACTCCTTTTGATCCTATGCATTCCAAATTGTCATCTACTTAATCAATCGCCTCCTCACCTCTACCCTTGAAAACACATGTCTGTAAAAAAAAAATTCTTGAATTAATTTTCTCAAACGTACAGCAGCAACTATTTATAGCTTCTAGGTAACCTTAGTTAGATATTAACATCTACTTAACTAGGAAGGCATCAGAATAGATACATGTATGTACTAGGAAAGAATCTGGATGATTCCTATTGACTTTGGAGGGTTAGCAAGAATCTGGATGATTCTTGTTGACTTTGGAAGGTTAGCAGATCACAGATCTGCTGCTGATCTTCTGTGATCTGCTGCTGATCTTCTGTGATCTGCTGCTGATTCTGGAGGATCCTTAAGGATCAATCTTCTGTGATCTGCTGCTGATCCTGGAGGATCATTGCTAATCTTGGAGCTGATTTTGGAGAATCCTTAATACGCCCCTGCAAGACGATGGAGCCGTATGCAACACCGATCTTGGAGCCACCTGCGACACCAATCTTGGAGCAGAGGAGCTGGAAGCAAGGTCATGGCAGGGCCTTGGTGAGGGCATCTGCCTGTTGGTCGTCCGTGGAGATATGTGAGACTCGGAGGAGGCCACGGCTAACATGCTCCCGGACAAAGTTGTGGTTGATGGAAACATGCTTCATGCATGTATGGAGGGTTGGATTTAAGCAACAGAAGGTAGTGTCGATGTTGTCACAGGAGATACTTGGTGTCCTAAGGATGGAGATACCAAGCTCTCGTAGCAAAGATTGAACCCAGAGGAGCTCTGCGGTGGTTGAGGTGACAGCCCGATATCCTGCCTCAGTGGATGACCTGGAGACTGCACGTTGCTTGCGGGAGCTCCAGGAGATGAGATTGTCGCCCAAGTAGACTAGGTAGGCGGTGGTGGACTAGCAGTCATCTGGATCGCCAGCCCAATCGACATCAGAAAAGGCGTGTAGGGTGTGAAATGAATGGGAGACAGCATGCAGACGGTTGGTGGTTTTGCTATGGAGGTGGAGTCCAAATGTCAAGGTGCCCTTCAAGTAGCGAAGGACCCGTTTTAGGGCCTGCCAGTGCTGCTCATTGGGAGTGTGCATAAACTATGACAACTTGTTCACAGTGTAGAAAACATCAGGCCTAGTGAGATTTAAGTACTGGAGACTGCCCACGAGGCGTCAAAAGAGTATGGCATCTGCTGGTGAGGAGCCATCTTTGAGTTGGAGGGTAGGGGAGACAGCTAGGGGGGTGGATACTGGTTTGGCACCATCCATGTGTGCCGTTGTGAGTAGGTAGTGTATATACTTGTGTTGGGACAGAAACAGACCAGATGTAGTAGGAAGGACCTCGACACTGAGGAAGTAGTGGAGGGTAAAGTGGTATGAATTTCTTGTATATTCAATTGAATAAAAAGAGAACCTATATATACTGTTTCTAGTAGACACTAAGTAGGAAATACATGTTTAGACTAGGAAAGAAATCTTAGGACTAAACAAGGGAAGTATCTACAAAGATTTATGTGCAGTTTTAGGAAGGAATCAAAATGATTCCATTGACTTAGGATATCAGAGAATCAAGGAGATTGAGGATCAAGCTCCTTTGATTCTGGTGGATCCTTATCAGAGGATGCCCAGGTCTTTGACTGATAACCGAGCAGCCAGGGAGTGAATGAACTTGGACACTAGAGCTGGGTTGTTTACTGTCACAATTAGATCGTCAACATACACTAGGAAATAAAGAACATGAGTGCCTAGCCTGAGTAAGAAAAGTGAGGCATCGGACTGAGCATTGAGGAAGCCTTGGGAGCGTAGGAAGGAGTGGAGCTCCTAGTACCAGGCTCGTGGGGCTTACTTAAGCCCATAGATGGCTTTGCGGAGCTTGCAGACATAGGTAGGGTGTTGAGGATCAACGAATCCTGTGGGCTGGGCCATGTGAACATCCTCATGAAGAGTGCCTTGGAGGAAGGCGTTGTTGACGTCTAGTTGTCTGAAGGGAAGCAAAAGCACCCAAAGGTGCAGAGGCGGTGGTAATTGGGAGGTTTCTGAAAAAGGGTAGTGTATGGGCACTTGTTGTTTAGGATGGGAGTGGGGAGTCTGTTTATGAGATAGACGGCAGCTTGGAATGCAGACCAATAGCAAAGAGGGAGGTTGGCTTGATAAAGGAGAGTTAGGCCTATCTCAACGATGTGGCGGTGTCGCCTCTCAACGACACCATTGTGCTGGGAATTTGGGGGGGAGTGAGCAGATGGTTCGTGTCGTGTTCGGCATGAAAGGATTTGAGCTTAATGAATTCCCCACCACCATCAACGTATAGAGAGGTGATGGGAGAGTAGAAGTATTTTTCGACTAAGGTTTTGAAGTCTTTGAAGGTAGAGTAGACATCAGATTTTTTTCGCAAGGGGTAGAGCCAAGAGTATTTGGTGAAATGATCAACGAAGATCACATAGTAAGAAAAGCCATTGATTGACGTGTAAGGGGCTAGTTCCCAGACATCACTGTAAAGTAATTGGAGGGGACGAGTGCTAGTGAGGGATGAAACGCCAAAAGGAAGGCGGTGGCTTTTATTGCGGGAACAAGAAGTACATAAGGACTCTGAAAACTTGGAAGAAAACTTGCTATTAAAGAGACGCAGGACACTTTGAAGGGTTTTGAGTTGTGGATGGCCAAGACGGCGGTGCCAGAGATTGGGAGAGACTATCACACCCACCATTGCCTAAGGCTGGTGCAGGGATGTCGGAGACCACTCGTACACATCGCCCTTACTCAGACCTTGAAGGAGAACTGCCCCCATGCTGAGATCCTTCACATGGAAACAATCAGGAAATAGTTCAATAGAAGTATGGTTGTGTTTATTAAATTGAGAAATAGAAATTAGACTTCGGGTTATGGAAGGGGCACACAGCACATTCTTCAAGGTGAAGGAAGGGGAGGTAGGAGAGGAAAGTAAAGAGGTGCCAGTATAAATGATAGGAAGACCTGTACCATTACCAATGATCATCTCATTGGGCCCACTGTATTGTGTAGCATTCGAGAGATACAGGGGATTAGAAGTCACGTGATGAGAGGCATCTGAGTCAAGGAGCCATCCAGTGGAGGTGGCCTGAGTGGTAGGGTTAGCCACAGGGGGTGGAGAGGATGACTGCTGAAGCTAGGGGCAGAGCTTGGCACTATGGCCCTGAGTGCCACACCATTGGTAGTAGCCACGGTAGCCGCTGACCTGTGGAGATGGACGGCGGTTGCTGTCAGTGTTGTTGGAGGAGGACTGCTGGCCAAAGGAGGACCACTGGCCAGAAGAGGATCGCTGACCAGAGAAACGGGGTCCATCAGAGAACTGGTGGGTAGAGGAGCCATGGTTCGACCTGTTGTTGTAGCTGCAGGTGGACTGAGTAGGGTTGGCAGTGAAGGAAAGGGATAGGGCTGGTGGTTCCTCAAGTTTGGAGGCAGCCTTGGGCTGGACAAGCATGTCTTGAAGGTTCTCAAAGGAGACTGGGGTGTCCCAAGACCTCACGACAGCAGCAATTTCCATGAATTCTGGGCCTACCCCATTTAGGACATGAAGGAGGAGGTCGTCATCCTTTAGTGGCATGCTAATCGCAGCCAGCCCATTAGAGAGAATACGGACGTCCTGAAGATAGGCAGAGATAAGTCGCGTATCTTGACAGAGGAGAATAAGGCGCTCCTTGAGGACAAAGACACGGGCCCTGACGGTGCTCGCATATAGACGAGTTAGGCGGTCCCAGGCTGCGGCAGAGGTTTTGGCGGCAGCAATAAGGGTAATAACCTATGGTGAGATAGTGGCCAGAGGAACTTAATGCTGTTATCCGCAATGGCACTTGGGAACTTGTCCCTCCCCATCCAGCTCAGAACATTGTTGGCAACAAGTGGGCCTTCGCATCAAACGAAAACCTGATGGCACTATAGATCGATACAAGACATGTCTAGTAGCAAAAGGGTATCACCAACGCCCTAGCATTGACTTCTCAGATTCATTAAATCCCGTGATTAAGCCTACCACCATTCGAATTTTCCTCCACCATGATGTCACTCATGGTTAGCCCATCTACCAACTCGATGTCAACAATTCCTTCCTCCATGGCACCATCACTGAAGATGTCTATATGGCTCAACCCCCTGGTTTTGGGGACAACCAGAATCCCTCTTACGTGTGCAAACTCTGAAAGGCCTTGTATGGCCTCATGCAAGCGCCCTAGGCGTGGTACAAGGAATTACTTTCCTTTTTTATCACCAATGGCTTTGTTAATGCTCTCTCGGATGCCTAACTCTTTATCTTTAAGCATAGGAATCACACTATCTATTTCTTGGTCTATGTTGATGATCTTATCATAATAGGTATCAAAACAGGTACTAACCCCGTTCTCATCTCCAAGCTCATTGACACCTTGGCTGCTTGGTTCTCCGTCAAAGACTTGGGCTCCCTACATTACTTCCTTGGAGTGAAAGTCATCCCTACCCCCAAGGGTCTCTTCCTATCTCAGCACAAGTACATTCATGATCTTCTTACTCCTGCTCACATGGATGGAACCAAACCTGTCTCCACTCCACTTGCTGTTTCTCCCCTTCTTGTGCTAAACAACGGCTCTCCACCCACTAATGTTGCTTTATTCCATCGTCTAGTTGGCAACCTCCAATACCTAAATCTCACAAGGCCAAATGTCACATATGCTATGACCAAATTGTCCCAATTTATGTATGCCCCGACCCACCTCCATTGGAAAGCACTAAAGCAGGTGCGTCGATATCTCAAAGGCACCCTTCACTTTGGCCTTCACCTTTATTGCTAGTCCACCAATCAATTGCATGCCATCTCTCACTCATTTCACATGCTCAATGCATTCTCTGATGCAGATTGGGCCGATGATCGTGATGGTCGTAAGTCCACCATTGCCTATCTTGTTTACCTTGGCGGAAATACGATATTTTGAAGCTCACGCAAGCAATGTTCCATCTCTCGCGCCTTCACTGAGGCAAAACACAGAGCTCCTTTGTGTCCAATCTCTTAAGAGTGAGCTTTGTGTCTCCTTCTCTAGCAAACTGGTTGCCTCATGTGACAACATTGGCACCAAATTTTACTATGCCAATCCATCCCTCCACTCCCTCATGAAATATGTCGACATTGACTTTCAATTCATCTGTGATCATGTAACACATGATCTACTTCACTCGTGTTCCCACTAACGACTAGTTAGAGGATGCTCTCACCAAGCCACTCCCTCACCCACGTTTCCCACTCCTGCAGTCCAAGACTGTGTCGCTCATGGCTCCACCATCTTGCGGGGGCTTATTAAGGAATCTCCATCCTCAACACAGATCCCTTCATCAAACGAGATTGAATCTCAATCTCCCTATTATACTCCCTATCTATTGTCAACGGAATCAATCAGATTCCCTATTTAAATGTATAGTCAACTCTATAATTCTTCCCTAGCTAGGACTCTCCTATCTATGTATAAATAGGACGGCTGTTGACATATTATTTGTTCAACATAGAAGAAACTTTCATACCTCTTCCCTATTTGATTGAACTCAAACAATCAAGAACAGTGATAAAATCCAGTCAAATGTAACATTGCAGTGTGTATATGCTTATCATGAATTCGTTATAAAGCATCTAATCTTCATGCATTCTATCTCCAACCTGCTATTAGGAAAGAAGAACGTGCACATAGAAATAATGTGAAAGCATACCATAGTCAATTAAAAACCAAAACTACATTATATACCAGCTCGCTTATGGTCTGTGGTATTCTGATACAGGAGGGATGTGAAGAACAGAGTCCTTGCAATATAGTCAGACATGTGGTCCGCCAGCAAGGGGTACTCAATTGCAGCAACCAACCCTTTTCTAAGTATGATATGTGGAGGCTCCAAATAGCGCATCCCAATCAAAGACATGGTCCGGTCGAAATGATAAACTTCAGGCACATGATTTGGACTCAGCTTGCCATGCTCTCTCAGTGCCAATGCCTCAAAATATGCTCTTTCTTTTGTCATAGGCCATGACTCTCCTATACAACGAATGTATGGAAGAGCCTACAAACCCCCAAAATAAAAAATAAAAATAAAACATAATTCATGAGAAGAAAACAAAACTTCAAACCTTAGTGATTTCCACCAATCGGGCTCAAATCTCAGGACCCAACATTTTGGAGTTGGACCCAACAAATTTTCTTAAAATCAGCATCCCATTACCACTTAAATGTCGAAAAATCATTAGCTGCTTAGAACCCAAGTTCAACGTGTGGAGAAGGATCCACTAAAATTTTATCAAACCCCAAGAACCCATCACTACCCAAATGTTGAAAAAATCATTACCTGCTTGACGACGAAAGACCCATTAGAACCGATGATAATGAAGACAAAGTTGAGATTGCCATCACCCACTTCTTTGACAGTTAAGTCGTCGAGCTTGTTGCCGACCTTAGAAGATAGTGAAGGTGTGGCCTTTATGTACTCTATGAGGGACTTCTCGTTGAGGGGGAGAAAGTCAGAGAAAGCCATGGTAAGGCGACGGCGACGAGAATGAAGGGGGGTCTAATGAGGAAGTGAGGGTGAAAGAGGCTTAGAAGAAGGTAAAGTGGTCTGAAGAGCGATGGAATTGGAATCTCTGGAAGGCCAAAGTTGTGGACTCTTTTGAGGACAGAGAAACCCGGAGACTGCTGCATTGGCTCAATGAAACTGTTCCGGTTCTGGGCTTTCATTGGCTAAAGTCATACCAGTTCATTGGCTGAGGCATTAATGAAAACGGATTCGGGGTTTTCATTGGCGAAGTCAATGGTGGGCACGGTTCGGTATGGTACAAAATTGATCGATATCAGAATCATACCATTTAATTTTAATCGGTACGGTATGGTTCGGTATTCAATATTTTGAAAGTGAAACCAGATCGTACCGTACCAATTAAGTTCGGTATGGTTTCGGTTTTGAGCCAAAATTTTGTTTGTGATTATAAAGCAAGGAAAAGACTAAAGAAAAAGGAAAACTACATTTATGAAGGACTTAAGTTTTCAAATATGTATTGAAGAAGTTGCACTAAGTTGAAGATATCAACTCTTAGAAGCTAAATTAAGACATGTATGGTCATATCAACTCTTGAAGAAGGTCTAATAAACCAATAAGAAATAAATTTAATTATTAAAAAAAATTCTAATTCGGTACGGTATCGGTACGGGACGGTTTTTTAAAATATCGATACTGAAACCGTACCGAATTATATCGGTACGGTTTCGGTACCGTACCAATCATACAACGGTTTTACTATTCGGTTTTTTTTTTCGGTATGGTTTGATCTGAAACGGTACGGTTTCGGTATTTTGGTTCTATGTGCCCACCCCTAGTCAAAATGCATTTTGCCCAAAAAAATTTGGATAATATTTAAATTCAAATTATTTAAAATTTTAATGTTTTAATACGGTTTAAATTTTTTAATATTGAAAATAAAATCATTTCAAATTGAATAGATACAAATAAATTAGGCAATTAGAGATTTATAGCTTATAAATTATACATACTCACTCATATTCCAAATCAAAATATTTTAAATAAATTTTATTATTAAAATTGAGTACCAAAATTCGGAATGAACAGAACAATGGCACATTCAAATGGATGAGAATATTAAGTTTTTACCTTTTTAAGTTTGTTCATCGTTTTGAATGTACTCTTTTTTATAGAATTTGGTTGAATAAACTTAATAAGATCTATAAGGAAGAGTACAATAAAAAAAAATGAGGACATCTAGGCTCGTAACATCTTAAATTTGTTCAATCAAGCTCTATAAGGAAGAGTACAATAAAAAAGATGAGGTTATCTCGGTTTGTGCCTTCTTAAATTTCTTCAAACAAATTTTATAAGAAATAGTACAATCAAAATGATCAAAATACATAAGTTTGTACCTTTTATGTTCATTTAAACAAGCTCTAAACGGAAGATTACTATCAAAAGGATTATGATATTTAACTTTGTACCTTCTTAAGTTTGTTCAACCAAACCCTATAAGGAAGAGTACAATCAAAATGATGCAGCTATCTTAGTTCGTAAGGTCGGAAGTTTGTTCAAACAAGTTTTATAAATAAGATTACAATCAAAAGGATTAGGATATCTAAGTTTGTACCTTTTTATGTTTTTTTATAACACGCTCTTTAAGAAAGAGTACATTATAAAACATGAGGATATCTTATTTCAATCCTTCTTAAGCTTGTTCAAACAAAGTCTATCAAGAAGATTACAAATAAAAGGATAAAGATATCTAAGATTGTTCCTTCCTTGGTTTGTTTAAACAAGTTCAAAGTGACAGGACCCGCCCCGATCCCACAAGGACCACAAGGGGACGTGCCCTGCTCCCGTCTGACACCCAGTAATTCATACCAATTTTAACCTCAAAACATCAAATGCATAAATAACCAAATTAAAGTCATACATCAAATCCGAATTAAACGAATGTCAGACAAGGGATGAAATCCAAAATTACAAGTTGCGAGCACGACACTATAGTAAACCTGCGGGTACACCACCCAACAGGGGTTCAGGTACGCAGAAGTAGATCTATGACTCAGCCTCAGGTTCCTCCTCTACCTCAATATCACGACCTGGAGGGGTTACCAAAAACATTAAGGGTGAGTGGACCGAAACTCAAGTTTATAAAATCGTTTGATAAGTAAAACATATAATTTACCCCTTCCGTTTTCCAAACATGCATGCATCATCATTTAAAATCATAAATCATATAACATGAATCATAAGGCATGTAATAAAACCATAAGTATAATTTTAGCCACTGCACTATACACTCCAATCCCGACATCCCTGATGTCTGACGTCCCTGACGTCCAATAAGGTCACAATCACAAGGCTACGCGTGCCACTCGGGTCTCAATTCCGAGTTCCATCCCCGAACCCCGTTCGGGTACAGCATCCCCGATGCTTAGCGTCATAGACGTTGGACGTTCTAGACGTCCGTGACCACTCCGGGGTACCTCATCCGGAGGAGACAGTATCATATGGAAGGATCTATACAGTGCAGTACCAAATACATTTTATTGTTATCCACATGCAAAACATATATGTATACATAGGTAAAATCTGAACCGATCGTTACGTTTCATCAGACGGGCCTTAAGCCCAAATACCGTAAAACGTGCCATAACCATATTTTCCATATCATCAAAGCCATTATTGTTTTTAGCATGTGAATAAGCATAATAAAACCAGAAAACATTTATGCACGCAAGGGTTTAAGAAAACGGCCCACTCACAGTACAATCCTACTGAAAACCGAGCGTATACCCTCGATCTGGTACAATTATACAATCCCTGTCAAGTCCAAAGTATTCGTAAAGGTCAATTTAAACCCCTAACATTCAACCATGAAACCCTAGACCGAAACCGGCCCAGGAAAGCCGCCCGAACGCTCTTCCCAATACAATAAACCTCATTTTGACCAACTTAATGATCTCTGATCGACCCGAAGCCACCGCCATTGGATCCGGATCGTCGAAACCTAAAGAATGGTGGTGGTCCCACCAAAAACACTGTTCACACGCGCCCCCACGCGCCGGTCAACGCGTCGGTCAACGCAGGAACAGTCCCTGCTGACGTCATCGCTGACGTCACTGCTGACGTCAGCATGACGTCATGCTGACATCATCATGACGTCATGCTGACATCATCTGACAGCTGTCAGGTCTGACATGTCAGACTCTGACAGGTGCCACGTGTCAACATCCGATTGGTCCACCTCACCGATCTGTCAGGCCACGTGTCAGATCTGACATGTGCCACGTGTCAGATCTGACATGTGCCACGTGTCAGCACGACACTGGTCCACGTCACTGACATGTCAGTGCTGACTGTGCACTGACATGTGACACGTGTCGGCTCACGGTTGGTCCACGTCACCTGACAGTCTGACAGGGTGTCACGTCATCACCTCTGTCCTCAGACGGGTTGACCCGTATCTCTGCAACTCGGGTCGATCAGACCCGCGATCATGACCCGGTCACCATTTCACCATTTCTCAATCATTTTTGTTCAGGTTTGTTCCTAACTACTCGTCTTAATCCCAGGAAGGGTTCTATGGAATCAAAATCGAGAAAAACAGACAGGATCGAGGGCTTACCTCGAAAAACAGAACCGGTTTCCTGTCGCTGTTTAGTCACCGTCCTGATCACCTCCGGTCACGATATCAAGCTCAAAAGGTTCCTGGCAGTCCCTAGAGTCGATTAGGATTCATAGAGAACAAAACTAAACGTGGGAATTCGAGTTACCAAAATCTGAGTTTAAAACCGTTTCGGGTTTCCCTGGTTCCTACCTCGCCGCCGTCCTCCGCCGTGGTCACTGCCGTCTGCCGCCACACACGTCCAGCCCAGTGGCTCACAGAGTAAGGATCAGGTGCAGATGTGGTGTGATGGTATGGAATGGGCAGTACGTGGGTGTCGGGTAAGGAAATATATATAGAGATGGAGGGACATGATGGACGACCCAGATTGAATCTCAGAATGAGATCAAGGGCTGAGATCAGATCTGGAGGTTTTCAGATCTAAGGGCTGAATTTAAAAGTTGATTTTAATGCTATTTAATCCCATAGTGGATCTGATCCAATCTAGCCAATGGGTGAGTGACACTTGTCACTCACCAGGTGTCCTCCAATCAGAATTTTTAGAATAAAATATTCGACACGAAAACCGAGACACGAACCTCCCGATTTCACGTTTCTGACCATAACTTCCTCGTACGAAGTCTGATTTCGGCGTGCCGCCTGTCTACGGACTCAGGACGTCGAGGCCTACCTGACGATCCTTGAGTCAACTGAAAATTAGTTGCCAAAAGAAAAGTCAACATTCCCCCCCCCCCCGGAAGTCCAAATTACGATAATGCCCCTGAACTTCCGATAGTCATAACTTTTTCCCTGATCGTCCGAATTGGACGTGCCACCTGTCTATGAACTCGTGACGTCTCGAACTACGTCACGGTCATAGGTCAAAGTCCGTTTAATTCATCAATCAAAAAGTCAACAATTGGCCATACCCATCACAAGGGTAAAAGCGTCAAATCACACATTAAATTACAATATTGAAATCCTCGAATTTCCGGGGTATTACACAAAAGATAAGGATATCTAATTTTCTACCTTCTTAAGTGTTTTCAAACAAGTTCTGTAAGGAAGCGTACATTCGAACAATTTAGAATATCTAAGTTCATACCTACTTAAGTTTGTGATCATTTTGAATGCTCTCTTCCTTATAGAACTTGCTTTAACAAACATAGGATGTTATATAAGGTAGAGTATGCTTAAAAGGATGAGGATATTTAATTTTATACCTTTTTAGTTTGTTCAAACAAGCTCTATAAGTATATTTAGGTATGTATCTTCTTAATTTTGTTCAAACAAATTCGACTAGAATGATAACAATAAAAAGGATAAGAATATATAAGTTTGTACTCACTTAAATTTTTTCAAATAAGCTGTATGAGGAAGAGTTGTTTCAAAAGGATGAAAATATCCATGTTCGAAACCTCTTATGTTTGTTCAAACAAGGTCATTAAGAAAGAATACAATCAAAAGAATGTGGATATCTAAATTCGTATTTTCATAAGGTTTTTCAAATTTTCACTATTAGGAAGAGTACAATAAAAAATGATTGGGATATCTATGTTCACACCTTCTAAAGTTCGTCAGACAAGTTCTACGAGCAAGATTACAGTAAAAAAGATGTAGATATTTAAGTTCGTATCTTCTTAAGTTTATCAAAGAAAATTCTATATTGAAGAGTACATTCAAAAAGATGAGGATGACTAGGTTCGTACCTTTTTAAGTTTGTTCAAATAGGTTTTATAAGGAAGAATGCAATCTAAAGGATGAAGAAATCTAAGTTAGTACCTTTTCAAGTTATTTCAATCAAATTCTATAAGCAAGAGCACATTCAAAAGGATGAAAATATCTAAGTTTATACCTTCTTAAGTTTGTTCGTTGTGTTGAATGTACTCTTTTTTTATAAAACTTGGTTGAAAAAACTTAGGAAGTTCTATAAGGAAGAGCACAGTCTAAAGGATCAGGACATCTTAGCTCGTACCTCCTTAAGTTTGTTTAATCAAGCACTATAAAACAATAAAAAAAAAGTTGAGGATATCTTGGTTTGTGTAACTACCCATCTTAGAAATTAGGGCATTTTTGTGAATTAAGTTAGGAAATGACAATTTTACCTATGTAGGTCAAAAATTGACTTATTGCTCATATTACTTTTTGGACTTTTCGTGATAACTATTAAGTAGGTCTTAGAGTCTTGAGTTTGTAGACAGATGGTACGCAGAAAATGGAAACTGTATGAGAGAGTTATGGGTCTGAATGTCCCAGTGGTATTTAGTAATTTGGATATTAGGGGTATTCTGGTAATTTTTCACGGGTGTTATTGTGTGAGTGACGAGTTGAATGGTAGGTTGTTCTAAAGGAGACAAGTGTCACCTTGGCATGGTGAGGAGTGTCTTTCACCGTTTGGTGATCGAACTTAAAAGAAATAAGGGGAAAAAAGAACATGGGAAAAGGAAGGAAGAATTGATTTGGCCCTTCCATGATTTTGTGCTCAGGTTAGGGTATTTAAGGGAAATTAAGAAAGGTGCATGGGTAAAGGTGCCTTTAGAGAGGTTGAATGACACGACCCACCCCCAATCCCCCGGGATTAAGGGATAAGTCATGCTCCCGTCTAACCCATGTGCGACACGAAAACTAAACACATGTCTAACCTCCATGGAACACGTAAGCCAAACAAGGGATACCCAGGTAAACATACCAAAATCAACGGTTGGTTTCCTAGAGTGCGCAAATTGTCAGGACCCGTCCCAAATATCACCTCGATACCCGGGCCGAACCCTACTCCCGTCTGACAATCACACCTAAAGTACCAAAATAACCTCAACACCACAATAAGCATAACTATCAGACGAAGGAGTAAGTATACATACAACTGTAAGTCAGAGCATAGTTCTACAAAATGGGCACAAAATCCTACTATGCTAGTCTCGCAACGGAAGAACGTCGTAAGCTCTATGCCTCGATTCCTGCCTCAACGTTCACACCAGCGCTATCACCACGACCTGGAGGGAAAATTTAAAACCAACAGTGTGAGTGGACTAGAATAAATAAAATTTTCAAAAACAGTTGATCATCATATCAAAGTTAAGGAAAACAATAATAACATTTGTTCCCTCCGTTTTGAAAACATGCATGCCCAACTACGTATTAGAAAATCATAACAGAAAACATCATAAGAAACAGAAACACTATAAATCAGCTATAGAAATCATAGCAGGTGCATCATAAAATCATATCATAAACTGTGAACGTCAAATCATCATTTTCCGATCAAACCTGCTGGACCTATCCGAGTCTTTAAACTCAACCAGGCCTGTATCATATCCGAGTCTTTAAACTCCCGAGTCTTTAAACTCAATAGGCCTACGGGGGTAATATCATAAAATCCGAGTCTTTAAACTCCCGAGTCTTTAAACTCAATCCGGGCCCGTCCCCCATCAATCAGAATATCCGGGTCTTTAAACCCACTATCCAGATCCAGTAAATCCAATCCAGATTCAATGTAAAACCATTTCTAGATTCATAGCCAAACTCGAATTCGAAATCCCCGGTTCGAAGCCCATCCGGCGTTCAGAACCGTCATTCCGAACCCAAATTCGGAAATCCACTTTTTAATCCAAAACCCACCTTGAATCACAAATTATGTTTCACAATCCATTTATCATCATCAGAAAATAGTTATAGCTTGAAATTCCCAAATATGGTATCAAAATCTGAAAACCAGCTTTTCTCGAAAAACGCGCAAAATCCCGGAAATGTCTCGGAAAATGTGCAAACACATCAACCACATATAATTATCATTAGAAAGCATAAAAACATATTTAGTAGCATAAAACATCCCTAAAACAGTTAGGCATGCTCGTAAGGAAAGAAAGAGTCCACTCACAAATCAGAACGAGTCAATCGCGCTCCGTGCGCTCCTCGACTGTCTCAAGCGTCTCCCGTCCTGTCAATATGCACCAAATAGGGTCACAAATACATCAAGGATACTAACCCTAATTTCCCCAATTTTTCGGGAATTTATTAATATTTTAATCTTAAACCCTAAACCGTCCGGATTCCCGAACAGTCTTCTAACATCGTCTGATTCACCCGGAAATCACACCATTGGATTCCTTAGAACATTTAGAACCAAAACCATGTTGGAAGCTTGGCCAAAATCCTCCCCACACGCCTCCACGCGCTGCCCAAAGTGGCTGCGCGTGGGCCTCACGCGCCTGCTACAGTGCTCCTTCTTCCTCGAGTCACCCGGTTCAACACAGTTGAACCAGCGTGACCGGTTCTCTGTGATTCCTCCACCGTTTCAGTCCAAACAAATCCCAGGAGCTTCATCCCATCCTAAGCAAGCTAACCCTGTCCTAAGATCGAAGAATCACGGCCCAAAACCTCACGACTCTCCTTCGAAAAACTGAGCTCGTGGCCCCTGTTTTGGCCGCCAGCCGCCCAGGTCCTCCCCCGGCACGGCACCACAACCAAACGACGCCTGGGACCTCCAGGAGTCTCACCATGACCACCTAATCTCTCGACTCTACGTCTAACTCGACGACTTTTGAATTGAAATTCACGGAAAAACAGAGGAAGAAAACTTACCCTTCTATTCAGTCTCCGCCGTGAGCACCGCCGCGTACCACGGTGCTCGTTGGGTTCCCTGTAATCTCCTGAGCCTCCTATTGGCTTGAATCGATCCACCACACGGCACAACCACCGCCACAGTCCACCGTCTCTCTCTGTTTTCTCCAAAATCCAGTCGTCCACCGTTTAGCCTCCGTGCACGGTTGCAGCTCCAAAACGTGGTCAATAGCTCACCCTCGTCTCTCTTTCACTTTCACCAGTCATCAACTCCCTCACCCTTGCACGAAATCGATCGAAGTCTCTCCAATTTTCCTCTCTGTTTTCTGAGTGTTCAAACGGGTGCACGGTTTGAACGTGCACAATGTGTGGCCGTGCACACTTAAGCTCTCCCTAGAACCCTCTAGCTTCTGCCCACGTGTCCATCATCCATTGGCTCAGCACAAAATATCCCAGCCCACTTCTGCCACTTGTCCTGATCTGATTGGGCTGAATGTACAAATTACTATTTTGCCCTCACACTTCTTAGACCCGTAACTATTTCGTCTGACGTCCGATGACAGTGTGCCGTCTGTCGTTGTACTCAGGACGTTGAGACCTATCAAACGGTCCTCGGCCTACGTGAAAATCACAAGTCCACCAAAAAGTCAACATTTTCGTCAATTAGTCAAAATTACGGTAACGCCCTCAATCTTCCGAACGTCATAACTTTTCCTCCGATTGTCCGAATCGAACCTGCCACCTGTCTACGGACTCGTGACGTCCTAAACTACGTCACGATCAAGGGTCAACACTCATCCCACTGGTAAATCAAAAAGTCAACTTTTGACGCACTATTCACAAGGGCAAAATCATCATTTCATACAAATATTTACAAAAATTACATTTATACCCTTCCTGAAGGTACGGGTTGTTACAAAACCACTGTGGATCGTGTGTGTGTTGCCTCCGTCTCACTAACAACAGCCCGCACTGCAACAACAACATGGAAGGTATCGAAAAATAGAAAAAACTGTGAGTGGACAAAAATAAAGAATAAGTTTAGAAAACATTTTATAAGAAAAGACGTTTATACCCTCTACGTAAAACCAATGCATGCATTTGAAAACCATTTCATAAAACCATTTCATTTCCAAGATAATAAAACTATTTATAAGAAAAGACGTTTATACCCTATACGCCAGCCCAGTTGGACCAGCGTTCACGGTTTTTACCCGATTTCAGTCCTTTTTTTTTTATCCTTTTTCTTCCATTAGCTTCGTCCCAGACCCTAGACTCGGTCTATGGACTCAAAATGATAAAACCAACTCGAGATTTACCTGCCTGATCTTCGAACAGTAACCATGGCCGGAAACTCCGTTCTGCCCCCGTGTCTGACCACCTCCATCCTCGTTTCCGATTTCAATCGACTCCCTTGACCTCCAGACCTCACTTCCAATCATTAAAACTAATCAATAACCACTAATTCATGATTTACCATTTTTTAGCTCAACATAACTATTCACGGGAATTCGAACTTACCATCGTCCTCGTTCACCGTCGTGGACACCACCACGTTCGACTCCCTTCCCTTTCCATTTTCCCTTCACAACTCACGGCAAAAGATGAGAATCCAGGGAATTGGGTTTCACGGTCACGATCATACCCTGTACTCTGTTTCTCACGGGTTCAAGGCCACCGTCCATGGCAGGCCTTCGTGAGCACGCCACCACAATCCTCTCACTGTCTTCTCGCTCATTTCCATTCACAAATCAGAAGCAATGAATGAGGTTAAGAGGGTTTGGGTTCTCATGATTACTCAGTGCTCTATTTTTCACTCTGTGCCTTCCCAAAATCGTGTAACACCATAATTTAAAACCGTGTGACAATTGTGAGGCGGTGGGGGAACCTTCCATGACCATCCAAAGAGGGGACAAATGTCCTAAATCTAGTGGGCACAAATCCCAAGAACAACCAAGTGTCCTAATATCACTGGGCATAGATCCCAAGGCAAAGAAAAAGACCAAAATGCTCTTTGCACCAAATTACCAAAATGCCCCTGAATTTCCGAACATCATAACTTCTTCCTCGAATGTCAGAATCGAACGTGTCACCCTTCTACGAACTCGTGACGTCCCAAACTACGGCACAGTCATTGGCCAAAGTCCATTTGACCACCCGAGTAAAAAGTCAACATTTCATCCACTTCCAAGGGCAAAACGGTCATTCGCACCGTCCGTCTGAAATCACCCAACTAATCACCGATTACTCTCACTAGTCCATCATTAGCCACTAATCTAATTCTGAAATCTGGGATGGGTCATTACATTGAATGGTGACAGGGGAATGGTGGTTCGAGAAGGTTGGATTTCGATGGAGGAGTACTAAATGGTTCGAAGTCCCTTTCATAACCATAGTCAAGTTTCTGGGGTGCAATATGAGGATAGGAATAACCTTCTAATATTCCCTTTGAGTTCATTTGCAGTTAGTTAGAATGAAACACTTGGCTGCGGTCAGTGAAGGAAAACAAAAATGAAACCCAGACCTTCAAGCTTGTAATTTATTTATTTTAAATAATGTTTTTTTTTTAATTATAAATCGATAATTAGTTTCTTGCTGTTAAGGAGATGAAAAATTATGGTTACAATATTGATATTCGATGTGAAACGGAATAGACATGGAAGTCAGGTGCGGATACCTTTTGCGGGAAAGCGAGTTAGATGCATAACCCAATTGGAGGAAACATGCAAGTACGCTTGCGACTGCACATGCAAGTGCATGAGGCCTATGCTCAGGGAGTGTAGTAGGGCATGACCAGAGCACAGCCACGACTTCAAACGCGACTGGTGCTCGAGGACATGGAGGAGCTAGAGGTGGATTCCAAGGATCGTGAGGACGTGGTCGATCGTCATGACCACAGGCCAGAGTGTTTGCAATTACTCAATATGAGGCCAAAGTAGCCCTGGGAGTGGTGAGAAGTATGCTCACTATTTTAGAGCATGATGTACGCATTTTGATAGACCCTGGAGACACGCATTCGTTTATATCTCGTAGATGTGCATTGTTGTTAGATAAAGAAATACACACTTGATTACTATATGGGGATAGTACACCGACCAGGAATGTATACTTCGTGAATCATGTATTGAAGGATTTTCCGGTGAGGATATGAGATGTGGATTTGGTAGAAGACTTGATACTTCCAGACCTACACCATTTTGATGTCATCCTCGGGATGGATTGGCTAACTTATCATCATGCCTTTATCGAGTGTTTCGATAAGAGGGTGTCCTTCTGAAGCCTTGGACTACCACGGACTACTTTTCAGGGAGACCAGAGGGTGTTACCCTCCGGAGTTATATCAGCATTAACAACAAAAATGTTACTGAGGAAAGGCTGCCAGGGCTACTTGGCTCATATTATGGATAGTCGGGCTACACCCGAGAGAGCAGAGGACATACCAGTGGTGCGGTAATTCCCAGACGTATTCCCAAAGGACTTACCGGGACTACCACAGCACAGAGAGATCGAGTTCACCATCGAACTTCTCCCCGATACAAGACATATATCTCAGACACCATATCATATGGCACCAGTTAAATTAAGAGAACTGAAGGTGCAGTTGCAAGAATTGGTAGATATGAGGTTTATTCGACCAAGTGCATCGCCTTGGGGAGCTCCGGTGTTGTTTGTAAGGAAGAAAGATGGTAGTTTGCGACTATGTATAGATTACCAGTAACTCAACAAAGTAATAGTGAGAAATAAGTATCATTTTCCCCGGATAGATGACTTGTTTGATCAGTTGAAAGGGGCCAAGTATATTTCGAAGATTGACCTTCGATCAGGATACCATCAGTTGAGGATCACCGAGGAAGATGTCTGACAGGACCCGTCCTAAATCCCCTGGATTATTGTGGGACGTACCTACTCCCGTCTGACACTGCGTGTCAAACCAGGGATAAACTCGTCACCCGCTTGGGGTCCATCAGAGTACACCAGGATCGGTTGTGGCATGTGATGTCTTGATCTCTGCTACAGCTCTCATCCGCAATCAATCTGAAGGGTATTAAAACCATAAAAGCTGTGAGTGGACAAAAATAAACAGTTTATAAAAATCATTTATATCGAAAAAACATTTATACCGTTCACGTAAAAGCATGCATGCATCATAAAACCACTTTATTTCAAATACTTTTCGAAAGCAAGATATAATGCTTTTCAAATTAAACATAGTGAAAACTGCTTCCCAACTGAAGCCATTAACTCAGTAGGGTCTCAGCCCAAAATCAAATCAAAGAAACCATCAAGAAGTCTCAATTTCAATCATAGAACACGGGGTCTCATGTAACACCCCGAAAATTAGAGGATTATAATAATGTAATTTAATGTATGAATTGACGTTTTTACCCCTGTGAATGGTATTGCCAAATTTTTGACTTTTTGATTTGAGAGTCAAATGGACTTTGACCAATGACCGTGACGTAGTTTGGGACGTCACGAGTCCATTGACAGGTGGCACGTCCAATTAGGACGATCAGGGCAAAAGTTATGACTATCGGAAGTTCAGGGGCATTACCGTAATTTGGACGATAGGGGCGAAAATGTTGACTTTTCGTTTGGCAACTAATTTTCACACGACTCAAGGACCGTTAGGTAGGTCTCGATGCCCTGAGTCCGTTGACAGGTGGCACGTTGAAATCGGACTTCGGATGGTTGAGTTACGGGTCTGGAAAGTGAAGGGCATTTTGGTAATTTTTGAACCAGAGGCATTTTGGTCATTTTACCCCTAGTTAATCAGTGTGTGAGTTGGAAAGTTGGGATTTGTTTAAGCCCTATAGGCATCAGCACATGGCTGGATTCATCCAACAAAGCCACCATTTTTAATTTCAAGATTCGAACCTTTGCGGGAAACATTCTTCTGTGGACAGTGAGGTTTCCACGAGCTGTTGGGTGGCACAAATAGTTTAAACTGAATGGAATTTGAGTGAGCTTCACTCTGCTGTTAAAGAAACTGAGAATTGGAGAGGAAAACTAGAGAAACCATTTCGGGGAAAATTGGAGGGAAAATCGGGTTTTGATTTCTGGTGATTGTTGGACCAAACCAAAGCCTGGTTTAGTCTTCTGGGAGTATTTGGAACTCATCTATATCAAAATCGAAGGCCATCAGCCACGGGTGAGCTGGGACGGTGACTGCAGTGTTCAGAGAAATTGTAGTGGATCGGACGACTACTTTCAGGTGAGTGTTGGTTCAATTGATCGTTCATTTTAGTTCGTTTTGATACTATTATGCTTCTTGTGAAGTTAATTGGAGATTGAGTTAGAAACCAGGAAGTTCTGGTGATTGACCTGTTTGGTTGATCACGGGTCGATGGGTCGATTGGGGACTTGTCGAGGCTGATTAGTGTCTCAGAACCTAAATTGGATAGTTAATGAACATGTTAGGATCAAATACTAGTGAAATCGAGTGGAAATTGAGGGTTAATTAACCGGGTCAAGCCGCGGGTGGCAGGCCCGTATTACAGACAAACGGGTGAAGGTGGTGACACTGTAGCTACAGTGTCAGGCGCGTGACTTTCACGCGTAGCCACTTTGGGCAGCGCGTGAGGGTGCGTTGGACCTTATCTGATCACGATCAACATGACTTTTGTTCCTCTCATCATTCTGAACATTTTTGGTGAATTAACCATGTTGATCTGAGATAGTTTTGATGGGTCAGTTTAGGGCCGGTTGTCTCGGGAAACGTGTTGGACGGTTTCCCCGAGCCGGTTTCTGTTTCGAACTTTTTGGATAAATATTTAAGACTTGTAGTTACCCTTACGTGTGCTTTGGACTGACAGGAATTGTACGATAATCCCGGTACGGGTCCGTACGCGCAGATTCACCGCGGGATCGTACTGTGAGTGGGCCCGATTTGATTAAACCCTTGCATGCTTAAATGTTTTCTGATTTACTTACATATTCACATGCTGGAATCATGAAACGGTTTTGATGATATTGAAATTATGGTTATGGCACGTTTCACGGTATTTGGGTTTGAGACCCGTTTGATGAAACTTAAAGATTGGTTTGGATTTTATCTACGTATATATGTTTTGCATGTGGATATCAATAAAATGTATTTGGTACTGCACTGTATAGATCCATTCTTGTGATACTGTCTCCTCGGGATGTGGTACCCTGGAGTGGTCATGGCGCATTGCTTGCGAGAGGTCATTCTACGGAGGAACCAGACCGTAAAATGACTCAGGAGCAGGATTGCTATAATTGGACGTCAGGGACGTCGAGCGTCTAGGATGCTAGGCATTTGAGATGCCGTACCCGGACAAGGTTCGGGGATTGGATTCGGGATTGAGACCCCGAGTGGCACGCGTAGCCTTGAGACTGTGACCTTATTGGACGTCAAGGATTTCAGGCATCGGGGATGTCAGGATTGGAGTGTATAGTGCAGTGGTTAAAAATTATGTTTATGGTTTTATTACATGCCTTATTGTTCATATTATATGATTTATGGTTTTAAATTCTGATGCATGCATGTTTGGAAAACGGAGGGGTAAATTATATGTTTTACTTATTAAACGGTTTTATAAACTTGAGTTTCGGCCCACTCAACCTTAATGTTTTGGTAACCCCTCCAGGCTGTGCTACTGAGGTAGAGGAGGAACCTGAGGCTGAGGCATAGATCTACTTCTGCATACCTGAACCCCTGTTGGGTGGTTTACCCGCAGGTTTATTTTAGAGTCGTGCTCGCAATTTGTAATTTTGGATTTCATCCCTTGTCTGACATCTGTTTATTTCGGATTTGATGTAAAACTTTAATTTGGTTATTTATGCATTTGAACGTTAAGGTTAAAATTGGAACGTTATTTTGGGTGTCAGACGGGAGCAGGGCACGTCCCCATGTGGTCCCAGGGAGGATCGGGGCGGGTCCTGTCATCTCAGCCCCAAACTAATCTCGGTGAAACATCATATACATATACATATATATAACCCATCCTCGGCATCTCATATGCCCAATCAAGAACCTGTCATGATACATCTACAGTACGCGTACTACTCGGGTCTCATCTCCGAGTCTACCCCCAGGATCTATGACATCTGGGAGGACTTGTCTCCGGACCCTGTTCGAGACTATATCATATCTCTCACTCATGGGCAAGTGCTCCCCTTTGGAGTCACTCATCCCAAGCAGTGGATCGTGACACTCCAAAATCATCGACGTCTGGAGGAGCCTACTCATACGGGAGGGTATATACATATAAATGTGAAAACATTCATCTCTTTCAAATCATAGTTCAACTGGGTCTCATACCCGAATCAAAATCAATTCTCAATCTCATAGGCCTCAGCCCAAATCCATATCTCAATAGGGTCTCAAACCCGAAATCTCATTTCATAAACCACAACTGGGACTCAAGCCCGATACCATAAATCAACTAGGGCCCAAGCCCGATATCATAAACCAATTGGGCCTCAAGCCCGATATCATAAATCCAATTGGGTCTCAAGCCCGATATCACAAATTAATTGGGCCTCAAGCCCGATATCATAAATCAACTTGGTGTCAAGGCGATATCATACTTTCAAATCTGAAATCCTTTTATCAATCAAATCATTCGATATTATAAGCACGTATAAAACCCGGCCTAAGCTCAAGGTATCACATAAAATAGGAAATCTCGAAATACGTGCAATAACACATTTTCCTCCGAAAAGGCCAAACAATTTATATATAAATCACATGCACTCATGGCATCTCAAAACACTTTCATAAATACATATAAAACATTTATGCATGCATTAATTCATAAAACAAAGTCCACTCACAGACCATCCATGTTGTGCCTAGATAAGCGCGTCATAAGCCTCTCTGGGCTAATCCAACCTCTCCGAGTCATCCGGACCTGTCCAAATCATACCCAAAGGTTAATACTAAAATATACAAGTCCATATCAAGAACCCCCAACTTTCCTAGAAAAGTCAACGTGTCCCGGACACGCTTCCGAGGCTAAAAACCTCGATTTGACCAACCTAACGATTTTTTATCGACTTGAAACCACCACCATTGGATTCGTATCGTCGAAACCTTTAAAATGATTCTGGTCCCACACCGAAACACGTGTCCATACGCCCCCATGCGCGGGTCAAAGTCACGGTCAACAGTTGACCAAAAAGTCAACGCTGACGTCAGTAAAGTTAACGATGATGTCATCATGAAATGTTGAAAAGTCAACGGCTGATGTGATTGCTGAAGTCAACAAGACGCCATCTTTGACATCTAACACTGACAATTGTTAGTCAGACCTGACAGTGCCACGTGTCACACTTTGATTGGTCCACGTGTCCTGCTAACTGTGCACTGGCAGCTGCCACGTGACAGCCTCCCATTTGCCACGTGGCCTGACGACCTGACAGATAATGACATCATCATGCCACGTCATCATCGACTTCACTGAGTCAGATCGACCCGATTACACTGTAGGGAGTCGCGTAGGCCCGCGACCGAACCCAGTTCTAACTCCAAACTCCAGCCACTAATTTCGATGCCATTGGTTCCAGTGCAATCGTCCGGTCCTATGGAATTGATCTATGCCCTCAAAATCATAAAAACAGGCCTAGAAGTTACCTGTTCGAATTGAACTTCAAAGCCCAGTTTTTCTCGTCTCTGCCTGGGCTGCTCAGCCATCAACCTCCATCCAAAACTATCCCCAAACGTTCGTATAAACCTCACAAACAACCTCCAGTCATCAAAACGTACCCAAAATGTACCAAACTCAAAATCCAATTTTTGAACTAAAAAGGGTTATCGGGTTTCTTACCTTCCTCCGCGTCTACAACGACTCAGCCATCCACACCATCATTTTCATAGCCTCCCTCTCACACTCAGTCACTCAGTCAACACAGTAGGAGGTGAGATAGGGTGGTGTTGTGAATGGGGTATTGTGGGCTTCGGGTTGGTTCGAATGAATGAAACAGATGAGGATGAAGGGTGGGTGCATGTATGTGTGATGGTAAGCAATGGATGGGTGACACTTGTCACTCATCTATTGGGCCTGACAAAATATCTGGGCTCCACATGAGACAAAAGTCCACCCTTACCTCGTAAAACGTGCCATAGTACCTCAGAACTTCCGTGACCCGTAATTATCTCCTTGAACGTTCGATTTTGATGTGCCGCCTGTCTACGGACTCGTATCGACTCGATCTGTGTAACGGTCCTCAGTCCTCATGCATTGGACCTTCCGACTCAAAAGTATACTTTTTGCCCTCATCTGGGGGCAAAATCGTAATTTCACCCTAACGTCCGACAATCCTCGACTACTCGACTAATCGACTAATCCTTGATTAGTCTCGCTAATCTTCAATTTAATCTGAATTAATCTTAATTAATTCCAGAAATTTGGGACGGGTCGTTACAATGTCCCAAAGACTGTTTTCTAGACGAGGTATGGCCACTATGAGTTTTTGGTGATGCCATTTGGGCTAACAAATGCACTGGCAGTATTTATGGATTTGATGAATCGACTCTTTAGATCATACCCAGATCAGTTTGTGATCGTGTTCATCAATGACATCTTGGTATACTCGAAGAGTGCTAGGGTGCACGAGAAGCATTTGAGATTAATGCTGAACAGACTGAGGAGGAATTAGTTGTATGTCAAGTTGAGCAAGCGTTAATTCTGGCTGAACAATATAGGATTCTTGGGACATGTGATTTAGGCTGAGGGGATTAGTATGGATCGCCAGAAGACAGAAGCCGTAACCAACTGGGAGCAACCAAAGACCGTTATTGAGGTTCGAAGCTTTGTAGGGCTAGCTGGATATTATAGACGTTTTGTAGAGGGTTTCTCTACCATAACAGCTCTATTAACCCGTTTGATTAAGAACGGGGTTAAGTTTGTTTGGAATGAACACTATGAATGGAGTTTTCAGGAATTGAAGAGCCGACTGACTTCTGCGCCAGTGTTAGCCCTTGTAGATGACAGTGGGGAGTTCGAAGTATTCACTGATGCTTCATTGTAAGGATTGGGTTGCATGTTGATGCAACACGGGAGAGTCATAGCTTATGCCTCACGACAGTTAAAGCCATATAAGTCGAACTACCCTGCACATGATTTAGAGCTGGCGGCTGTGGTACATGCTCTAAAGATTTGGAGACACTATCTGTATGGAGAGACCTGCAGGATTTTCCAGGACCATCAGAGCTTGAAGCACATTTTCACTTAGAAGGAACTGAATCTGAAGTAGAGACGATGGTGGAGCTGATAAAGGACTACGATTGCAAGATCGAGTATCATCCCGGGAAGGCAAATGTAGTGGCAGATGCTTTGAGCAAGAAGTCTGCGTGTTCGGTGGCTCATCTGAGGATGATGTATTTGCCTTTGTTAGTGGAACTCCAAAAAGCTGAAGTTATGCTCGGGATGGATGATGAGGGAGCCCTGTTGGCTAGTTTCCATGTGCGACCCATCATAATTAACCGGATTATAGAGGCTCAAAGATCCTACTTTATGTGTTTTGAGGATAGAAGTTGAAGCAGGTGACTAGTAGGATTTCACTATCAGAAGTGATGGAGCATTACTGAAATAGGGTCAATTGTGTGTGCCTGCAGATGTAGAGTTGAGGACTGAGATTCTAGAGGAGGCTCACAGTTCAGCATATGTGATGCATCTAGAAGGAACAAAGATGTATCGTACACTTAGAGAGTATTACTAGTGGGATGGCATGAAGAGAGATATCGAAGAGTATGTTGTTAGATGCTTGACTTGCCAACAGGTAAAAGCCGAACGGCAGAGACCTTATGGATCTTTAGAGCCACTTCCAATCCCTCAGGGAAATAGGATCACATCACCATCGATTTCGTAGTCAAATTACCAAGAACACATAGTATTTTGATGGATTTTGGGTAATTGTGGATAGATTTACGAAGTCGGCTCATTCTTGCCAATGCACGAAACCTTCAAATCGAATCGATTGGCTCGGTTGTTTGTTGATGAGATTATCTGGTTGCACGAGACACTAGAATCTATAGTGTTTGATCGAGATCCAAGGTTTACATCGAGATTTTGGCGGAGTTTGTAGGAAACCCTTGGTATGAGGTTACACTTCAGCACGAATTTTCATCCCCAGACAGATAGACAATATGAGAGGACGATTCAGATTCTGGAGGATATGATGAGAGCCTGTGTACTACAGTTTCAGGATTCTTAGGACACACTCTTGCCGTTGATAGAATTTGCCTACAAAAACAGCTATCAATCGAGTATTGGGATGGCACTGTTTGAGGCACTGTATGGGAACACTGCAGGATGCCGATATGCTAGACTGAGGTAGGTTAGAGAGAGGGTATTGACACCAGATCTCATGGATATGACCCAGGAGAAGGTCTGAATTATTAAGGAAAGGCTAAAGACGGCACATGATAGTCAAAAAAAGCTATGCTAATCGTATTAGAGCCCTAGAGTTAGCAGTGAGAGACTGGGTTTTCCTGAAGTTATCACTATGGAAGCTGAGTCCACGTTACATTGGGCCGTAAGAGATTACAGAAAGAGTTGGTGTTATTGCAGACAGACTAGCCTTGCCCCCAGAGCTTGCGAGAGTGCACGATGTATTCCATGTTTCGATGCTTCGTAAGTATGTACGTGAGAATCGCATGTTCTGGAGGAAAAACCGTTGGAACTGAGGACGGATTTGAGTTTCGAGGAACAATTAGTCCAGATTCTGGATTGGAAGGAGAAATTATTGCGGAACAAGACCATTCCCCCTGGTAAAAGTATTATGGATGAACTATATCGTGGAAGAGGCCACGTGGGAACCCGAAGCCTTTATGCAGGAACAATATCCACATTTATTTGAGTGAATTTTGGGGACAAAATTTTTGTAAGGTAGGCGGATTGTAACGCCCACTACTTTTAATTAAATGTAAATTCGAAAATTAAATGTAATATGACTATTTTACCCTTAATTAGGGAAAAATATTTACTTTTTGACCCGGGACACTATTTGACCAAGGCCTATTGCGTAGATCGAGACGTTACGAGTCCATAGACAGACGACACATCGAAATTGGACGTCCGACGGGAAAGTTACGGGCCACTGAAGAAATCAAGTACTATTCATGCATTACGAGAAAGTGTACAGTTGGCAATTTGTCATTGGTCTAAATATCTGAAATGGACCAATGGATGAGTGACAAGTATTGGCCCAGTCCCCCAAATTCATGCAACCCTTTAATTTTCATCTTCATCCTCTTTGTTCGTTCTTACCAGAAAACAAAACCCACACACACCACCATCAACCATCATCTTTGCTATTTGAGTGAAAGGGAGAGTGAGAGAGTGATTTGAGACAAAGAGGAAGAAGGCAACGATGGGGACAACCACGTATGGTGGTCGGAAAACCAAGAGGTAAGTCATTTGGGTTTAAAATTTTAAGGTGGGTTTAGAAGGTTTGTTGGACGGTTTTGATGATCGAAAATTGTTCCTGAGGGTTGTACGAACTCACAAGGCCCATAATCGTGAAGGAAGGTGGCCGAAATCTTCTGGAAATCGAGTTGGAAAATAGGCCGAATTGCATCAAGCTTGATAGGTGATTTCTAGACCTTTTTAGTTCATTTTGAGTCCATAGAACTGTTTCCGGGATCATTGTGAGCATGTAGGAAGAAAAATGGTGGAAAATGGTTGAGGAATGAGTGAGATAGGACTGGTCGGGCCACTGGTCAGTTGACCCGTTACAAAGAAACGGGTCCACCCGGCTGGAAGTTAATGATGATGACGTGGCAATCCACGTCATCATCCTGTCAGAGCTGTCAGTCCACATGGCAAATTAGGTGATGCCACGTGGTAAGTTGTCAAGCCCAGTCAGCAGCTGACGTGTTAGGTCCACGTCAGCATGTCAAACCACATGGACCGATCGGGAGGTGCCACGTGGCAGGGTGTCAGGACCTGTCAGGCCTACGTGGGAGCTGAGGTGGTAGGTCCAGTCAGCACTGTCAGAACACGTGCACTAATAGAGAGGTGCCACGTGGTAGTGTGTTAGAGATGTCAAAGACACGTGTCAGGACATGTGGCACCAGTTAGGGAGTGACAAGTGGTAGGCTATCAAACCTGTCAGGTTGACGTCAGCAGATGTCAGCGTTGACCATAATGACATTAGCGTTGACTTTGCTGACGTCAGCATTGACCGTTGACTTATGTTGACCGAAACATTGACCAGCGCATAGGGGTGCGTGGGCACAAATGTTGAGGTCAAATCAATCATGTTCGAAAGATTTTGACGTTCTGAATCCAATGGTGATGGTTTCAAGTCGATCGGAGATGGTTTAATAGGTCATTTAGGGGTTTTAACCTCAAAAAGTGTGTTTGGGACGCGTTTCTCGTATCGGGCTTTATGAGGGTTTAGTGTATGAACTTGTATAGAATATTAGTGACCCTCAGATGTATTTGGACAGGCCTAGAGACTTTGGACTAGATCGGGTGAGATTTCGGTGTGGATATTGATCGCGTACCGTGGACCGAGGGTGATTAGACTGTTTGTTTTATAATTGAAATGAATGCATAAACTGTTTTAAATGCTTTATTATATTATTTAAGATGAAATGTTGTGATAGCTTGATATTTGTGAACTTAATCAACGGTTATGAACCAGTTTATGTTTTTACCTGAAAAACGTTGTTTTAGGTTTGAGACCTGGTTGGATAACAATTTTGACTTAGATTTAGAGTCAAACGGAAAATTGGACAAATCATATTTATAAATGAATTCTAGACACTGTTTTCGGGTGGTTTTTGTGGACAAGACAAGTAAGGATTATGTCTCGGGCATATGCCCAGTTGAATAGTGTTTTTGACTTGATTTGAGACATAAACGATTTAAAAGTGATTTGAAATGAATTTGGTTACTGTTCCATATATACCATCCCGGTGAGTTGGATAGTCTCCTCTAGACGTCGAGGATCCTGGAATAGTTACGGTGCACTACCTAAGATGAGTTGCTCCGAGGAGAGGCTCAGGAACAAGAGTGCGAGTTTATGATATCACCCCAGACGTGCCAGATCCTTGAAAGGCACCCCATTATGATATCACTCTGAACGTCGTTGAGTTGTATCATGGGGAGTTACTTGGAGATGAGACCCCGAGTTTCACACGTATCATTGAAAATCGTGACTGGTATTGATTATAAACATCGCGGATGTCGAGGCATCACGAATGTCGAGGATTGGTTATATAGTGTTTTAATGATATGTGTGTCCAGATGTATTGTCATGACTCATCCCAATCCCCCCGGGATTAACACGGAATGTGTCATGATTCCGTTTGACACGAAGTGTCAGACAAGAGATAATTCAAACCTTCAGCCCGACCGGCTTCCAGATCGCGCCAGGATCCGGTAGAGGAGTGTGATGTCTTGGTCTCTACTACAGTCTACATCCATGATCAACCTGAAGGGCATTAGAAACCATTAAAAACTGTGTGTGGACGAAAAGCTGTAAGTTCATAAAAACACATTTATAAAGACATTCCCTTCACTAAAAAACATGCATGCATTCGAAAAATATTTATCAAATCATATGTTCAAATAACCATTATTAAGGTCTCAGCCCAAATTCCGTAATCCAAAATCATACGGACCCCTGCCCAAAGCCATTTACACAAATCCATAATTCATTTCAACCATATGTAGGAACTCAGCCCAAAACCGTAAATCCGAGTATGTGGGTCATTGCCCAAATCCATTTACTATTCACAAAACTCAATTTCAAAAATCCAAGAAATCATGTTTACTATATATATATCATATAACCAATCCTGTCACAGTTTCCAAAGCTACGTGCGTGCTATCCGGGGTCTCAAATCCCAAGTCTCCCCAAGGTCCACCCAGGTCAATGTCCGCAGATCAATGACCCTCTCTGGGGGCTATAATCCATAAAAGCCTTCCTGAGAGTAAGGTACCCCACGGGGGCGACCTCACTCAGTTAGTGCTCCGTGACTACTTTGGGCTCCACCTAGGCTAACGACCATCCCCGGAGGTGACAATCCATAAATAAAGGATGGTATATGAAAACCATTTTGAATCCATTCTCAAAACCTTTCAAAAGATCCATGCCCGGTCCCCATAAACCGTCATGAAACCAGAAATCCATTCTTTCTAAATCCAAAACCATTTAGGGCCTCCGAACCCGAAATCACATTTATAAACCATTAATGGGACTCATTCCCGATTCGTAAACCAACTGGGCCTCCAACCAGATGCCTTATTAAATCAAATGGACTCCAAGTCCGAGAGTTCGTAAATCAAATGGGACTTATGCCCGATTCCATATTTTCAAATCCGAAATCAACTTCACGAACCAATTGAGCCTCTAGCCCGATAACGTAACTAAATGAACTTCACGTCCAGGGGTTTCTAAAACAAATGGGTCTCGTGCCCGAGGTTACCTTTTCAAATCCAAAACCATTTCATTAAACCACTACCGAAACCATAAGCACGTATAACCACATCGTAAAATCATAAACCTCGATATAAGTGCAAATACGTAAATCGCCTCGAAATACGTGAAATCATGTAAATCACCAATCCATAATCGTCATGATAAAAATCATAACTATAAAACACATAAAACATTTATGCATGCATCACAGTTTAGAAATCAAGGTCCACTCACAAACCGTCCTACGCTGCTGCCTCGATTTGCGTCACCGTCAATGGGACTCCCAAACCTGTCCAAATCATACTAGAGGGTTACAAACTACCTCATTAACCTCTCATTGAAGTTCCGTAATTTTCCTGAATTTTTATCTATTATTAAACTCGATCCTAAACCTTCGGACATCCCGAACTATATCGAAACGATGTCCGATCGACACGAAAGTAGTCCCAAAATGTTTGTTACATCGAATAGATTAAAAGTCATGTTGAAAACTTTCCCAAACTACCCCCACGCACCCTCACGTGCCGCCTAAAAGGGCTGCGCGTAAAGCCCATGCGCCAAATACTATTTATCTTCAGCCTCCGTAGACCGGCCGGTTCAGACCGGTTCTGCAACTCGGTCCAACCCAAACCGGCGAGGCCGATTCACACGATTACATCCCGCATTTTAGCCCCATTTTCATCCCTTTTAATCCCCATAGTTTTGTCTCAATCTTAGGAACCTATTCATGTGACTAAAACAACGAAAAATGGCCAAAACCTTACCTTTTCAATCGAAGAATAAACGGCCAACTTCCTCTACTGCCTCTGGCCACCACAGGTGTCAGGACCCGACCTTCCTCGATCAAGACTCGACTCATCCAGCACTATATTGTCCGCTTTGGGCCTCGCCCTCACGGTTTTGTTTTCGGTAGCTTATGGTGCAACTTCCTAGGGGGTCACCCATCATGGAATTGCACAAGCGTCAACTCGCTTAACTTTGGGGTTCATCTCCCCCCCAAAGCCACTTGAGCTCCCAAAAGGCCTAGTGTTAGATAGCTGTGTGCCTACACCTTTAAGGCACACCACTATCCTCTCCCAGACCATTCCCCCTCGCAAGAATGTGGAATATATTATAAGTGCAAATACGTAAATTGCCTCGAAATACATGAAATCATGTAAATCACCAATCCATAATCGTCATGATAAAAATCGTATCTATAAAACACATAAAACATTTCTGCATGCATCACAGTTTAGAAATCAAGGTCCACTCACAGACTGTCCTACGCTGCTGCCTCAATTTGCGTCACCGTCATTAGGACTCCCAAACCGGTCCAAATCATACTAGAGGGTTACTAACTACCTCATTAACCTCTCATTGAAGTTCCGTAATTTTCCTGAATTTTTAACTATTATTAAACTCGATCCTAAATCTTCGGATATCCCGAACTATATCGAAACGATGTCCGATCGACACGAAAGTAGTCCCAAAATGTTTGTTACATCGAATAGATTAAAAGTCATGTTGAAAAATTTCCCAAACAACCCCCACACGCCCTCACGTGCCGCCTAAAAGGGCTGCGCGTAAAGCCCATGCGCCAAACACTATTTATCTTCAGCCTCCGTAGACCGGCCGATTCAGACCGGTTCTGTAACTCGGTCCAACCCGAACCAGCGAGGCCGATTCACACGATTACATCCCGCATTTTAGCCCCATTTTCATCCCGTTTAATCCCAATAGTTTTGTCTCAATCTTAGGAACCTATTCATGTGACTAAAACAATGAAAAATGGTCAAAACCTTACTTTTTCAATCGAAGAATAAACGGCCAACTTCCTCTACTGCCTCTGGCCACCACAGGTGTCAGGACCCGACCCTCCTCGGTCAGGACCCGACTCATCCAGCACTATATTGTCCGCTTTGGGCCTCGCCCTCACGGTTTTGTTTTCGATAGCTTATGGTGCAACTTCCTAGGGGGTCACCCATCATGGAATTGTACCAGCGTCAACTCGCTTAACTTTGGGGTTCATCTCCCCCTCAAAGCCACTTGAGCTCCCAAAAGGCCTAGTGCTAGATAGCTGTGTGCCTACACCTTTAAGGCACACCACCATCCTCTCCCAGACCATTCCCCCTCGCAGGAATGTGGGATTGTTCACTGATCCCTCCAGGACACGGGTCTTACAATCCACCCCCCTTAGCACCTAGCGTCCTCGTTGGCACACTTCCCAGTCGGGGTCTGGCTCTGATACCAAATTGTCAGGACTCGACCCTCCTTGGTCAGGACCCGACTCATCTAGCACCATATTGTCCGCTTTGGGCCTCGCCCTCACGGTTTTGTTTTCGGGAGCTCATGGTGCAACTTCCCAGGGGGTCACCCATCATGGAATTGCACCAGCCTCAACTCACTTAACTTTGGGGTTCCAATCCCCCCAAAGCCACTTGAGCTCCCAAAAGGCCTAGTGCTAGATAGTTGCGTGCCTACACCTTTAAGGCACACCACTATCCTCTCCTAGACCATTCCCCCTCGCAGGAATGTGGGATTGTTCACCGTTCCCTCCAGGACACGGGTCTTACAATAGGCCACGATACCAGGCCCAGACATCTCCTTGTAACCTCCTGAACCTCATATAATCAAGCAAATCGATCAACATCCACTAGAACATTGTTTGCCATTTTTGAATCAAAACTAGTCCTCACGGTTTCTTACCTTGCATCTCCGTCGTGGGCCACCGTCGTGGCCACCGTTGAACTCGCCTCAACCTCCCCTTCATTTCTTATTCATATAACACGAGCAATAGGTGAGGTTTGAGAGGGTTGGGTTTATGATCACATGCACACACACTATGTTTTACACTCCTTCGGTTGGCCATCACCGAACACCATTTTCTTCTCACATCACACACTCATTCCTTTAGCCTCACACACGAGCACAGAAAAGGTATAGTGGTAGGGGGTATGTGTGTTTGTTTCTCGGTTTGAAGAAGAAACAGAATGAAGAAGATGAAGATATGTGAACGGGTTGAAGAAGAGAAGGTGAGGTTTGGTGATGATGGTCAGATGAGAGGAATGAATGGCAAGGATGAGTGATATGAGGGGGATGGACGACTGGATGATGAGAGATGAGAGATGAGAGATGAGAGATGAGGGAATTATAAAATAATCAACATAATTAATATTTTAATATAAAACCCACCAATCATGATTAAGATCCACAAATTGGGGGAGATGAGCAATTGGATAAGTGACACTTGTCACTCATCCAAGGGTCCCACATTATTAAATCAGCCAATCAGATTTAGTCATATAATTTACGTCTCGAAATGCATGAACATGCCAATTCACGTCCCGATCTACGTCACGGTCATCGATCCTCGTACGTTTGACTCCCCGAGTCAAAAGTCAACATTTTTCCCAAGACCAGGGGTAAAACAGTTATTTTGCACCGTCCATCTAATTTTTCTCAATTAATCACCAAATAATCTCACTAATCCTTCATTAGTCACTAATCTAATCCGTGAATTCAGGACGGGTCGTTATATGTATATATATATATATATATGCATGTTTTGAATTGTTTCCATACGATTTGATTTGAATGCAGGTGTGTTTGTAAAACGGAGGGGAAAATGTTATCATCCTTAATTTTTAGTTGAAAATACTAATTTTTGGTCCACTCACATTTTCACTATTTTATTGACCCTCTAGGCCGTGATACAGAGACATGGGCAGACACCAAGGCAGAGGCATAAACACTACTACTGCGCATCTGATTACCCCCTTTGGGAAGGATTTTCGTACTTTTATTTGTACAGACATGTATGCTCGGTCATGTGTGTAGAGATACTTATCCCTTATGTGACAATGTTGTAGTTGAACTCTGTATGTTTGTTAAACCCGTTAAGGGTCTTTTTGGCATTTTGAGTATGATTGTCAGATGGGAGCAAGCATGTCCCACTGTAGTCCCAAGGAGATTGGGACGGGTCCTGTCAGAAGTACTCTAGATATTTCAGGCACATTGATTGAAGTATCAGACGGGAGCAAAACTAGACACAATTAATAAACATTTTTGGAGCATGTTTAGTCAATTTGGTATCAAAGCCAGGCTAGATTGTCAGAAAGCATAGTAAGTGGACATTTGTGTTATAAACTGTGATGCATGCATAGTTGAATGTTTTGAATATTTTATTGCATGATTTGAGTTGAAATGATTATATGGTGAATTTCCAGATTTACTAACTAATTTTTGGATAAGGATTTTATGACAGTATTTTGTGGAAATTGTATACCCAGTAGCTTGTGGGACTAGGACTAGTGCGTTGGATTCATATTCGAGATGTCTCGGATGTGTAATTCCCAAGATGCCTTAGATGTAGTAATTCCCAAGATGCCTAAGATGTGTAATGCCTGAAATGCCTCAGTTGTGTAATACCCACGATGCCTCGGATGTATAATGATGGGGATGCCTTAGATGTGTAATGCATGGGATGCCTCAGATGTGTAATGCCTAGAATACCTCAGATGCATAATTCTTGAGATTTGAGAAGTTGGTTGTATTTAGTTCTAAAATGGTGTCTAGATTTTAATGATGATTTGATAATGAAAATTTCAAGAAAATGTGGGCCACGAGCCCTGATATGGCTTATGTTATGGGTTTATAGACTCGTATTCGAGAAGCCTGATATATTTGAGTTTAAAGACTTTGAGTTTAAAGACAAGTATTTAGGAGACCTGATATATTTGACTTTAAGGACTCATGCCTCAGGAGGCCTGAGATTATATATTCGAACATGACTTTAACTTACATGCAAATTTTTAGGAGGAAATTTATGTAAGGAGGGGGAAGAGATTGTAACAACCCGAGTTTCATAAATTAAGTTGGGAATTAACATTTTTACCCTTGTAGGTCAAAAATTGACTTTTTTCTTACAATACTTTTTGGACATTTCATGAGGATTGTTAAGTAGGTCTTAAAGTCCTGTGTTCGTAGACAAAGAGCACGCAAAAAATGGAGATCATATGAAAGAGTTATGGGTCTGAATGTCTTAGGGGTATTTTGGTAATTTAGATATTAGGGGTATTCTAGAAATTTTACATAGGTGCTATTATGTGAGTCACCAGTTGAATGGTGGGCTATTCTAAAGGTGAAAAATGTCACCTTGGCATGGTGAGGAGTTTCCCTCACCATTTGCTTATCTGGGTTTAAAGAAATAAAAGGAAAAAGAAGAATAGAGGGAGGGAAGGAAGAATTAATCTTTCCCTTCCATGATTTTGTGCTCAAGTTCAGGTATTGAAAGGAAATTAAAAAAGACGTATGGGCGGAGGTGCCTCTGGAGAGGCTGAATGATGACGAGGGAATGGTGGTTCAAGGAAGGTTTGATTTCTGTGGACGAGTATCGAAGGTGGCTCAAGGAATTTTTTATTTCGGTGGACGAGTATAGAACAGCTAGACACCCCTTTCATAAACATAGTCAGGTTGCCTGGGTGGAACTAGAGGACGGGTAAAACCTTCGAATGTTCTCTTTGAGTTCATCGCCAGTTAGTTGGAGTGGAATACTTGCCACAAACCTTCAAGCTTGAAATTCATTTATTTCAAGTAGCATTTGTTAATTATAAGTCGATGATTGGGTTCTTGTTGCATTTGTGGGCGTTGGACTCTTCGACCTTATTCAAAAATCATTCACTTCTCGTCACACCCTCCCTGTTTTGGTCCGTGTGTTGGGAAGTCGTGGGGTTAGTTAGCCACGCTTAACGACGACTACTGATATTGTGACAATTCTTCACTTCTTAGATACTAGATTTCTTCTCTTTGTGGTCATCATCCAAATACTTTATCGTTTTGGTGTTTTGGATCACGGATCCCAAGTTCGGAATTGAAGCAACCTCTAACTAGATTGGATCACCACGTTTCATCCTGCCTCGTTTAGTTTTTGTCCATAGACCTTAGGTCACTTTCGAGTAGTATAGCTTTTACCCTATCAATGAGTTCGTTACACCAATGTTTGGACCATAAACTTGTGACACCTTTAAACACTTGATGGTAAGAATGAGATTTCATTGAGAATATGGGGTGCATCTATAATGAGACTTTCCTCCCCCGACCTTACCTTAGAATTTGATTCTCTAACTTGTTACGGACTGGTACCTAGAAATGGGTTGATTGTTGAGGATCTTCTTGAAAACGTTTGGCCTAGTTGATTTGATCCAAATTCTATCCATTGTGTACATTCCAAGTCAAATAGGTAACGATAACGTACTCAATCTCCCTTTAATTCAAAGTACAAGCATAATGTTCCTGATACACTGTCACCAGTGATATCTCTTCCTAATTTGGAATATATCCATTGATAGGACGATCTTGAATCGAGGATTGAACGATGATTTTCGTCTCGTAGTGTAGGGACGCCCTGACTCATACCCTCTTCGTTGGAGATGACTTATGACTAGTGTTGGTCTCTTTAAAGTTTACTTTGGACCAGTCAAACTAGCCTTTGACAAGGGAACCTTCTTTGACCACACCTTGGAAACCTTTTAAGATTAGCTGAACGAGCAAGTAGACATGGTGGTCTTACTATTAAGGTAACTTGCACTATGGAATAATACAGACTTTTAGCGTAAGGATTACAATTAGACGTTAACCTAGGGCGAGGTTGTTTGGCTCATAAATCTGAGAGGAAGTTGGACTAATCGATTAGAACTTATACCACTTTTGGTAAAGACCCAAGTACGGAGAACATTTGTCACTACCCTCGTATTTCGCTTAGACCTACTAAGAGCACTTCTTTAATAGTTCATTAGAGGCAAATCTTTACTCCCTGTTTAAACTACTAAACTTTACTCGGGAGCATTTTGGCTACACATTGACCTTAAAGTCTTTGAGTATTATTTCATCACCCCAACCCTCTTACAATGAATATATGAGCTCTCCTTTGGACTATCCTATCTTTGTATTTCTTTTGTCTTAGACACCATTCGAGTACCTTTCCTTATTGAAAAGACTTATTAGAAGTTGAATCTTGGACGTTCTTGAAACGTGTTGAACAAAGGTTTAGACACTTCCACAACAGAAGTCAACACATAGTACAAGGTAAGGTAAGGGTTTTCCTTCGGCGTTATCGCTCCACCCAATTCCCTTCCTAGAGATTACCATGTTAAGAGTGGTGAGTGATTTAGAACTTTACCCATGAGTTATAAGGGACCTTTTCAGTAATCGATATCCTCTTATTGAGGAGACAACTCAGGCTTGTCAACTATTGAGAGAAACTAGAGGGACCATTAGTTAGAAATTTTTTTTACCCGAGACGTGTTGCGTTACCTCTTATTCTCTCGAAGATTTGTCGAATCAGACACGTACTTGGTGTCTCCCATATCCTTGTTTTAGACCATTGAGTTAGAAGGACCCTTTAGCTATGTTAGCTGTTCGAAGTACCCTTAGACACGTATGAACTGAGTTTCCACTACCCTTCTCGTTAGAGATTGATTGAGTTTACCTATTCTTACCCCCAACCTCGACCACCATTTTATTAAGGAATTGTACCATGTTTCCTTTGAACTTCTTGGCCGTTCGAGATCAACTATCTTAATACTAGTAAGACACATTAAACGATACTCTGGGAGAACCATTACGAAGGTTGTTTTAGTTGGTGGGTTAGTCTGTACCCCATCAGACCTTTAGGATTGAGAATCACCGCTGCCATATGGAAGTTCGGGAGGAACCATTGAGCTTTTGTTAGATGGATTGTCGAGGTCGTTAAATTTGACTACCTTGAAAAGAAGTTACATTGTGGGACCATCGGAACATCAGGGTCATCCGAATACTTGACCAACTAGGAGTGTTCGTGAAGGGGAAATTGACCTAATCGAGCATGTATGTTATCTCTATGAGCCGAGACTCATCGTTGATCGAGGAATCCACATAAGGCATTCAAGAAACTATTTAGAAAGCATCTGATTTGTTGTATCATTTGAGGGAGTCCTTTGTGGATTACTTGTGGAAATGAAATAATATACTGGTAGCTTGATGGTTTGAAAATAATGAACCCCTTAATGGAGCACATTCCTATTGGACACCAGTAGAAAGTTAAGTTTTAACTGTGGAGGCAATGGAAGATATTGGGTGCTGTTGGGAATTGTACCATTAACCGACCATGACTAAATTTTAGGGACGAATTTCCCTAAGGGGCGTAGATGGATACATCCCATACCAGAATTTAGGAACCCAAAAATGCGCAATTACTATTTTACCCTCACAGGTACCCCTGGGCCATAATTTTTGTACTTGTGGGCTATTGTGTGTCTGTGGGGGTTAGGAATGAGGTTGCTTAAGTCCAAATAAACTCAAATGAACCCAAAGTTTATTTTAAGCCCAGAATGGGTTATGACTTAAATGGGAGCCCATCAGCTTGTAATATAACTGGCCTAACAACCCAAAAGAGAAGCCCTCTGGAAATTTCCTAATTGAACTCTCACTAGGTACACACGCTCATACTAATTCCACATGCATACCCGACCTTCTTCCCTCTACCCATGAGTTCACTTGCCACTCGCTGAAAAACAGAATCGTGAGACACATAAAAGATCCTGGGAACCACCATGACGACCACTATACTCAAAAAAACCCCTTACTTCTCTCTTCAGAGGCTAGTAGCTCGCACTAACCTCCTGTTGAACCCAGCCTAAACCACCTACAAAGACATCGAGTCCTCATACATCCCCTCAACCCAATCTACGCAACCACGACTCAAACAACCCCAGTAGCATCGTTTTACCCCCGTGAGGCTGTCGCTGCCAACCGTGAGGTGCGAGGGCTGTTGAGGCTTGAACGGCGAGTATGACCCGAGTTCGACCCGAATCTGACCCGACTCAATTTGAGAGTGTTTCAGGTAACCTTGAACCCTATAACCTAGATGACTGTGATCTCCATCTTGTGAGCTTCAAATTGGGCTCATTGTATCTTAAATCAGAGCAAGTACGACAGCGACCGGGAATCACCCCATGGCGATTTTTGAGCTTGGGAAACAAACCATAGTACTCCTTTCTTCATGGCGAGATCAGATCTAGGATTGCATGCTGCATTTGTGTAAGTCTAAGCTAAAATTAGAGCATCATCGACCTCTGAACTACTAGCAGACCTGTTTGGAAACCAACCTGACCCGTGGCCAGACCTGTGTTTGAGGACATTAAAGGTAATCTCTAAACCTATGATCGACACCATTCAACTATTTATGATGAGGACTACTGATTATTGTTTTCACATGTGGAGTTTGAGCAACGAACCACGACGACGGGGGTTCATCGAAAAACTAGGAAAACATGGAAGCCAATGCCTTCCTGACGCCTTTCTGATTAGAGTGTCTAAATTCTTCAACTTTGGACTGGATATTCAAACTATTTGTGTTGAGTAGGGTCAAATTGGTGTATTGTATGTTGAATTTGAGTAAAAATGGAGGAAATTAGGTCATTCAACGAAAATTCTAGAATCTGGCCACCGTGGATGGTGGTGCCTATAACGACTCGTCCCGAATTTTAGGATTAGATTAATGAGTAATGGTGGATAAGTGGGACTAATCGGGGATTAGTCGAAGCATTACGGACGGACGATGTAAATGACCATTTTGCCCTTGAAAATGGGCAAAAAGTTGACTTTTGAACCGAGTGGTCAAACAGACTTTGACCGATGACCATGACTTAGATCAGGTCATTACGAGTTCGTAGACAAGCAGCAAGTCGAAATCGGATGTTCGAAGGGAAAGGTACAGGTCTAGGAAGTTTTACGGCACTATTCATGTAAATCAAGACATCACGGCACGTGGCAGGATTTGGTTGGGGAAGTTTCTAGAAGGACACACCAGATGTGTGAAAAGTGTCACCCATCTGATAGGCTCAAAACCCAATTAATTGGGGTCCTTATCCGCTTCTTATTCGATCATCTTCTCCACCCTAACCCCGTGGAAAACTCATAATCGTGAACCCTAACCCCTCACACACCCTCAAATCCTCATCTATCGTCCTTGGGCTGTGAATGAAAGTTGGAGAGTGAAGTGAGACGATGATGGTGGTGCTACCTGTGTCGAATGTCGTACACGGTGGCCCAGTTCGAAGGTAAAAACCCGAGAGCCCTGTTTTGATTCAAAAATGGCAAACTATGTTTTGTTGGTTGTTGATAGAATTGGTTGATTGGATTAGGTTCTGGAGGTCGAAAGGAGTCGATTGGGCTTGGAATTACGGCCAACAGTGGCCAGGATTTTGAGAACTCGACCGCGGAAGATAGATTGATTTTTCATTGATTGGGAAGGTAATCTCTCGCGTTTTTCTTCGTTTTCAAGGCTGGTAGATCAATCCTAGGGACTGAGACGAAGCTTTAGGAAGAAAAACGGAGTGATAAGGTAGAGAAATGGCTGAGATAGACGAAGACACTGTTCATCGGTGCCCGAGGTAGATGATGTAGACGATGACATTGTTCATCGGCACGTGAAGTTCACGCGCAACATCTTTGGGCGGTGCATGAGACACGTGGACCCGATTCTTGAGACAATGTCAAGATGTAATTTTATCCTTTCGATGTAACAAACATTTTGGGACATATTTCAAGTCGATCGGACAACATTTCGAGGTAGTTTTGGATGTCTGAAGGTTTAAGGTCTATGTTAAATACGTTTAAAAAATTTCGAAAAATTAGGGGGATTTAATGAGAGGTTATGTGAAGTGGTTAGTGACCTTCGGGTATGGTTTGGACAGGTCCGAAGGTCCTGGTGATGGTGATTAGCCTCAGAAAGGCTTATGGCACGCGTATCGAGGCGGTAGCTAGGACAGTTTGTGAGTGGACTTTTGTTTTCAAAATATGATGCATGAATAACTGTTTTATATGTTTTATATATGTGATTTCTATGATTATGATTTTGGTATTTATGATTTACGTATTTGCACGTATTTTGAGATATATGATTTTATATTGTATTGATGTGTACTAGTATTTCCAAGATGGTTTGATATAATGGTTTTGGATTTAGAAATATGGAATTGGGCATGAGACCCATTTGATTTGGAAACTATCGGACTTGAAGTCCATTTGATTTAATGAGACATCGAGTTGGAGACCCATTTGGCTTACATGATCGGGCTTGAGGCCCAGTTGGTTATGATATCGGCATGAGTCTCATTTGTGGTTTATAAATGTGATTTTGGGTTCGTAGACCCTAAAATGGATTGGGATTTGAGTACTTGGATTTCTGGACTTATGATGGTTTTATGGAAATTCCGGGCATGGACCCTTTGAGATGTTTTGGAATTGATTTTATGTCAGGACCGCCCCCGGAAGGGGCATCGATAACCGTGCCCGGTCCTGCTCCCGTCTGGCAAGATGACAGAAAACCCCAAGTTACCCTCAGTACTTGCCAAACCAGGGATAGCCACACGTACATACTCATGCCTCCGCCCCTCGTACAGCCTCGAACAACGCGCCACGACCTGGAGGGTCAATAAAAAACCAAAAAGGTGTGAGTGGACAAAAAGAATTCAGTTCATAAACAGTTACAGAAAGACGTTTTTACCCTCCAAGTAAAAACCAATGCATGCATACCAAAAATCATTTCGCAATTGGTTAACATTTCAACATAAGAAATCCGTATATGAAAAATCAAAATCGTTTTCCTTTCTTAACCTTCGGGTCATAGCCCGCAAATTATAAACACAGGGCCACAGCCCAAAACCATAAAGTCCATTTCCAAGTATACGACATCAACCAATCCATCAACCATATAAACCGGGCCACTGCCCAACACATCCAATCATCAAAGAACATCAATGAATCACAATCAATCAGTTTGCTGGATATCGAGTGCGCCCGAGTCTTTAAACTCAAAACCATGCGCATTATCAGGCCTTCCCGGGATTTCAACGAGTCTTTAAACTCAAAACATAATCAATAGGCCTCGGGGGTATCACAATAACCGAGTCTTTAAACTCACGAGTCTTTAAACTCAATAAGGGCCCTCCCCCGTCATCAATTAACCGAGTCTTTAAACTCAAAACGTGCTCCAGCAATAGCACCGGGTCTATAAACCCAAAACAGTTCCCAACGGGTCTTTAAACCCAAAACATTTTTCAAACACAACAACTCAGGATCTATCCCGAAATCACATTTTGTCATAACAGGACTCATGGTCCGAATTTCCACATTCAAGTCCCCAAATCATACTTCACAAACATAATCAAATTATCAGTTGACACGGGGCATGCAAAATCAGACCAAATCATTTTGTTAAATCCTTTTTCATTCCCGAATCCGAGTTCGCAATAATGATTCCGTAAGCCGGCATCCGGAAACATCATCCCGAACCCAAGCCAAGAATCCACTTTAAATTTCCGAAAACTGAAAACTCGTTAATCCATGTTACCTTTATGCCCCAAGCACCAAACCAGAAATCATCTTTTTCGAAATCCATTTTAATTCCTTGAAATCACTTCATTTTTCAAATCACATTATCCGGGCATCAAAACCACGACCAAAATCACAAAATCCCGGTCTAGTCAAGCATACTCCAAATCCAATTTAAAATCCTCGAAATCGCAAACCTCAATTCACATCCCAATTTCAAACATCAAACAGTGATCAAATCACAATAAACTTAAATCTCGTAAAGCGTGCAAAACCGCAAAAACCTCGAAAACCATGTCAACACCGTGAATCGCACTCACAATCATAAACAACATTCTTAAATCATCATACACCCATTTCATATAAACTCTTTCATTAAACCATTATTAAGCACAAAAGTAACCATAGTCTCGAAATACGTGTAATTTCGCATATATAGTAAAAATACGTATAAATACGGGAATCGAATACGTATAAATACGGGAATCGAAATCAATCACAACTTATAATCATAATCATAATAATCATAGAAATAGTTTATGCATGCATTAAATTTTGAAAGCAACGTCCACTCACACACCGTCCAATAGGGCTCGGTTTCGCGCCGCACGCGGTTTCGTAATTTCCGACATTTTCCAAAAACCCGAATCCTGCCCGAAAACACATCCCCGGGTCATTAAGGCGTCAAATAACAACATACTAATTTTCCATAATTTTCCGGGAATTAATCGTTAATTACAAACGTAACATAAATCTTCGGACCTTCAGAATAACATCGAAACGGTGTCCGATAAATTCGAAACTAACGTTAAAAAGTTCGTTACAATGTGTAGGACAAAAGTCATGTTGGACCTACCTCGAAAATCGGCCCCACGTGCCGTCACGCGCCGCCGCAAGCGGCTGCGCGTGACACTCACGCGCCAGCTACAGTAACCCCAACGGTCACCAGCTTCACCCGACTCTCTGACATACGGGCCGTTCCACCCGCGCGAGGACCCGATTAACAGTCCTTCAATTCGCCATTATTGGAACGATTCGAGCACACCATTAGCTTCGCAACCTGCCCAATTAGGGATCTGTACTGTCTTTTCCCGTCGTCATGACCTCGAACCATCTCGACTCAACCCAAGTCCCAAAGTCGAGTTCCTCGTCGGGGTTTGATTAACAACCAAGGAAGTCTTCGATTAGTTGGTCGTCTAGCATCATAGCACTAAGGTAAAGATAATCTAGGATTCAATTTCACGAAGACTAACCTCCAAATGCACGAACACTATGCTCGATTTTCCGGCCACCCGTGACTTCCGTCCACAGCTCCAGGAGCTTCAAAGCTTGCAACAATCGATCTGGATCGACTAGCTAAGGCCTCAGAAAGTTCATTCGAGCCTTAAATCGGCTTGGGCTGGTCTAAAATTCAAATTCGGATTTGAATTCACATGAAAACAGGCTTCGGGTTTCACTGTGTGGATTCACTCAGCCCCCGGTTCTCCTCTCTCATTTAGTCTCCCCATCCTCCCTTCATCCTTTCAGAAGGTTTCAAACTCTCAACCGACCGTTGGGGAGGTCGATCACTCTCCACCGGTGGTCCGTCCTCTGTTTTCCATTTCAAGACCGCAGCCCAGTTCCAGTTCCAATTGACCCGTACTCACCCACTGAAACAGACCCGGGCTCTTCCACTGTCTCAGTTCTCTCACAACCTCTCGTTTCAGTGTGCATTCCCCCCTCAAATTGATCTTGGGAGATCGATCAAGCGTGGGAAGCAGCCTCTGTTTTCTTCCCAGTTTCAGAAGCACCAGCAACACTTGCTCCCCAACCTCACCATTGCCCACCGTGCACTGCTCCACTCAAGGCACTAAACAACTCACCCGTGGCTTCAATTTCCACCCAGCACTCACACATACTCTGAACACACACCAGCACGATCCCTGTGCTTCCTCAAAAACTAACACCGTATGGTGCCCGTGCACTGCCCAAAACACCTCACAGTCTAAACAATATCCAACACCCTAGCACTAAGTCTTCAGTGCTAGACAATCAGCTCCCAATGCCACCAACCGTTTAAACAATTCATTGGGACAAATTAAATAATTCTCAGCCCATGCTCTGTTTTTGCAAGGAACCCACGCCGCACACGGCTGTCCCAAAAAAAACAGTGGCCAGTTTACCATTTTACCCTCAATTGATAATTTACCAAAATGCCCTCACCGTCCGTGACCCGTAACTTGGTCACCCGACGTCCGATTTCGGTGTGCCGCCCGTCGTTGTACTCTGGGCATCAAGACCTTCCTAACGGTCCTTGGCCCTCGGCCATCGGACCTCCCGATCAAAAAGTCAACATTTTCCCCTTATTCGTCCAAATTACGGAAATGCCCCTGGACTTCCGAACGTCATAACTTTCACCACGAACGTCGGAATCGAACGTGCCACCTGTCTATGATCTCGTGACGTCCCAAACTACGTCATGGTCATTGGGCGAAGTCCATTTGACCGCCCGAATAGAAAGTCGACGTTTTGCCCACGACTAGGGGCAAAACGGTCATTTTGCACCGTTCGTCCAATTTCACCCAACTAATCACCGATTAACCCCGTTAATCATGATTAGTTACAAATCTAATCTCGAATTCCGGGACGGGTCGTTACATTTTAAAAAAATGTTTCCCATTTACCATCCTTAGATGAGGATATGTGGATGGTCTCCTCCAGATGTCTGGGACACTAGGGAAGTCACGGCACATTGCTTGCGAGGGGTCATTGCACGGAGTGACCTGACCATATAGTGACTCAGAAGTAGGATTGTTATGATTAGGCGTCTGGGACGTTAGACATCTGGGATATCTGAGATGGACCCGGAAAGACCCTGGGTAGCACACGTTGCTTATACCGTGAGATATGACGTCTGGGACATTAAGCGTCTGGGATGCCGAGGATTGGTATTTGGTAAACATGATTTATTGGATTTATGAAATTATATTCTTGTGTTTATGGATTTGGGCAGGGACCCACATGAATTTGGATTTACGGATTTCAGTGTTTTACGGTTACGGTTTTGGGCTGAGTTCCCACATATTCTTGGATATTATGGTTTTGCGCTAAGGCCCTAATTATTTGAGAAAGGAAATAGCTGATGGTTTTCTTAACAATTTTTATGATATTTGAATTAACTGGTTTTGTATGCATGCATGGTTTTTAAGAGAAGGGACATAAATGTCTTTTTGAAATTAGATTTTATTAAATTATTTATTTTCGTCCACTCACAGTCTTTTCTGGTTTTTAATGCCCTTTAGGTTGATAGCGGATGTGGGTTGTAGCAGAGACCGAGACCTCCCATTCCTCGGCTGATCCTGGCACACTCTGGAGGTTTATTAGCTCAGGATTTCGGATTATCCCTTGTCTAGCCTTCGTGTTACCTCGTGTGGCACGCGGGTTAGACGAGAGCATGTCACATCCCACGTAATCCCGGGGGAGGGGGGGGGGGGGATTAGAATGGGTTGTGTCAGGTGGTATCAGAGCAAGGCTTACAACAGAGCTAGGTTTACTTGTGATACCCTGATACCCAGGTGGTATCAACGCGAGGTTAACATGTGGTACTCTGACACTAAGGTGGTGACAGACTGAGGATTGTTAGTGTGGAACCAGAGCGTTGTGCGCATGTGCCCAGGATGTGAGGTCTCTACGAGGAACATCCCGTCATTAACCTGAAAATGAGGGCAATATAATAAGATAGTTAGTAGAGGACGAATGTGATGGAGATGATTAAGTGGTGATTGGATGAAACGGTATAAAAGGACGACGCTGGTACTATCATGGGGATTAGTGGTCGATTTGTCAGATATGGTGGTATGCAGAGATTTGGCTTTAGATCACAGCAAGAGTTTGTTGTGACTCTTCAGTCGAGTGGTATATCAGGTTAGGATAAGTCGAAATCCTTATGGATGTGCATAAACGGTTATAAACAGAAAGGCAAAAGGGTCAGTGAGTTAGATTGGTTGCGGACACGCGGATGATGTCGAGTGTTGTATGGATTAGGATTTCCATGGGCAGTGAGTCCAGTGGTTGGCACCTATGTGGAAGCATATCCAAGTTGGCTTCCAACATGGTTGGAACTTTGGAATCAAAAGAGGTTGTGATTGAGTCGACAAGAAGGGTGCTTGATTCTGCATTGGTGATGGATATTCTGAAGTTGTAGATGGTGACTTCTGATTTCCTGCTCTTCAGCGGAGGGTGTTTGGTGGCACCAGGTGGGGTGACTGTAGTGGAGTTGTGTTGCACTCGCATGGGATGAATTTTGATGTCATATTTTTGGATCATCCTTGATTTTCCTTAGGGCGACGTCGGGGTTGAGCTGATATTGTGAATGATAACGAGGGAGTTTCGATAGGTAAGGATGATAAGGAGTGACTATAACTGATCGATATGAGGTAATTGAAGAGAATCCACAATCTAGACGTGTTTCGTCTTTGACTGAGTTGTTCAGTTGTGGACAGGGTGTTGAGGAGTGTGGTGACAACAGGGAAGAATCGCAGGGAAGAATTACCTTGCTGATTATGTTAAACTATGAGCATGGGAGAATCGTACTGTAAGACAGTTGGAGGAGTCTCTTGGAATTGGTAGTGAGCTTGCAAGACAGAAGTTGGATATGTACGTGTGTTGGATATGGGCTCTGTTTTTTGCATTTGTTGGATATGGGAATGTTGAGGGTTGACTTCTTTTCGAAGTTAATCCAGTATGAGATAGTAGTTGTGTGAATTGGAGTATATGCTCTATCTTGAGCATGTATTGGATATGTGGTGTCAGAACTGCTCTATCTTGGATAGGTTTGTCGGTGGGATTGGCTTCCTTTCGAGGCCGATCAGTTGTGATGGTAAGTATGATTGATATGATAAGTGAGATGATACCTATAGTGGAAATCTGGAAAAGATGAATAGTCAAGAAATGAGTAGGATATGCTTGGGCCTAGAGTGGTGATCTGTCTGGTACGTGATTGGACAGATGGGCTCCAAAATAGAAGCGTGATTGGCTTATAGCCATGTTGTAATCAGTGTCAGTATGAGCCATGTTGGGATTAGTTTAGGTACGAGGATGTTGAGTGTGCCGGGGATGCACCAGTGGTGATGGTGGACGTGCTGGTGATCGTCTTAGTTCTAATGTAGTGGGTTGGTACGGACATGGATTGGACATTAGATACCGGGTGTTTAGGTTGGTGTTATTTGGTAGGGTTCAGTGATTGTTTTGAGCGGGGATCAAAGCCGTGGATGACTAAGGGAACCCTATAGTGCAGATGTGTCATCGCTACTAGACAAGTATTCGGTGAGGTCCAGTTACCCACACGTTGAGCGAGTTGGTGGTTCTTGTAACCACAGATGAGGCTAGAGGCCAGGTTGCTTTGAATGAAGCGACTTCTCTGTGACTCTGGTAGAGTCCACGTGGATCACTGAGGGAGTTGATTGAAGTGAGTACCGAGCCCGGTAAATGCTACCATTTTGAACTTGGCTCAGTAAGGTGAGATTCGTGCCATTGTGACGGCAGAATCTTACGCTACATTGAGGGAGTTTTGGTACAAGGTACCCTTAGTATGACTCTAGTGGAGCAAGGTTGGAGTCGTAAACCGAGTAGCAGTTGTCTAGGTGATGTCGGTGACTGAATGACGGCTGGAGATGATGGTTAGAGCTCTGATACCAAGGTAGTATTATCAAGCGGTGACAATTTGAAGGTGTTCATATAATCCCAGAATTGTCAAGAGTGTTAAGGTGGTGTCCAATATGTCAGTCTGAGTTACAGACGTCGTTGAGTAGCATCTGTCAAGCGGTATCGATGTGGGAAGTATGGTCGATTGTGGACTCCTGAGTAGAGCGTGGATTTCCACAGTTGGGATGTGGAATTGGATGAGTTTGAAATTTCGAGGACGAAATTTTTGTAAGGTGGGTAGTCTGTAACAATCTGTCCCTAATTTCGAGGTTAGATTAGTGAGTAATCGTGGATTAGTGGGACTAATCAGGGATTAGTCGATGCATCACAGACATACGATATAAATGATCGTTTTGCCCCTAGGAATGGGCGAAAAGTTTACTTTTGAACTGAGTGGTAAAATGGACTTTGACTGATGACCATGACGTAGATCGGGTCATTACGAGTCTGTAGACAAGCGGCACGTCGAAATCGGATGTTCAACGGGAAAGTTATGAGTCTAGGAAGTTTTACGGCACTATTCGTGCAAACCGAGACATCCCGACATGTGGCAGGATTTGGTTGGGAAAGTTTCTGGAAGGACCCACCAGATGAGTAACAAGTGTCACCCATATGATAGGCCCAGAACCCAATTAATTGGGGTCCTTATCCTCTTCTGATTCGATCATCTTCTCCACCCTTCTTCCCAAACCCATGGAAAACCCATAACCGTGAACCACAACCCCTCACACATCCTCAAATCCTCATCTATCGTCCTTGGGCTATGGATGAAAGTTGGAGAGTGAAGTGAGACGATGATGGTGGTGCTACCAGTGTCGACTATCGTGCACGGTGGCCCAGTTCGAAGGTAAAAACCCAAGAGCCCTGTTTTGATTAAAAAATGGAAAACATAGTTTTGCTGGTTGTTGATCGAATTGGTTGCTTGGATGAGGTTCTGGAGGTTGAAAGGAGTCGATTGGGCTTAGAATTACGGACAACGGTGGCCGGGATCTTAAGAACTCGACGGTGAAAGATTGATCGATTTTTCATCGATCGGGAAGGTAATCTCTCATGTTTTTCTTCGTTTTCTGGGTTGGTAGATCAATCCTAGGGACTGAGATGAAGCTTTAGGAAGAAAAACGAAATGGAAAGGTTGAGAAATGGCTGAGAATCAGTCTCAATGGTTCGCCCGTTCGGTCGAACTGGAAATACTAGTGAACTGGGTTCGCCCGTTCGAGGATGTCAAGCGTCTGGGATGCTAGGCATCTGGGATGCCGAGGATTAGTATTTGGTAAACATGATTTATTGGATTTATGAAATTGTATTTCTGTGTTTATGGATTTGGGCAGGGACCCACATGAATTTGGATTTACGGATTTCGGTGTTTTACGGTTATGATTTTGGGCTGAGTTCCCACATATTCTTGGATTTTATGGTTTTGGGCTAAGACCCTAATTATTTGAGGAAGGAAATGGCTTACGGTTTTCTAAACGGTTTTTATGATATTTGAATTAACTTGTTTTGTATGCATGCATTGTTTTTAAGAGAAGGGCATAAATGTCTTTTTGAAATGAGTTTTTATTAAATTATTTATTTTCGTCCACTCACAGTTTTTTCTGGTTTTTAATGCCCTTCAGGTTGATAGCGGATGCGGGCTGTAGCAGAGACCGAGACCTCCCATTCCTCGGCTGAACCTGGCGCACTCTAGAGGCTCATTGGTCTCAGAATTTCGGATTATCCCTTGTCTGGCCTTAGTGTTACCTCGTGTGGCACGTGGGTTAGCCGGGAGCATGGCACACCCCATGTAATCCCGAGAGGGATTGGGATGGGTCGTGTCAACGCTGGCACCGGTCCGATCATCATCTCCGACGAAGTTCCGGCGACGGTGGTCACTATTAGTTAGCTGTTAGTCAACGGCAGGTCCATGCTAAAAGTAATAGTCAAGCTAACAGACCGTTGCATGCACCCTCACTCGCCGGTGAGGGCCTCTGCATGTGGCCTTCATGCGCGACTACAGTGCAGTCGTAGGGCTACTTGCCCATGACCTCCAGTAGTGTCTGCAATTCGGGTAGCCTGACCTGGCGACTCCAACCGAGTTCTAAAACTCGTTATGCTTAACTGTTTCTCATGATTCAAACATTCTTATTCTCTATTTGACCTCAGAAAACGATTTTTGACATTCAAATTCAGAAAACTCACCTCGAAAGCACAACCCAACTTCTTTATATTTCGGCCAAAGTTTCAAGACTAGTCCTGCGACATCTCCACCTTCAAACTTCAACTTTTCCATCTTAAAACGATCCTAAGAACTCCATAAATACAACAGAATACTTGTTTCCAAGTTTCCACGCCCAAAACTATGGAGTTGAAATAGGAACCCGACGGGTTCCATGTTTAACCCTTATTGTCTTCCCTTTTTCCTCACCGTTTTCCTTCAGTTTTCTCCCTTTTTCTCCTTTTCTTCCTTCTTCCCTATTTCTTCTCTTCTTTTTCTTTCCCCATATCTGGTTTCTCTTTCATCTTTCTCAATATTTCTTTTTTTTTTTCATTTATTCGGCCTTCAACCACCGAACACCTCTTTGCACACACAACACAAACATATATAGTCTATAAGTTGATGGGAAAATAAATAGGAAGAAAACTGAAGATTTTTCTAGAATTTTCTATCCCCATGGTGAAAAAATGACTAAAATACCATTAGTGGTCAAAATGATCAAAATGCCTTTATACTATTTAGACCCAAAACGAATATATTCGGACTCCATTTTTGGCATACTACATGTCTAGTGATTCAAGATTTTGAGACCTTCGTAATGGTCCTTACGACACGCCTACGAAGTCCCCCGGTCAAAAGGTCAACCATTGACTCAATAGGGGCAAAAATGATCATTTCCTTTTTGAGTTCCCAATTTTGTCCTTATCAAGGGTTCGGGCCGTTACAAGTAAGTGATGCTTAATTCCACAATTTCGACATTCAAAGTTGAAAATTGCAATAAGTGACAAGCCATTTAGAAGTCTGGGAAAGTTCTTGCATGATCTTGGTTCAATTAAAAAAAGAGAAGAAAAAAAATGTGTTAATCAAAAACCCAAAAAGAAAAGAAAAGGTTTGAAAGAACGAAAATAAAAGGTTTGAAATAAAGAAAAGAAAATAAAGAAAAAGAGAAGTGAAAACCAATGTGAATTGAAACAAATGAGCCAAGAATCTCACACTTTGTCATTAAATAAGCACAATGTTGTGGGCCTCAAGCAAGGATTCATGGTAGAAATTCTATTTCAAGTTATGACTTCTCATGTCTTGGTACAACTCAAGTTCTTTGAATCATGTCCTTCCTTTCTATAGCGCTTAAGCTTAGCCCTGTTACCACCATTGATGGAAGACCTAACCGATCTTATGGACAATCATGCTAAGGATTAAGATACATATCTATATTCTTGAACTTTAATTCCTTTCATGAGATCTTATTTCCATAGAATGCTATTTTTTGATATTTATATGTGCTTAAATCTTGAATTCTATAACATAAACTCAGCACATATGGTTGAACGAGTGAAAGCCCTAGGATTCATGTGTATTGAGAGATACCTAGTGAGGATTAAACTCAAAGAGAAATCTTTCTATGGTGCTTAGATGAGGTTGTTTTCAAGAAAGATTACTTAAAAACGTTGGGACATTTACACTTGGGACATGGGACTCACGTATATGTGATGTAAGATTTTGATTAACCGAAATCTAGACTATTCTATCTTTCGTTTATCCTGCAAGTGCACAGTTGATATTTAGTATAACTCAATAAAACAGGACTCGTTCCACAAGGCCGGAGTGATGTTTAAATTCAATTTATTAATTCAACCTAACTATGATTCTTTTCTAAGTTAACAAACATAAGTTTAAGATAAAAAGACGAAGCAAGTGAGGGAATTATTGATAAAGCACCAAACCAGATTTTAAATAACAAGGATAATTTCAAAAAATCAATTTGAAACATCAAAACAACTTAAAGTTTCTAGAGCATCATATTGGCCACTAATTATCTTATTCAAATTCTTGAATGCAAGTTATAAATTTAACCAATTCAACTTGTGAAGATTTCTACCCCGAAAACCTTGGTCTAGTTTTAAGCTTAGCTTTCCTTATGTATGAGTTCAATCCTTGGTGCGGTAAAGAATCAACTATCCCTAGATGTAACCTATCATTGGTCCGGCATAGAATTAAATCTAAGAATGCCTTAATCTTTATGAAAGCAAGAAATCATACAATCACACAATCTATGGTCAAGTAAGTGTCAATTGCAATTCATAATCTATTAAGGCTAAATGTAGTGCAATACAAGGTCATTCATCCACCACACAACAAATCATCTAAATGAGAATTTTATTGGTCGCGAATCAACAAAAAAAACAAATAAATCCCAATTAAAACAAAGAATAAGAATTCATCAAGCTAAATTGGAATTCAATAACCCAACATTCAGAAAATTTGAATAATCAAATTAGAGTTTCATCCTAGCTCTAGCAAAGAAAGCTTAGTACATAATTATGAAGAAAACACAACACAATTAGAAATTACAGGATAAGAAAAGTGATACTGATTTTTGGAACTCCAGCTGCCCAAGTCTTGAAGCTAAATGCAGAGTTTTTCCCTACCCTTCAAGAATTTCACACCCCTTAAGCAGGAAGAGCAGATTCTGTTTTTAATTTTTTGCCCCCTCCTCTTCCTTGCCGCTCATCTCTTGTAGTCTCCCCATTGATGGCCAAATAATTGCTAATAAGAAAGATATTGAATTCTGAAATTGTCCAATTAATTGAACCCATCAGTTTTATTTGAGAAAATAAAATTGAAATTTGGTGTAGTAATTGATGGAGAGGCTTGGGTATCCTGTTCCGTTTCAGACTTTGGTAAAGAAGAAGAAGCAGCAGATGTGAAGAAGAAAAAACGCAGCAGACTTGAAGAAGATGATGTTGTGCGTTTGATCCATTTGTGGGACAAATGACAAATTTGCCCTCAACTTAAAAGCAGCAACTTTACAAATGCGCACAGGTTTTTCTCTGTTGCGCAGCTTGTACTTCAATGATCATAAATCCTTCTAAAAAATCTAAATCATGATCTGTATAATTCCTCGGAAAGCTGACTTCTGTATCTTCTCAACGATGTATGGCTCAATAGCTAATTCCTCCTGAGCAGGTACAGTTTATTCAGCAAAGTGGATGGCTGTGTAGAGGCAGTTTCTGCTCCTAGGACGCATATTTCTCTTGAATCTTCAAAATTGCTCATGTTGTCACTTTATTCCTCAATCATATTAAAACACAAAACTAAGTGAAAATGGACTAAATCAACTCAAATCATAGCAAAAGTCTAATGAAAAGGGTTATAAAAATGTATCAAATAAGGAACGTATCAATATGGTATGCCTCTTGGTTTTGTGAAGCATGTTTTCTAACTCTAGCTCCTATATTATTGTTGCTAGCATTTTAGTTGTCTATGTAAATCCATTGTGGCTATCGTGTGACTATAACCATCAGGAGACAAAACTTCTCATACTAGGCGAACCTAGAGGTTTAATTTTTTATCATAACTAGATTGAGACTTTTGATTATTTGTGATTAACCTTTATAATTTTTTTTTTAATATTTCATTCTATGCAATAAGAGAAAATAATCAATTTTGTGAGAAGTGAGAAGAATTAGATAGAGCTTTTAGTTATGAGAATTGAGTGAAAGAATCACCGCAAACGGAGTCGTAACGAAGAAGTTATGAAGAAAAAAAGATTGCGTTAAGAAATTCGGTAGACACCTACCGAATCAACCATTGTAGGGAGTCCATAAAGGCTTAAGAAACCATATGCGTGTGATGATCTCCAATTTTGGCGCGTGCTTGCCGAAATTCCACAAAAGACCTTGGCCCTTGATTAATCTCTAACTATCCTTTGACTGACGTTGACTACTGATTTTCTCCATATTCTTCGGCCAACTCCTATTGAATCCTCTAATGCACAATTTCAGCAACTATTTCCTTATTCTTGATGGAAAACTTGTCCAAATCACAATTGTTTTTGCTTTCCTTTCTCATCAAGGAAACAATGTTATATTAGGACTTCAATTTATAATTATTTTTCTAACCTCTTCTAGGATTTAAATTATGAGCTCTCAATTATTTGAGGATTAATTTTCTCCTATAAAAAGGGAGGCTTAAGCGAATGTAAAAAATGCACCTTACACATCTTACACACCATATGCACCTTAGACACCTTACATGTCTTGTGACCTATAAATTAGAACTAGCTGCAAACAACTTTGCTTTAGTTTATAGTTTCAGTTTTTCTTTCTACTTTGGGAAGGAGGCCTAAGTGTGGAGCTTTGGTGGAGCAACCTTGTTGTCTTTGTCGTGGCTTCATAGTCCCAATTACTTCTTTCCTTTACTCTATTTCATTAAAATTTATAATGAAAATTTATAATATCATGCCATGTTCTTCAATTCATCATGAGTAGTCTTTCATAGAATTAAGAATGCCTGAATCCCTAATCATGATGGCTGTCTAATGTGTTTTTGGCTCTTGATTGGTATTGCTATGGTTGATGTATAAGATTGTGTTTACTATTTAATGTATGTTTATTGTTTATGAGTGGTTACTTGTTTCAATACAATATTGATGAATGATAACTTGTCAACTAATCACCTACTTGTAGTTGTTAGCATCGAAGGTAGTGGCTTACATCTTACCTGTAATCCGATTCATGACCCTCTAGTTCTGCACATCACTTTTCTAGGGATAGTGTAATATCATTAATTCTTCTCAATCTTCATGTATTTAATTGATAAAAATGGATAGGCATCCTAAGATACACATCATGCCTAGGATATGCTAAGTAAGGAAGAATATTATATGTAGAGTGACTCAACATCAGGGCCTCTGCATGGGCATCAGATTCATAAGTTCCATAGTAATCTAATCTTGAAAAGCACATTAGGGACTTAATTGGTTAGTGGTGGAGAGTGCACCTTAATTTTCCTTAGTTAGCTTAATCAATTAACATGTTTACTTCTTTACTTTGATTCACAATCTTGCTTTTACTTATTTGTCCACTTTACTAATCCGAATCTTAATCACCAATTCTCCACCTACCCCTTCCTCTCTTTTTGTCATGAGTCTTTCTTGTTCTTGTTTTGAGTCTTTTTTTTCGTGTCTTCAATCTTTGCATATCTAACTAAGTAGTGTTTTTGAGTTAGTTTGATCGAGTTAATAATCTAAGTTAAAAGTTACAACCATTGAACAAGTCCTTGGGGGGGTCGACCTTTTGTTGTGCTAATGTACCATTCCTTTCGATTTTGTGCACTTGCGAAGTTTATAACTATGATAGAATAAGGGGCAATATTGTGCTTGTTTTATTTCCTATCAGTTTCCCTACTCAGCTGGATATTGATGTCTATCGATACATCATGTGTTTTGAGAAGTTGAATGAATTCTTCGGCTTAGAGCTTTTTCAAGAGGAATTCAAGCATTGCTACTCTGTGTCATATGATTGGATAAAATGGTGGCCATATTACTTAAATTATTCCCTAAGTGGAGTTATTTTTTAGGATGTCTTTTGATGATGGAGCGTATAGGCTTAATTATATTGAAGTGGGAGGTTGATAGGACTCAAATACCCAAAATGGTCTAAGAATTGTCTCCTATTTCCATTCCTTCGATGAGTTGTATTATGATTTTGAAAGCCACCTTGACAGGGCTCTGAAATTTCCTCTAGGATTTTGGGACAATGCTGGTTACTTTCCCCACCTAGAGTTTCGAACAGTGGAAAGCCTCCTAACAGATTGGTCAGGAATGGTTGAGCGCTCCATTACCTCTCAAAAGAGTTGCTATCTTGAAGAAGAATAAGGACCAAAAACTTATCATGCCCTCTAAGAAATTAGATCTTGAAATAACTTATCAAGATGTCCAAGATACTGTGTGTTGTCATCCTAGCCTAGTGGGGTCATCTAGCAAGCATAAACTTCCAGACGATCATTCCAAGCATGTATTCAATCTCCCTAAGAGGTCGAAAGCGGTTTCCACTTCTCCTAAAGTGGAGGGAAGAAGGTTCAAAAGGATTCATGGCAAATGACAGGACCAATCCCAATCCCCCTAGATTATCGTGGAATGTGCCATGCTCTCGTCTAACACCACGTGCAAAACCAGGGATAAAACTGTAACCCACTCGGGGTTTCCAGAGTGCGTAGTGATTTCCAGAGTACGCAGTGGCATGTGATGTCTCGGCCTCTGCTACAGTCCGCATTCACGATTAACCTGAAGGGTATCAAAACCATAAAAGGTGTGAGTGGACAAAAATAAGCATTTTCAAATACATTTCGAGAAAATACATTTATAACCTTCATTTAAAAGCATGCATGCATAATAATTTAAAACCATTTCTTTCCAACAAAACCGTATATCATAAACCAGATGCAATCATCGTAAAACCATCACATGTTTAAAAACATCTGGACACAAATCAATAAGTCAAAAACTTCGGGACCCATTCTCATATCCAACATCCATCTAATACCTTCAACTCATCAATTGTCACGATTTCAATGCTACGTGTGCAACTCAGGGTCTCATCTTTGAGTACATCCCCAGGATCTACGACATTTGGGGTGATATCAGCTCCAGGATCCAAGACATCTGAGTGATATCAATATCTATCACTCCTAAGCCTGAGCCTCCCCTGAGAGCTACTCACCTCCAAGTAGTGGATCGTGATGACTCCAGGATCTACGACGTCTAGAGGAGACAATCACCTCATAGGGTCCTCTCCGGGGAAACACATTCCTACCGGAGTCCCTCTCCAAGGAAACATATTCCTACCGGAGTCGTATCCATCATCGCAGAGAATGGTCATAATAAAAACAGTGGAAACACATTTCGAAAACTATCGTTTCTAAAAATAAAACAGTTATTTCACATAGGGTCTCAGCCCAAAATCAGTTTCCACAAATCTCATAAAATCAGTGTCCAGTTCTCATTTCACAATCTCAAAATCGTTTCATAAATCCGAAAACCATCAAATAATCCCATTTCACTCTGAAACTGAGTCACAATCATTATAAGGACCCGTCCCGAATATCGGGATTAAATATTAATTAATTATGGATTAACGCGACTAATTGGGGATTAGTTTTGAGAATACGGACGGATGGTGTAAAATGACTGTTTTTCCCTAGAGTTGGGCCAAATGTTGACTTTTGACCCAGATGGTGAAATGCACGAGGACTGATGACTGTGATGTATATCAGGACGTCATGAGTCCGTAGACAGGCGGTACGTCGAAATCGGACGTCGAAATCGGACGTCGAATGGGGAAGTTATGGTCACGGGATTGAAATCGATTTAATTAGTACCTTGGGATTCAAATTTAATAATAATTAAATTTGATTGGTTGAATAATGAATGTAGGCCCTTCTCTTCCCGTGCATCATCTTCATTCTCCCTAAACAAACACACACAAAAGATAACTACACAAACAACGTTCAATCTTCATCCTTTGCTTGTGACCCGTGAATGAAAGTTAAAGAGCACATTGAGACAAACCAAATGGTGGCCACGACGAGGATCATCGTGCAAGGTAGCCGAGGTTCGAAAATGGTAAACTATGTGATTCAAATTGACAGGACCCGTCCCAATCTCCCTGGATTATCGTGGGCCATGCATGATCCCGTCTAACACTGCGTGTCAGACCAGGGATAAGCACGTCACCCGTTCGGGGTCCATCAGAGTACACCAGGATCAATGGTGGCATGTGATGTCTCAATCTCTGCTACAGCCTGCATCCGCTATCAACCTGAAGGGTATTAAAACCATAAAAGCTGTGTGTGGACAAAACAACAGTTTATAAAACACATTTATATCAAAAGACATTTATACCCTTCACGTAAAAGCACGCATGCTTCATAAAATAGTCATTTCAAATACTTTCTCGGAAGCAAGACGTATTGGTTCCTAATTCAAAACACCGTGAAAAATGTTTCTCAATCGAAGCCATCATCTTAGTAGGATCTCCGCCCCAAACAGAAAAGACAAACAGAACCTCGGCCCAATTCATAGAACACGTGGAAACACATTACATGGGAACTAATCCCAATATCAGTCATGATTCTCATCCTAGCACATGTGCATACTGCTCAGGACTACTCACAATCCTAGCATGTCACCGTGAACACATCACTCACTGCGACCATCTCTAGATCATCACGAACACATCGCCGATCGATCTCAGAATATCTCATCAACACTCCTAAGTCGAGCCTCCCTTGGTCATTACTTCCCGCGGCTGCTCGACCACAGGCAATGCATCATGACCTCTCCGGAAGGAACACATCGCAGTCCGGAGGCGAGCGCCATAACACTTGGGGCGAACCTGAATATTATCATCATACATAGGGCCTCAAACATGGAACATCATCAAATGGGTCACAGCCCGAAAATCCAGTGTCCTATGACACTTCACGTCCCAGGATTTTTCGAATCCTATCAAATCCAAAACTGGGTCTCACGCCCAAAATACCTTTCATAAAACTCATAACTGGGTCACTGCCCGACTTATCTCACGTTTGACTGTAATTTAAGTCAAACCTCAAATCAACTAGGTCTTATGCTTGAAAGATATTTCCGAAGCTAAAAACCAATTACCATTTCCAAAACACTTTCAAATCATTTTCAACTGGGACTCGTGCTCGAATCTCGATTTCACGCATCTCCGTGAAATCCTCAACAATGGTAACTCAGTTCCTTGGTTTCAAGCCTCTATGTGAAACCTTCGGAATCACATAAACATAAGCACGTAGCATACACGGCAGAAGCCCGAACATCACATAAAGCAGAAATCTCGAACTACGTGCACTAATGCATTTTCCTCCGAAAATGCCCAATAAATCATATTTAAATCTCATGTGCTCATGGCATCTCAAAACATGTTCATAACCACATATAAAACATTTATGCATGCATCATATTCATAAAACAAAGTCCACTTACAGACCGTCCAAGCTACCGCCTCGATACGCGTGCCATAAGCCTCCCTAGGCTAAATCACCATCTCCGGAACTTCCGGACCTGTCCAAACCACACCTGAGGGTTACTAATTACCTCAAATAGGCTAACATTGAATCCCCCAATTTTTCAAATTTTTTAAACGTATTTAAAATAAACCCTACACCTTCGTACATTCAAAACTACCCCGAAACGGTGTCCAATCGATTCGAAACTTGTGCCAAAATGTTCGTTACATCGAAAGGATGAAAAAACATGTTAATCGTGTCTTTAACTACGGGTCCAAATGCCCTTATGTGCCGCCCAAAGCCACTGAACGTGAAACCCACGCGCTAGTGAACAGTATCATCCATGTCCTCGAATGAACTCGGATCACTGTAAATTCGGTTCGACTGGACCGACAAGACCAGTTCTCCCAATTCCGGCCACCATTATTTTCTATTTTTCTTCCTAAAGCTTTGTCTAACCTATCCTAATCGATCTACAATGCCAAAAATGAGAAACCAGGCTAAGAACATACCTGTTTGAAGAGGAACTGTAATAGAAACCTGCCACCGTGCTCCGCCGTCCACTCTGGCCTCCTCCGTCCTTGTTCTCGATCTCAATCATCTCGTAAGACCACCAGGAAGCAAACCCAATCCTTAGAACCAATCAAAAACCCCTAGAAATTGAATGTGAATTTTGAACCCAAAAGCTTACCATTCACGGTTTCCTGGCCACAGTCCACGACGGTCCTCGACCTTGCCACCGCTCAGCTCGTCTCGACCTCCTCTCCCTTTTTCATTCATGAGTCACAATCATCAGATGAGGTTTATGGGGGTGTTTTTGAGAGATGGGGTTGCACGGGTTATGGGTTTCGGGTTAGGAAAATCAAAGGAGATGGATGAAACAAATGAAGATGATATGCATGAATGTGTGTTTGTGGGCAATGGATGGGTGACACTTGTCACTCATCAATTGGGCCTGAACAAATATTTGGGCCCACATAAGACAAAAGGCAAAAGTTAACTCGCCTCGTAAAACGTTTCGTCATAAATAGTTCCTCAAAACTTCCGTGAGCCGTAACTTTCTCGTCGAATGTCCGATTTCGACGTGCCACCCGTCTACGGATTTGTATTGACTTGATCTACGTAACGGTCCTCGGTCCTTGTGCATCAGACTTTTTGGGTCAAAATTTAACTTTTTACCATCGTCTAGGGGCAAAATTGTAATTTCACCCTAAACGTCTAATAATCCTCGACTAATCCCTGATTAGCCTTGCTAATCCATAATTAATTCTTAATTAATCCCAAGAATTCGGTACGGGTCATTACACCAATTTTTGGTTTATGATTTTGATGATGTTGATTGATTCTAAGCTTGGGATGATGTTTCTTGAGCTCTCACGAGCTTGCAGGTGCAATTTGGGATGGATTTGGACGTCGGAGGTGGCCGAAATGTTGACCGAAATTCTGGCTGAAACTTTGATCAGCCATAACTTTCAAACCAGTTACTTCCTGCAATTTCTGGGTTTAGATTTGGAATTCTTGGCTCGAGTAGATGGATTTACATACGTAGAACATCGAATTTGGTTGAAAAACGAGTGAGATATCGAAGTTTGAAGTTTGGGGCATCAATGGTTTTTTCCGGCGAGAAATCCTGGCGAGTCACCGGTGAGTTGACACGGTGACCGGCGAGTTGACTCATTGACTTTGACCCGTTGACTTTTGCGTTGATCACCCACGTGGGCGTGCATGTGCTCGAATTTTGAGGTGGGACCATTGTCATTTTAAAGGTTTTGAGGATTCGGATCCAATGGTGGTTTCGGGTCGATCAAAGACCGTTAAGTTGGTCAAATCGAGGTTTTTCACCTCGAGAAACGTGTCTGGGGCACATTGACTTTTCTTGGAGTTTGGGGAGTTTAACCTATAGACTTGTATAGTTGGTTAGTGACCTTCGAGTATGATTTGGACAGGTCCAGAAGTTCCGATGATGGTGATTTAGCCCCAGAAGGCTTATGGCACGCGTATCAAGGCGGCAATTAGGTCGGTTTGTGAAGGGATATTGATTTCTAAATATGATGCATGCATAACTATTTTATATGTTTTATATATGTGATTTCTATGATTATGATTGTGGTATTTATGATTTGTGTATTTGCACGTATTTCAAGGTTTATGGTTTTATACTGTGTTTATACGTGCTTGGGTTTTAATGATGGCTTAATGGAATGGTTTTGGATTTGGAAATATGGAACCTGGCTTGAGATCCATTTGATTTATGAACTATTGGACTTGAGTCCATTTGGTTTAATGAGGCATTGAGTTGGAGGCCCATTTGACTTACATGATTGGGCTTGAGGCCCAATTGGATTATGAAATGGAATTTGGGGCTAGGTCCCTTGAATTTGGAAATTGGATTTGTGGAAATGATTTATGAAAGTTATACTTTAGGTGTGAGACCCATTTGTGGATTTACGATGGTTTTATGGAAATCCCAGGCATATGTCCCTATGAACTGTTTGAGATGATTTATAAAATGTTTTCCATATACCATCCTCTCGAGTGGTTGCCCTCTAGACATCCCGTAGTATCCTGGAGTGGTTGGTTGTATCCTCTGGACGTCTCATAGTATCCCGAAGTAGTCACAGCGCACTACCTGAGAGGGGCTGCCCGAGGCGCAGCTCATGATCAGGAGTGCATTTATGCTTGATACCCTAGGGAGGGTTAGTGATCTGCGAGTCATTGACCTGGTTGGACCCTGGGGAGACTCGAGATTGAGACCCCGAGTAACACGCGTAGCTTGGAAAACCGTAACAGTGGAATTGATTAGGCATCAGGGATGTCAAGGATTGGTTAGATTGTATTTCGATAAATTGGTCATTTAATGATGATTGGTTTTGGGCTGAGTTCCCCATATACATGGTTTTGGGCTGAGTTCCCACATACTTTGGATTTATGACGTTGGGCTAAGGCCTTAATCATTTAATTAAAGTAAATGGTTTGGTTACTAGTTTTCGAATGCATGCATGCTTTTTTAGTGAAGGGCATAAACGTCTTTTCGTGAAATGTGTTTTATTAGATTATTTATTTTTCATCAACTCACAACTTTTAATGGTTTTTAATACCCTTCAAGTTGATCACGGATGCGGGCTATAGCAGAGACCTAGACATCACACTCTTCCTCTGATCCTGGCGCACTCTAGAAACCCTGAACGAGCTGAGGTTTTGAGTTATTCGTGTCAAACGGGAGCATGGCACATCCTGCTTTAATCGCGGGGGGGATTGGGATGGGTCGTGTCAATCATTATCCAATTAGATCTCTCAAGTCCAAATACCATTTCATAAATCCGCAACAGGGTCATAAGCCTGATATCATATCATAAACCAGAACTGGGTTACAAGCCCGAGTTATCATTTCCAAATCCTAAAACCATTTCACTATCAAATCGTTGTTCAAGTTCCTGTACCTTAAATTAACAGGGTCTCAAGCCCGAAATACCCACGCATCTCCGTGAAATCATCTCAAAATCGCTAATTAAAATATTATTCAAATAATATAAAACATAATTATCGGAGAAACGTGTAATATAGCATTTTCCACGAAAATGCCAAATTGTAACAACCCGTCCTAAATTTACGGGATTAATTAAGGGTAATTAAGATTAATTAAAGACTAATTATGGATTATTATGACTAATTGGGGATTAATCGTGGAATTTCAGACAATCAGCGTAAAATGACAATTTTGCCCCTATGAATGGGCAAAAAGTTGACTTTTGACTTGAATGCTCAAATGCACAAGGACCGAGGATCGTTTCATAGATCAGGATGTTACGAGTTTGTAGATAGGCGGTATGTCGAAACTGGACGTTCGACAAAAAAGTTATGGGTCACGGAAAGAAATTGGTACTATTTATGTATTACGAGGCGAGTGTACAGTTGTGACACGACTCATCCCAATCCCCCCGGGATTACCGTGGGATGTGCAATGCTCCCGTCTGACACGAAGTATCAGACAAGGGATAACCTAAAGCCACTTCCCAAACGGGGCTCCCAGAGTGCGCAAGGATCGATGGAGGAAGCATGCGATGTCCCAGTCTCTGCTGCAGTCGTATCCGTGATCAACCTGAAGGGGATTAAAACAACAAAGGCTGTGTGTGGACGAAAATAAATAAGTTAATAAAACACATTTCACAAAGATATTTATGCCCTTCATTAAAACGTATGCATGCATCGAAAATCCGTAATTCAAAACATTTACTCAAATATGCCATTAGGGCCTTAGCCCAAAATCCGTAAAACCAAATCATGTGGATCTCTACCCAAAATCATGAATACCAAAAACCAAACATCTATTCGATAAATCCGATATCCAAAATACCAATACCAATTCCAAGTGGGCCATTGCCCAAAACCATAACCATAAATACCATTCAAGAAAAACATGTTTAAACCATCCTGGGCATCCCAGATGCCTAGCGTCCCAGGCGCTTGACATCCCAGACGTCGTATCTCACGGTATAAGCAACGTGTGCTACCCAAGGTCTCACCGGGTCCATATCTCTGACATCCCAGATGTTTGACGTCCCAAACGTCACCGTGACTTCTCCAGTGTCCCAGACACCTGGAGGAGACCATCCACATATCCTCGTATCAAGATGGTTTACGGAAAACAGTTTATCAATCATTTCAAAACATCTCAAGGGCCCTGCCCGATTTCATAACCAACTGGGCCCCTGTCCCGATTTCATAAAGCAACTGGGCCCCCGGCCCGATTACGTGACTCAAATGGACTCCAAGTCCGAGGTTTCCAAAACAATTGGGTCTTATGCCCGAGTTCATCTTTCCAATTTCAAAACCATTAAATCATATCATTCATGAAACCACAAGTACGTAAAACCACAATAAAACCGCCCGCCTCGATATACGTGCAATACAAAAAATATCTCGAAATACGTGTAACATCCGTAAAATCAATAACCATAATCATCATCATAGAAACCACGTATATAAAACATATAAAACAGTTATGCATGCTTAGTATTTATAAAACCTAAGTCCACTCACAGACCGTCCAATGCTGCGCCTCTATAAGCGTGTCATAGGCCTTCCCGGGCCTCACCACTATCACCGGGACTTCCAAACCTGTCCAAATCAATCTAGAGGATTACTAACTACTTTATTAACCTCTCATTGAAGCCCCGTAATTTTCTCAAAATTTTAACTATTTTAAATCTCAAACCTAAACCTTCCGATGCCGTGAACATTATCGGGACGGTGTCCGATCGACACGAAACCAGTCCCAAAATGTTCGTTACATCGAATAGAAGATTTCACATGTTGAAGACATTCCAAAATTGTGGGCCACGCGCCCTCACGCGTCCCGAGAACCTCGTGCGCGTGAAGCCCACGCGCAGGCACTATTCATTTTCCTAGTCCTCCAGCAGACCCGGTCCACTGGTTTTTCCGATTCGACCGAACCGGTGAACCGATCTGGCGGTTCTCATCCAATACTCAGTCATTTTCGATCCTAATTCCACCTAGGTTATCCTCTAATCCCAAACAACCCTTTTATGAATTAAAAACCACGAAAACTAAGTTTAACACTCACCATATATCGATGCACAGTAACCACGGCCTCCCTCTTCTGTTTCCAGCCATCCCACGCGTCCATTCTCCTCAAAATCAATCCCAAACAGCTTTTCCTTGTCCCTAAGCCATAATAGAATCGCAAAGGAGCTCAAACCATGACCAAAACCTGGTTTCTAAAATTCGAAACTCACGGGTTTTACTTACCTCCGCTGTGAACCGCCGTCGTGGCTCTGGCCGTCGTGTCCTCAGTCCCTCAGGTTAGTCACTCTCCCCTTGTCTCGTTGTCGGTCACACCAGATGGAGGTTTGTGGTGGTGTTATGTGTGTTTGCTTGGAAAATGGAAAATGAAGAAATGGAAATGGAGATGTTGCCGTGGAAGAGAAGAGAGATTGTTAGATGGTGATGATAATCAGAAGAGAGAGAGAGAGATGAGATGGAAGGTGATGATTGGGGGTTTAGATAAAATGGGTGGTTAGGATTTGATGTGTAAGTAGATATAATTATTAAATAATAAAATAATAATATTTAATTAACTAGATCCAAAAATTAGGGGTTTGGGCCAATGGGATGACTTGTCACTCATCCATAGGTTCCACTAAAATATCTGCCGAATCAGATATTGCCAAAACATCATCGTCTCGAAATACGTGCATAGTGAAACTGGATTTCCGTGACCCATAACTTCCCCGTTCGAAGTCCGATTTCAGCGTGCCGCCTGTCTACGGATTCGTATCTTCCCAATCTACATAACGGTCTTCGACACTCAGCCATCGGACCTCCCGGTCAAAAATTCAACATTTTGCCCCTTTAACCAAATTTACCAAAATACCCTTAAACTTCTGAACGTCATAACTTTTTCCTTGAATGTCGAAATTGAACGTGCCACCTGTCTATGAACTCGTGACGTCCCGAACTACGTTACGATCATCGGTCAAAGTCCATTTGACCTCTTGAATGAAAAGTCAACGTTTTACCCACGCCTAAGGGCAAACCGGTCATTTTACATCGTTCGTCCAATTTCGCCAAACTAATCACCGATTAACCTCACTAATTATGATTAGTCACTAATCTAATCCCAGAATTCGGGACGGGTCGTTACAACCTTCCCCTCTTAATTAATTTCGTCCTCGAAATTCCAACCGACCTAATTCCAACCGTTCTTCCTTCCTTAATTAGTTCCGTTCTCGTAACCCCAACTATCTTGATTCCACATCCACCTTGTGGAAAGAAATTTCAATCTTATCTCACGTGTACACTAGTACTCCCAATAGCCAACAAAATTTGTCTGCAACCAGACCTTCCACTAACACTCACGTCACACCGACTACTCTCGACCACGTCGAATGTCAGAAACCACACGTTTCGAGTTGACACTACTTGTCAAATCTACCAATTCGTTGACACAACAACTCGAAGGTTTCCATTCTCACTTCCAAATTTATCCTGCTATCTGCTCCCATTGGGAGTCACCAACTTACTCATCGATCCACGATGAAACATCCGACAAACTGTCACCACTTGACAGTCACCAGCCGAAACTGACACTATACTCACTTGTGGTTACACTAGCCACCAACTTACTCAACCTGAGTACACAATCACCAACAGCGCTCGCTCTGTGTGTAACTGAACCCATCATAAATACCATGACCCAGTGCACAGTATCCAATGTCCAGTCCACGTCCTCGACTAATCCAATGGTATCGGAACTAAGCCGACTACCAACACGCTCAACAACATACCACTGGTACATCCTATGTACCGTCACCAGGCATCACTCGGCCTTTCGAGTATCGATTCTCGCACAACGTAAAGGGTACATACATCCATCCTCTAACCAGTCCAATACATCACAAACCTGATCCTCGTTGCGATCCTAGGTGGATCCACACTTGCTTACTTAGCTAACAATCCACCTGAAATCTGGTCATAGGGTCTTACACCCTCTTAAATCCTTTGTCAGCCACAACACTCCTCAACTATTTTCACATCTAATCATTCATTCAACAATGAAACACGTCAAAACTGTGGGTCTCCTCCAATTACCTCATATCGATCCTTGGCATTCTACCTAGGAGAAATCAAGGATGATCCATACGATGACATCACATCCATCCTATGTGAGTGCAAACATAAGTCACAACACCCACCATACCAAGTAACCCGGCATCGTCCGTCACCAAGCAGAAAAATGAGAAGTCACCACAATGACTTCAGAATACTCATCACCAATGATGAAATGAGTACTCCTCTCGTCTCCTCAATCACAACTCTCCTCGAATCTGAAGTTCCAACCACGTTGGAAACAGACATGCTCCCAACGAGATGTCAAGTCCAACCATTGGACTTCTCACATCCACAACTCACTTGGACAACCACATGTCTGTAACCAATTTATTACTCAGACCCCATGTCTGTTAATAACCGGTTATGCACATACACCTATTCCGATTGGGAATCACTCAACTCCTTTTGGATGTGCATACATTACTACCTTCATCTCATATCTCAACTTTTACAGGTTCAACCCTCAGGTTTCCAAGTTATTCACAATCACAAAATCCCACATCTACACCACCAATGATTTTCCTCGTCTTTTCCAATTTCAATAATTTCCTTGTACTTTCTGAGGATATTAGAAACATACAATCACACTAATCTCAGAGTTGACAACATCTCCCCAAATCCACTAATTCTCATGACGTAGGGGACGTCACCCCAAGATTCCTTAAGTCTCAATCATACCTCTTTATCCACTCATCACTTGTCATCTCATCACTGTGGGGACTTATCCCAACACATCACAATCTCCACAGGATCTCATCCAGTCCATTACTTAACCACCACTGAATCTCAAATACCGAACATATGTCCATCATGACGGAGTCACATCCTCATCACAATCACAATCACCGACACCAGCACCAGCACCAGCGCTAGTACCAGCACCAACACACTATCGTCAACACTAGTATCAGCACACAGGCAACCATACTAGTATCAGCACACAAGTATCAACATCAGCACCATCATACAAACATCCACTAGCACATAGTGTGCAAATCAGACAACCCTGGATCTCCGCTCATACCGAGCGAGGATCCCGTGCCTCTACTCGTACCCCACAACTATGGGTACCACCATTTTGGAAATTCACATCAGGATAATGAACGTTCCCTAAATGTCCCCTGACTCTAAACTACCACAACCACACCAAATACCCTCGATAGCTAGTCATCTCCACACGACTATCGAACAACAGTCATCGCTATCGAGATCCGCATCCACACATCACACTATTACCCGGTTTAATCTGGGATTCCATAATTTATCTCATACCATATCCGTGGATCGAATCCCATAGTTCTGACTAGACTCACTAGAATCATCCACATGGTCATTCACGACCTCAGCCACTCGACGCAGCACAAGTTCGCATCCACTAGTCACAACTTAGGTTCACCTTTCTAATCCATCATAATTTAGGGTTCCACAATCACAACCTAGGATTCTTCTGAACCTCATTGTCCTCTGCAGTGTAATCCACAACCTGATCGACCTTGCGGTCCTAACATCGTTCAGACATCAAATCCAGTCCTACGGTCAAATCAACGTGGGTTCCACCACTAAGGTCATCGGCTAACTCCGATGTACCAACATCCCTTACACTAGCAATCACCACTAGGGTTCACATTTTAGACCATTACTCAACTGAGGTTCACATTTCCAAATCACCACTCAAATGGGATACCCATCACTCAGTTAGGGTTCACATTCCCAAGTCACTACTCAAATGTGATTCCCTCACTCAATTAAGGTTCAGGGAAAACCCGGCTGCTCCTAGCAGCACAACAATCTAATATCACATGACCGAACCGACGGTCCCACATTACTAGTTCATCACATACAACCACACTTGGGTCGAATCACACTAACGCACGACGTATCGGGCCAATCATACTCTATCCATTATTCATGATTCATTCTCAATAACTATCAATCTGACACCCTAACTATCAGGTTGATAATGATCTGCAGCCCAAAGAGACATCACACCCTCGACCTGCGCGCACAAAAAGAGCAAACTTGCTCTGATACCACTTGACACAACCGGTCCCAATCCCTCTGGGATTACCGTGGGATGTGCCATGCTCCCGTCTGACATGGAGTGTCAGACAAGGGATAGCCTAAAGCCACTGCCCAAACGGGGCTCCTAGAATGCTCAAGGATCGATGGAGGAGGCATGCAATGTCCCAGTCTCTACTGCAGTCTCATCCGTGATCAACCTGAAGGGCATTAAAACAACAAAGGTTGTGAGTGGACGAAAATAAATAAGTTAATAAAACACATTTCACAAAGATGCCCTTCATTAAAACGTATGCATACATCGAAAATCCGTAATTCAAAACGTTTACTCAAATATGCCATTAGGGCCTTAGCCCAAAATCCGTAAAACCAAATCATGTGGGTCTCTACCCAAAACCATGAATACCAAAAACCAAACATATATTCGATAAATCCGACATCCAAAATACTAATTCCAATTCCAAGGGGGCCATTACCCAAAACCATAACCATAAATACCATTTAAGAAAAACATGTTGAAACCATCCTGGGCATCCCAAATGCCTAGCGTCCCAGAAGCTTGACGTCCCAGACGTCATATCTCACAGTATAAGCAACGCGTGCTACCTAGGGTCTCATCGGGTCCATATCTCTGACATCCCAGATGTTTGACGTCCCAGACGTCACCGTGACTTCTCCAGTGTCCCAGACACCTGGAGGAGACCATCCACATATCATCGTATCAAGATGGTTTATGGAAAACAGTTTATCAATCATTTCAAAACATCTCAAGGGCCTTGCCCGGAATTTCCATAAAACCATCACAAGTCCAAACATCTGATTTCTCAAATCCAAAACAATTTATTCAAATCCATTTAGGGTCCCAGACCCGAAATCACATTTATAAACCAACTGGGCCTCATGCCCGATTTCTTAAACCAACTGGGCCCCCGGCCCGATTTCGTAAATCAACTGGACCCATGGCCCGATTTCGTAAATCAACTGGGCCCCTGGCCTTATAATATAACTCAAATGGGTCTCAGCCCGATTTCATATCTAACTGGACCCCTGGCCCAATTTCATAAAGAAATTGGGCCCCCGGCCCGATTACGTGACTCAAATGGACTCCAAGTCTGAGGTTTCCAAAACAATTGGGCCTCATGCCCGAGTTCATCTTTCCAATTTCAAAACCATTAAATCATATCATTCATGAAACCACAAGTACGTAAAACCACAATAAAATCGTCCGCCTCGATATACATGCAATACGGAAAACATCTCGAAATACGTGTAACATCCATAAAATCAATAACCACAATCATCATCATAGAAATCGCGCATATAAAACAGTTATGCATGCATAGTATTTATAAAACCAAAGTCCACTCACAGACCGGCCAACGCTGCGCCTCGATACGCGTGCCATAGGCCTTCCCGGGCCTCACCATTATTACCGGGACTTCCAAACCTATCCAAATCAATGTAGTGGATTACTAACTACCTTATTAACCTCTCATTGAAGCACCGTAATTTTCTCAAATTTGTAACTATTTTAAATCTCTAACCTAAACCTTCTGATGCCCCGAACATTATCGAGAAGGTGTCCGATCGACAAGAAACCAGTCCCAAAATGTACGTAACATCGAATAGAAGATTTCACATGTTGAAGACATTCCCAAATTGTGGGCCACGCGCCCTCACGGGCCCCGAGAACCTCCTGCGCGTGAAGCCCACGCGTGGGCACTATTCAATTTCCCTGTCCTCGAGTAGACCCGGTCCACTGGTTTTTCCGATTCGACCCAACCAGTGAACTGATCCGGCGGTTCTCAGCCAATACTCAGTCATTTTCGATCCTAATTCCACCTAGGCTATCCTCTAATCCCCAACAACCCTTTTATGAATTAAAAACCATGAAAACTAATCTTAACACTCGCCATAGATCGATGCACAGTAACCACGGCCTCCCTCCTCTGTTTCCAGCCGTCCCACGCGTCCATTCTCCTCAAAATCAATCCCAAACAGCTTTTCCTTGTCCCTAGGCCATAATAGAATCGCAAAGGAGCTCAAACCACGACCAAAACCTGGTTTCTAAAATTCGAAACTCACGGGTTTTACTTACCTCCGCCGTGAACCGCCGTCGTGGCTCTGGCTGTCGTGTCCTCAGTCCCTCAGGTTAGTCACTCTCCCTTTGTCTCGTTGTCGGTCACACCAGATGGAGGTTTGTGGTGGTGTTATGTGTGTTTGCTTGGAAAATGGAAAATGAAGAAATGGAAATGGAGATGTTGTCGTGGAAGAGAAGAGAGATTGTTAGATGGTGATGATAATCAGAAGAGAGAGAGAGATGAGATGGACGGTGATGATTGGGGGTTTAGATAAAATGGGTGGTTAGGATTTGAGGTGTAAGTAGATTTAATTATTAAATAATAAAATAATAATATTTAATTAACTAGATCCACAAATTAGGGTTTGGGCCAATGGGATGAGTGACACTTGTCACTCATCCATAGGACCCACTAAAATATCTTCCCAATCAGATATTGCCAAAACATCATCGTCTCGAAGTACGTGCATAGTGAAACCGAATTTCCATGACCAATAACTTCCCCGTTCGAAGTCTGATTTCAGCGTTCTGCCTATCTACGGATTCGTATCGTCCTGATCTACGTAACGGTCTTCGGCTCTCGGCCATCGGACCTCCCGGTCAAAAAGTCAACATTTTGTCCCTTTAACCAAATTTACCAAAATACCCTTAAACTTCCGAACGTCATAACTTATTCCTCGAATGTCGGAATTGAACGTGCCACCTGTCTATGAACTGGTGACATCCCGAACTACCTCACGGTCATCGGTCAAAGTCCATTTGACCGCCTGAATGTAAAGTCAACGTTTTACCCACGCCTAGGGGCAAAACGGTCATTTTGCATCGTTCGTCCTATTTTTCCAAAATAATCACCAATTAACCTCACTAATCATGATTAGTCACTAATCTAATCCCGGAATTCGGGACGGGTCGTTACAAGTTGTCACTTTTGGATTGGTCCAAAAATATCTGATTGGACCTGACACGTCCCACCCCCAATCCCCCGGGATTAGGGGATAAGTCATGCTCCCGTCTAACCTGCATACGACATGAAGGCTAAACACTCGTTCAACCCCCGTGGAACATGCAAGCCAGACAAGAGATTCCAGGTCACGTCATCCGAAAGATCAACGTCAGTTAACCAGAGTTCGCATCAACACTGTGTATCGCGTGTGTGATGTCTCTGTCTCTCTCTCTCAACAGCCCTTGTTGCATCAGCCTAGAGGGTATCTAAAACATAAAAGACTGTGAGTGGACAAAAATAAATAATAAGTTCAACAAACAATTATAAGAAAATACATTTATACCCTCCATGTAAAACCAATGCATGCATTAGAAACCCATTTCTTAAAACCATTTCATTTCCAAAATAATAGAATCGTTTACGAAACACCAGAAATCATTTCTTTACTCAAGTCCGTTTCTCAATCTAGGGCCTCAGCCCAAAATCATAAATCAACATCAAGTACGGGAACTCAGCCCAAAATCATAAATCAACATCAAGTACGGGAACTCAGCCCCAAAAATGTTCATATCCAAAACATCCGGGCCACTGCCCAAAACATCTGAAAACCATAGGAAAATCAATAGAAAAATCAAGTCAATCAATCTGCTGGATCTCAAGCACCGAATCTTTAAACTCAAAGCACATGTGTATCAGGCCTGCCTGGGATATCAACGAGTCTTTAAACTGAAAACCATATAACAGGCCTTCCCGGAATATCAACGAGTCTTTAAACTCAAAACACAATCAACATGCCTCAAGGGATATTATCAATCAAGGGCCCTCCCCTTCATCAATCAACTAGGTCTTTAAACCCAAAACTAGATCCAGCAATAACAACCAGGTCTTTAAATCCAAAACCAGATCCAGCAGTAACAACTAGGTCTTTAAACCCAAAATCAATAACAACGTGTCATTAAACCCAAAACCAATAACAACGGGTCTTTAAACCCAAAACCAATAACAACGGGTCTTTGAACCCAAAACCAATAGTAACGGGTCTTCAAACCCAAAATCAAGTGAAAATCATAGGAACTCGAGTCCAAAACCAAATACGAAATCATCATAGGAAATCTCGATTCAAATCCCGAAATCACATGAAAACCGAAAGCCGAAATCATTAGAAACGGGGCCTCATGCCCGACATTACTTTCCTGAATCCATTTCAAATCCTTGAAATTAAATCATAAATCAAGTCCCAAAATCAAAGCATCAAAATCATTATCAAATCACAGCATAAATCCATATCTCGTAAAACGTGAAATTACGTAAATATCTCGAAATACGTGCAAAACCATAACCACAGATATCATAATCATCATTATATAAATCACATTTAGAAAACATATAAAACATTTATGCATGCATCATAATTTAGAAAGCAAAGTCCACTCACAGACCATTCCTCCTGCGGCCTCGATACGCGTGCAACTACGCTTTCCCGGCTAATCCACTATCATCGGCCTTCCTGAACCTGTCCATATCACATAGTAAGATCACTAACTACTTCATTATGATTCTACTAAAGCCCCATAATTTTCCAAAATTTTTAACTATTTTAAACTAGCCCTTAAACCTTCAAACAACCCGAAACATATCGAAACGATGTCCGATCGACTCAAAACCAGTCCCAAAATGTTCGTTACATCGAATAATTTATAAGTCGTGTTGAACACTTCCTCATCAGAGGTGCCACGCGCCCACATGCGCCGCCCGAAGAGGCTGCGCGTGGGCCTCACCTGCTAGACAGTCATCTTCAACCTCTCGCCAAACCGAGTCCAGACCAGTTCGGTTCAACCCCAGGAGTTTCGTCTTATCACTATCTCTCTATCTATGGCCTCAAAACTGGGAATTAATACGTGGAATTACCTTCCAAAACGAAGGATAAGCCAGCCGTTGACCATCATCGAGTTTCCATGTTCCCGGCCACCTCCAGCCGTGGTTTCAGTCCCAGGAGTTTCCTTGCATCCTCCAAAACCTATTCCAATTCATAGAATTGATCACCAACCATCAAAAACTATTCCATTTTTGAAGTCCAACAGAGGCCTCACGGGCTTCAGCCTTACCTCCTCTCGTTCCGGCCACCACAGGCCACAAAATCGGCCTCACTCGACCTGTACAACCTCCAGAAACATTTTCCCATCATCAATATCGATCGAAAACCAGAGACTCAAGCTTTACCCTATTCCAGCTAAAAACAGGATGTCACATGAATTGACTTACCGTCGCCGTCGTGTGCCACCGCGGCTTCCACCGTCATCATCTCAACTCCCTCTCACTCTTTCTTTCACGGGCCACCAGCAGAGGATAAAGTTTGGTAGACTTGGACGAGTTGGGTTTCACTCACCCACGGCCACTCTGTTATACTTTCTTCCCAAAACCGTGCAACCATTTCACCATGTTTATTTTTAAAACCAATCGAGGCGGTGAAGGAGGCTTCGAAGGCCTTCCAGAAAGGGACAAATGTCCCACATCCACTGGGTACACTTCCCCAGACAGCCAGGTATCACAATTCCACTGGCACAGATCCCAATGCACAACAAAAGACCAAATTGCCCTTTTAGGCCAAATTACCCAAATCCGAGCCATCTGAAATTTGATGACAGCGTGCCACCTGTCGTTGTACTCAGGAAATCGAGACCTACCTAACAGTCCTCGAAATACGTGAAACATATCTGTCGTATAAAAAGTCAACAATTTGCCCCTTTTAAAATAAATTACCAAAATACCCCCAAACTTATGAACATCATAAGTTTTACCTCGAATGTCGGAATCGGACGTGCCACCTGTCTACGGACTCGTGACGTTCCGAACTACGTCGCAATCATCAGTCAAAGTTTATTTGACTACCCGAATCAAAAGTCAACATTTCACCCATACTAGGTGCAAAACCGTCATTTCGCACTATCAGTCCAAAAGCACCCAACTACTCACCGATTAACTTCACTAATCCGTCATTAATCACTAATCTAATCCTGAAATTCGGGAAGGGTCGTTATAGGACCAATGGATGAGTGACAAGTGTCACTCATCCTAGTGGCCCATTTTCCCATAACTTTGGATATGATTTTGGGTTCAAGTGTATCATTCATCTCTCTTTGTTCTCTATTACCTGAAGAACACAATCTCACCACACTAACCAAACCCACCCAAACATCCTTCAATCCTCCTTCATTGCTTCCAGACTGTGAAGGGAAGTGAAAGAGAGTGACCTGATGATCACGACGGTGGCAACGGCTTGGACGGAGGTGCACGGTAGCCGAAAACCCGAGACGATACGCTTTTAAGTTCAAAAATTGAAAGTTGGGATTTAGGGTTTGTTGATCGGTTTTGATGATCGAAAAATGTTCCTAGGAACCATACGAACTTAGGAGAGCAAACGGGAAGGATCGAGGTGGCCTGAATAGCCCAGAAACCCAATCGGAAAATAACCCAAAAATCTTCAAATCCAAAGGGTAATTTCTAGACCTTTTCTTATGCTTTTAAGGTCATAGATCCCTTCTAGAGGTTAGTACGAGTCTGTGAGGAAATGAGAGCTGGGGGGTCAGGTCGCTGGTCTATGCAACCCAGTTCAGTCCAACGGGTCAGACCCGCGAGAGGTTGAAGATGATGCTGACATCATCACCGTCTGGCTGTCAGGCCAGGTGGCCCAGAAAGAAGTCGACACATGTCACTGTTAGTGCCCAGTCAGCATTAACATGTCAGTGACGTGGACCAATGAAAGGGTGCCACGTGTCACTGACATGTTAATGACGTGGACCAATCAGCTACTAACATGTGGCACCTATTAGGTCAGACACGTGTTAAACCTGACAGCTATCAGGATGACGTCACAGCAGATTTCAGCGTTAACTTTGACCCGTTGACCGTTGACCTGACGTCAGCATTAACTTTTTTACCAGAAACTTTGACCCGCATGTGGGGACGCGTGGACACAAATCCCGAGGTGGGACCAATACCATTTTAAAGGCTTTTACGATCCGAATCTAATGGTGATTGTTTCTGGTCGATCAGAGATCGTTAGGTTGGTCAAATTGAGGTTTTTAGCCTAGGGAAGCATGTCCGGGACATGTTGACTTTTCCGGGAGTTTTGGGGGTTGATGATTAGGACGTGTATAGATGGTTAGTGACCTTTGAGTGTGATTTGGTCAGGTTCGGATGACCCGTAAAGGTTGGATTAGCCCGGAAAGGCTTATGGCACGGTTATCGGGCGCATCAAGGACGTTTGTGAGTGGACACTTGTTTTCTAAATATGATGCATGCATAACTGTTTTATATGTTTTATATCCACAGTTTGGAATGCCTTAATGCTTATTATTGTGGTATTTGGTATTTACATATTTGCACGTAATTCTAGATTTATGGATTTATAATGGATTTATACATGCTTGTGTTTTCAATAATGGATTAATGGAATGATTTCAGATTTGGGAATATGGAATCGGGCTTGAGACCCATTTGACGTATGAACTATTGAACTTGAAGTCCATTTGATTTAATAAGGTATCGAGCTTAAGACCCAGTTGGTTTATGATATCGGGCTTGAGTCCCATTTGTGGTTTACATATATGTTATGTGGAAATGGTTTATGAAAGTTATACTCCAGGCATGGGACACAGTTGTGGATTTACGATGGTTTTATGGAAACGAAATTGATGAAACTACATTCCGGGCATGGGTGCCTTTGAGAGGTTTTGAGATTATTTATGAAATGCTTTCCATATACCATTCTTATGTGTGGATTGCCTCCTCCAGACTATTTGGTACCCTGGAGTAGTCACGGCGCATTGCCTAAGAAGGGTCACCCTACGAAGAGACTGCATAGAGGCTCACATAGAGAGGCTCAGTATCAGGATTGCTATAGACATCTAGGATGTCATACCCCGGCTAGTGATTCTGAAATGGCATATCACTATGGTACCGCAGGACACTGGTGGACCCAAGGGTTTACTCGAAATTGAGACCTCCGAGCAGCACTCTAGTAGGTCGTTAATTTAGTATTATTTTATACCATTTATATTTAACTTTTAATATTAAAATAATAAACATTTGAGAAAATAATATATTTTGTGAGATTTTTTAATAAATAAATAAAGTTTGGAATTTGGAGCGTTTTGGCAAAAAAAAATTTCAGATCGGAGTTCGAACGAACAAATTATGGACGAAATTCGGTGGAATTATATTAATTAATTTTTAAATTGAAAATTCATTTGCAGGCCCATATGAATTGTGTTTATTATACTTTTTTATAATTTTTAATTTTGGTTCATATTATAATTGTTCATAACTTTAATATACTTGTTTATAATTCTTATACTTGTTTATATTTTATTTATCCATCTTATTTCTGTTCTTATTATATTTGTTTATTTTTATTTTTATACATGTGCATATTGTACTTGTTCATAATGTTTATCGTTATACATGTTCATATTATACTTGTATAATATTTTTATCTTTTTTTTATATACTTGTTCATCTATACTTATCCCTAACTTTTACTTTTATACTTATTTATAATTTTGATTCTTATAATTGTTCTTATTATATTTTCTTATAATGTTCATACTTTATTTGTTCATAATTTCTAATTTATACTTGTTCATAAATTGATAATAATTTTTTATATACTTATTCATATTATAATTGTTTATGTAAATTTAAATTCTTATCATACTTGTTCATATTTTAATTGTTTATGATTGTAAATATTTGTTCATACTTATACATAATGTTCATATTATACCTGTTCACTTTTTTCTTATTTTTATTTCTTTTGAACTGTTTTTGTAAAAAACAAAAAAAAATTAAAAAAAAATTTCTTTTTAAATTAAATTTGTATTTTTCTATTAAAAAATTTGAAAAAAAATTTATTGTTTTAAAATAAAGAAAACGTTTTCATTCCCTTTTTAATTAAAAACAAAAACAAAATTCGTAAAAAAAAATTTAATTTCAAACTTTTCTAGTCTTAACTTTGTGATAGTGTATATTTGTAAATAAATCTTGTGCATAATCAATATGTTAGTGTGAATATCCTTACTTATGAATATCATTACTTGTGCATAAAATCATACTTGTAAATAAAATTTTCATACTTGTATAAATTATTCATATGCAAATTGTCTTGTTATACTTGTAAATGGTGCATAAAAACATACTTGTAAATAATTCTTGCATTCATGCATTAATCTCGGCTATATGTAGATCACTTGTGCTTCAAAGTTTAGATTTTGATCTTTAATGCAATAGGTGAAGTCTCGTTTGTTAACTCTCACCTGCGGTGATTGTTAACACTTGAGTTATCTTATTTGACAGGACCCATCCTGATCCCCCTGAATTATCGTGGGATGTACCTGCTTCCGTTTGACACCGCGTGTTAGACCAGGGATAAACTCGTCATCCGCTCGGGGTTAGCCAAAGTACGCCAAGATCGGTGGTGGCATGTGATGTCTCGATCTCTGCTACAGCTCGCATCCGCGATCAACCTGAAGGGTATTAAAAACCATAAAAGCTATGAGTGGATAAAATAACAGTCTATTAAAATTCATTTTATCAAAATCATATTTATACCCTTCAAGTAAAAGTATGCATGCATCATAAAACACTTATTTCAAATACTTTCTCGGAAGCAAGACGTATTGCTTCCCAAATCAAATCCAGCGAAAAATGCTTCTCAATCGAAGTCATTACCTCAGTGGGGTCTCAGCCCAAAACTAGATCAAACAGGGTCTCAGCCCAAACCAGAAAACACGTACAGGGTCTCAGCCTAAATCATATAACCATGAAGGATGACGAGGAGTGGTATGATAGTTAAAGGGTTCAAAGAGGGTATAGTTAAAGGGTTCAAAGAGGGTGTAAGATCCTATTCTCATATTTCAGATCATTAGCTGAGAGAGGGCTAATGTGGACCCACTGTGGATGGAGGTGAGTTTGGAACGAGTAGTGTGGTGACTATCAATATGATCGAGGTGATTGTGGTGAACGTGGGTCGAGTAAACCGAAGCGAGTTTGGACTGCAGGAATGATGAGGTATGGGAATAAAAGATAGAGGTTGGATATGAGGATAGAGATTGTGATGGATTGAGGTTAGCCTCATGGCGAAAAGTTGAGTATCGAGTCATGTTCAGAGTGAGGATTGGTACACGATTGGACGTAGCCTGAGTACAGTCCTTGAGTAGGCCGGGTAGTGCCTTGATGATTGACATGATATGGGTACACCTATGAGTAGTGCACGTTGGACGATGGGATTGACCATAGTTAATCGGTATGTTTGGGTTTGGAGTTACCAGAGAGGATGAATGTTTTGTCTAATGGATGGAGTCCTAGATGGACATGAGATGGTGATCAGATTGGATCCGATGGTGACAGTTCGACGATGCCTCTTGGGAGCTCACTAGTTTTGGATTCTGAGGGAACTCCAAAGTTAAGCGAGTTGAGGCTGGTGCAATTCCATGATGGGTGACCCCCTGGGAAGTTTCATCGTGAGCTCTCGAAAATAAAACCGTGAGGGCGAGGATGTCCAAAGCGGATAATGTTGTGCTAGAATCGGGTCCTGACCGAGAAGGGTCGGGTCCTGACATTATTTCCTCTGGAGTAAGAAATTTTCAAGGGTGATGTCGTAGACAAGAGACGGTCCTCATAACGGGCTTTGGGTATAAGAAAGGGACATCAATGGAGTTTAAGTCTCGAGATGTCTTGAAACTAGCCCTGCCTCTTATGTTTATTCTTTCTAATCTAATCACCTTTGGACTTTCCCAAATAGTTGAATAAATCTAAAATATTTACTTGGGTCGTACGGACGTAGAAGTCTACATCTAAACTTTGAAGCTATGTGAACCATATATATCTTTGACTTCCTCCAACATGTAAATATTTTTTATATCTTTTTACATTTGTTTATATCTGAACTTACATTACTTGTCATGACAACTTTAACTTGCATCTTTAGTTTAACCAACTTGCATCTTTCATTCTAACTTGCATTGCATCTTTAATTTAAACTTGCATTGCATCTTTAATTTAAACTTGCATTGCATCTTTAATTTAAACTTGCATTTCTAACTTACATCTTTAACTTTCATTTTTAACTTAACTTGCATCTTTAGTTTAACTTGTATTTCATCTTTAATCTAACTTGCATCTCCAACTCAAATTGCATCACTAACTTAAATTTGCATGTCTAACTTGCATTATTGACAAACGTACATCTCTGACTTACTAACTTGCATTTCTGTCTAGACTGGATGGACGTTAAATTTCAAGTGTTTATTGATAGACAACCCAATATGCTCTCAGGATGTGAATGTAACGACCCGTCCCTGGAGTCGGGATTAGCGAAGTGATTAGTGACTGGATTAGCTGCGTTAATCGGTGGTTAGTTGGTTACTTTTGGACTTTGGGCGCAGAATGACGATTTTGCCCCTAGTTTGGACAAATTGTTGACTTTTAGTTCGGACGGTCAATTGGGTATTGACCGATGACCGTGATGTAGTTTGGGACGTCACGAGTACGTAGACAGGTGGCACGCCCGATTCCGACATCCGAGGAGGAAATTATGATGTTCGGAAGGTTGGGGGCATTACCATCATTTGGTTAAAAAAAAAGGAAAAAGTTGACTTTTTGTATGACAAGGTTTTTACACGTAGACCGAGGACCGGTAGGTAGATCTCGTCGTCCTGAGTTTAACGACAAGCGGCATGCTTTCATCGGACATCGGACGAGTGAGATACGGGTCTAGAACGGTGTAGGGTAAAATCGTAATTTTGACTCACAAGGGCATTTTGGTCTTTTTGCACATTGGGACTTGTGCAAACCAGATTGGGACAAGTGTACAGCAATTGTTGGATATTTTTGAGTTTGGGCCATAGGATTTGGACACGTGGGGGTGCTCTAATGGGTTCTAGGTTGTTGCACGGTTCCAATTAATTTGGGTCGTGTGTGTGTGTTAGTCGTGTTCGAAGAGGGAGAAACAGAGAGTGAGATTGAGGGAGGAATTGATCGAATTACAGAGAGTGAGTGAGCCTTTGAGTGTGTGAATGTGATCAGAGGGAGGCTGAGAGTGCAGGGACTGGTTGAGAGGGATTGAGAGTCGAGGGGTGTGTGTGTGAAGTGAGGAAAAACCAGGAAGAACATGACAGAGAACCATCGTGCATGGTTGTACACTTCCAGCCACCAAACCATCAAATTGAACCCGTGATGGTGTCGAGAGGCTTGAGGGGAGTCGAGTAGGCACGACGGAGCTCACGGTGGCGGCCAGGACACAGGTAATTTCTCAGTTTTCTCTCTATGCTCTGTTTTTCCATTTTGGTTCAAATGGGAAGTCTTGACTTTTGGGGCTGAGTCGAAGTGTTTGGTGAGCCCTAATCGACTAAGTACGTCCCTAGGAACCTGTAGAAGTCGAAGCCGTGACTGGGGAAAGGACGGTTGGCCGGGAACCAAAACAGATTTTTGGACGGGTTTCTGGTTCGGGTTTGGGAGTTGAGATCTAGGCCGTGTTGTCGTGTTTTGATTTGGGAATTAGGTTGCTTAGAGTAGGACGAAGCTAGGGGAGTTGAAAGGAACAAAAATGGTTGACGGACGGCGGAGAACTGGTCACACCGTTTCAGACCGGTCGAGGAATCGAGGAAGAAGATGAATAGTGTCCTGTGTGCAGGCGCGTGAAGCCCACGCGCAGCCACTTTGGGCGGCGCGTGAGGGCGCGTGGTGGCTGTTCTAGGGAAACTTCCAACTTGGTTTTTGGTCTAATCTTTGTAACGAAGCTGTCGGGACAAGTTTCAGGACAATCAGACAACGTCTCGTGTTAGTTCTAAGTGGTCGAAGGTTTAGGATTTCGGGTTTATTACGTTTAAAGTTCAAGAAAATTGGGGAAAATTAGGGGAAGCTTAGTTGAAGTGTTAGTGACCCGTTTTGGTGACTCTGGACAGGTTTGGGAAAGCCGAGGTTAGTGGAATGGTCGGAAACGGTGGAAATGCGCGCGTATCGAGGCGACGTCGGAATGGTATGTGGGTGGACTTTGCTTTCTAACTCTTGATGCATGCATATATGTTTTATATGTTTTCTATACTTGATTCTATGATTTGATTTATGATTGTGATGGTTTATGGTTTTTGCACATTTTCGAGGAAATTACGGAATTTCACGTTTTACGAGATTTTGATGGATGTTGTGATTTAAACCTGGTTTAAATGATTTGATGTCGGGATTTGAATTATGATTTGATGTCGGGATTTGAAATATGATTTAATATCAATGATTTACAAATGGATTTTGGAAAATGACTTCGGGCCTAAAGGCCCAGTTCAAAAAGTGGTTTTGAGAAACGTGATTTCAGGTTTTGAATCGGAATTCCGGATGACGATTTGGGATTTGATTCGGGACTTGAAAGTGGATTCCGGGTTTGGGTTCGAAATGGTTATTCCGGATGCCGGCTTACGAATTGATGGTTGCGGACTCGAATCTGGAACGAATGATGGACATGGATTTGGAAAATGTTTTTAAACGGTTTTGGATTGGATTTGCTGGATCTGGTTATTGGGTTTAAAGACCCGGATTATGATTGACGGGGGACGGGCTCGGATTGGGTTTAAAGACCCGGATTGAGTTTAAAGACTCGGGAGTTTAAAGACTCGGATATTGATATTTCCCCCGTAGGCTTATTGAGTTTAAAGACTCGGGAGTTTAAAGACTCGGATTATATTGAGGCCTGGATTGAGTTTAAAGACACGGATAGATCCAGCAGGTTCGATGAATGGAAATGTGGTATGGTTTTTCAATAATGGGTTCCGATGTTTTGGGCTATGCCCAGATGAAATGGTTTTTGATGGTTTTGGGCTGAGGCCCGGGATTTGGAAAAAGGAACCTGTGTTCGGTTTTTCTTATATGGTTTGCTTAACCGGAAGATTGAATGGTTTTTATGACATGAAATCGATATGCATGCATTGGTTTTTGCGTGGAGGGTATAAATGTAATTGTGTTTTCTGTTAACTGTTTTTGAACTATACTTTATTTTTGTCCACTCACAGTCTTTTCGTGTGTTCGATACCCTCTAGGTTGTTGCGGCGCGGGCTGTCGGTCGAGAAAGAGACGGAGACATCACCCCCGAGATCCACAGTAGTTTCGACGTACGCTGTGAAGGCCGGATACTTTGAGGATGGTTTGTTTGTTTGAAAATCCCTTGTCCGACTTACGTGTCACATGGAGGTTGGACGTCTGTTTAACCTTCGTGTCATGCGTAAGTTAGACGGGAGCAGGGTTTAGCCCTTAATCCCGGGGGATTAGGGGTGGGCCCTGACAGTGAATGATTCATCAATACAGATTTGCTATCTTTCTACCCTTCACTCTCCTTTATTTTTTTTATTCATTGTTTTTCTTACTTTATATTCGTAAATCCTCTTCCTTACTTCGATTCTATGTTCAATTACGTCTTATTTTCCTACATTGAGGGCAATGTAGAATTTAAGTGTGGGTGAGTGGTTTACAATTTTAATTGTACAATTAAAATTTTTTAGAAAATTTCAAAAAAAAATCAAGTTTTTATTACTTTCTTTGAGTTTTTTTATTGTAACTTACAATTTTTACGAGTCTTAAGTTGCCCTTTAACCTGTCAATGAAAATAATGAAGGGAAATGAATATGTTATGACTATAAAGATGATCACTACAACTTGAATTTTTTTGTTAATATTTTGTGATTAAGTGTTATAACTTGTAGATAATGCATGTAAATTGGTATATAAATGAGCATGTTAAGATCATTTGAACCTTATGTGAGATTTAGAACTTTATATACATCTTTGATGAGTGATTCATAAGTTCTTTGATTAAATTGATATACATATGCCTCATAACTGCTTGCCATAGCTTTTAATGAACTCTAGAGTACTAGAAATTATTCTATATGATTTTCAAATCTTGTAAGTCAATAAACTCTCTAATTTTGGACAAGATTAAGGCATTAGGGTTAACACCAAAAATTCAATATCCATGTTCTGATTCGACCCATCCCAATCCCCCTGGGATTAACGTGGGATGCGTCATGCTCCCGTCTGACACGATGTGTCAGACAAGGGATAATACATACCTCAGCCCATATGGGGCTCCTAGAGTGCGCAAGGATCGGTGGAGGAGTGCGATGTCTCGCTCTCTGCTACAGCCCGCATCCGTGATCAACCTAAAGGGCATTAAAACCATTCAGAACTTTGAGTGGACGAAAATCAATAAATTCATAAAAACACATTTCATAAAGATAACTTATGCCCTTCACTAAAAAGTATGCATGTATCGTGAAATCAGTAATCAAAACTTTTATCAATAACCATTAGGGCCTTAGCCCAAAAATCGTAAATTCAAAACCATGTGGGCCACTGCCCAAGTCCATAAACACAAATCCAACCGAAAAACCATTTCGTAGATCCAATATTCCATATTTACAAAATAACCATCCTTGGCATCCCAGATGCCTAACGTCCCAGACGGTCCACGTCCCAGACGTCATATCTCACGGTATTAAGCAACGCGTGCTACCGGGGGTCTCTCCGGGTCAATATCTCTGACGTCCCAGACGTCTAATCATAACATTCCTGCCCCTGAGTCACTATACGATCAGGTAGCTCGGTATAATGACCCCTCGCAGGCAATGCACCGTGACTTCCCTAGTGTCCCAGACACCTGGAGGAGACCATCACATATCCTCGTATCAAGATGGTATATGGAAAATGGTTTTACAAAGCCATTTAAAAAACATCTCAAAGGGCATTGCCCGAAATATCCATAAAACATCACAATTCCATTTAGGGTCCCCGACCCGAAATCACGTTTATGAAACATAGGGACCCAGACCCGAAATCACATTTATAAAACTCAATTGGGCCTCATGCCCGGTTTTGTAAACCACTGGGCCCCCGACCCGATCACATGACTCAAAAGGGTCTCAGCCCGATTTAGTAAACCAACTGGGCCCCTAGCCCGATCACATAATTCAAATGGGTCTCATTCCCGAGTTCATCTTTCCAAAACTAAAATCATGCCATAGAACTATGATTAACCTCACAATCACATAACAATAGCATAAACTTGTAAACCTCGAAATACGTGTAAATACGAAATTACCTCGAAATACATGTCACCATGTAAACCACCAGTATAACAATCATCATCATAGAAATCACATATGTAAAACATATAAAATAGTTATGCATGCATCACAATTTAGAAAACGAAGTCCACTCACAGACCGTCCTACGTTACCGCCTCGATACGTGTGCTATCAGCCCTCTCGGCTCCAACACTATCACTGGGACTTTCGAACCTGTCCAAACCACACTAGAGGGTTACTAACCTCTTCATTAACCTCTTATTAAAACCCCATAAATTTCCTGAATTTTTAACTATTTTTAAACTCGATCCTAAACCTTCGGACATCCCGAAACATATCGAAATGGTGTCCGATCGACATGAAACTAGTCCCAAAATGTACGTTACATCGAATAGATGAAAAGTCATGTTGAAAGTTTCCCCACAAAGTCCCTCACGTGCCCCCACGTACGGCCTGAACTCCCTGCGCGTGAAACCCACGCGCCAGGCACTGTTCATCATCTTCCTCAAGTAGACCCGATTTAGGTCGGCTCAGACCGGTTCGGTCCAACCGAACCGGCGTTCCTGGTTTTCTCCATTTTTCCACCTATTTTCAATTCCATTTAATCCTATAGCTTCCTTCCACTGATTCTAGTTGATTAATGACGTCAAAATCTGAACTTAGGGGGTGAAAATTACCTCCCCGATCGACTATCACAAGACCCACCCCCAATCCCCCGGGATTAAGGGCTAAGTCATGCTCCCGTCTAACTTACGCATGACACGAAGGCTAAACCGATGTCCAATCTCCATGGAACACGTAAGCCGGACAAGGGATTTCTAAAAGAACCGTCCATAAGTTTTGGACTTTCCAGAGCGCGCAGAGTCTACTATGGATCGGGTGTGTGATGTCTCCGTCCCTCTCTACCAACAACCCGCACCGCAACAACCTGGAGGGTATCGAAAACATAAAAAGACTATGAGTGGACAAAAATAAATAGTAATTTCAAAAAACAGTTTATCAGAAAGACATTTATACCTTCTATTTAAAAACCAATGCATGCATATAAAACTCATTCCATAAAACCATTCCATATCCGAGATAAGAAAACCATTATTGAAAACCAGAATAATTTCCTTTCCTCAAATCCGCAATTCAAATCCAGGGCCTCAGCCCAAAATCATAAATCCTCATTATTCGGGCCATTGCCCAAAACGACTGAAAACCAGTGAAAAACATCAATCAATCATGTTGCTGGATCTCAAGTGCGCCCGAGTCTCTAAACCCAAAACCATGCGCATAATCAGGCCTTCCTGATATATCAACGAGTCTTTAAACTCAAAACACAATCAACAGGCATCGGGGGATGTCACAATAACCGAGTCTTTAAACTCAAAACATATCAATCTAGGGCCCTCCCACGCCAATCAACCGAGTCCTTAAACTCAAAACCAGATCCAGTCGTTTTCTTCTTTCGGGTCTTTAAACCCAAAACCATTTTTTTCAACGGGTCTTTGAACCCAAAACCATTTGAAAATCATAGAAAATCCATATCCGAATTTTCAATAATGATTCTGTAAGTCGGCATCCGGAACCATCATCCCGAACCCAAATCCAGAATTTCTCTTTCAAGTTCCAAAACCGAATCTCGTTTGTTGAAATCACTTGAACAGGGCTTCGAGCCCGAAATCACTTTTCCAAAATCCATCGTAAATTATTAAAATCAAATCATATGTCAAATCCCAAAATCAAATCATCAAAATCATGATCAAATCACAATATAAATCAGAAACTCGTAAAAAGTGCAAATACGTAAATATCTCGAAATACGTGCAAAATTGTAAATCATCAAGATCATAATAAAAATCATAGAATCACGTATAGAAAACATATAAAAACATATATGCATGCATCATAAGTTAGAAAGCAAAGTCCACTCACAGACCATTCGTGTCGCTGCCTCGATACACGTGCAAATACGCTTTCCCGACTAATCCGCTATCACCGGCTTACCCGAACCTGTCCAAATCCCATAATAAGGTCACTAACTACTTCATAAAGCTTATACTAAAGCCTCGTATTTTTTCTGAGTTTTTAACTATTTTTAACTGAGCCCTAAAACCTTCGGACATCCCGAAACATATTGAGACGATGTCTGATCGACTCGAAACTAGTCTTAAAATGTTCGTTATATCGATACTATAAAAAGTCGTGTTGAAAACTTCCCCATGAACAGGGCCACGAGCCTCAGTACTGTTCATCGTCTTCCTCAAGTCGACCGGTCTGAACCGGTTCTGCAAATCCGGTCCAGCCCTGAACCGGAGCTCACAGTTTTCCCTCGTTTTTCCATTATTTTCAATTCCATTTGACCTATTAGTTTCGTCCCATCCAGCCTAATCGATTTAGCTTATTAAATCACGACTTAAGGACCTGGATATTACCTTCTCAAGTCATATTTTCATTCCTTCGAAGTCCCCTCTCTGTTTTCATGGCTCCGGCCATCACTGTCCTTAATTCCTCGTCCATAAGCTTCCCTCACCCAAATAACCATTTCAATTATCAGTCATCACAAACAAGGTTGCCATGTTCGAATTTTAAAAAACATGTTTCATGGAATGTGCATTTACCATCTATCCCTGACCTCGAAAACGAGCTTATTCGATTCCCCATACCTCCAGCAACCTCTCTCATCCATTACAATCGATCAATAACCAAGAAATCACCGCGTGCCATTTGAATCTCAACAGGGGAGTTCACGCGGTCTAGCCCTCATCTACCCACCACCGTGCACGACGGCCATCCATGACATCACCACCACTTTCCCCATCGTTTTTGTTCACACGGCACAACCAATTGGGGATAGCTGACGGGGAATTTGAATTCTCACAAACTTTTGTCTCTGTTTTTCTATTCTTCAACACCACACGACGTTTTAAAGCTGAATTGAGACGATGGATGAGGGTTCCACGGCCTTCCAGCAAGGGACAAGTGTCCCATATCCATTGGGCACTTTTCCCAAGCAGCCAAGTGACCCCTGATTACTGGGCACCAATCCCAAAGTAGCCAATGAAACAAAATGCCCTTTATTGCACAAATTACCATTTTACCCCTCGTACGTTTAGACCACGAACTAAAACGTCCCATGTCCAATGGCAACGTGCTGCCTGACGTTGTACTCAGGGAATCGAGACCAACCTACGGTCCTCGACTTACGTGAAAAGTCCATGTCGTCTGAAAAGTCAACAAATTGTCCCTTTTTAACCAAATTACCCTCGAACTTCCAAACATCATAACTTTTTCTCCGAATGTCGGAATCAGACGTGTCACCTGTCTAAGAACTCGTGACATCTCGAACTACTTCACAGTCATTGGTCAATGTCCATTTAACTGTCCGAACAAAAGTCAACCTTTTTACCCATTCTAGGGGCAAAATCGTCATTTCACATCGTCTGTTCCGAAATTACCCAACTAATCACCGATTAAGCTTGCTAATCCATCATTAACCACTAATCAAATCCCAATTTTCGGAACGGGTCGTTATAATCTCCCCCTTAAAGAATTTCATCCCCAAAATTTCGTTTCTCGTACTTCTGTAAGTAACTGGGGGAAATCTAACTGATCTCACACTTGGGTTTCCTACCAGGTGTCTAGCACCTGCCAATCGAGACAGTGCCCAAATTGTCACCCCAACTCGGCCAAGTGAACCATCTATCAAGGTTCAGTCCATTTGGCAAATCATCCCTTTCTCATTGTGGTCAACATATTCCCAACACGTACCCAAGGTACCTCTAACGTCTCGCCAGCCGACACTCACGGCTCAACTAACCCTAGGTACGCCACAACACCACTGCTACCAGTTTCAAAACTTTCGGCTCCTTCTCGAGTCGAGCGTACCTCGTACCAACATCCCAGTACACCACGCGAGTCCGCCGTCAACAGGCACAAATCTCAAGTTCACCAATTCACAAGACGCCATCGGCTGACCTCTGTACTCCCATGCATCAACACCTATATCACTTCCGTCAGCGATTTACGCTAACCCTACTGAAGCCACCACTTACGCGCTCACACTAGTAACTCAACCAATCATCTCACTGGTGGTTCCACTAACCACCAACACTACCAACCTGTGGAAAATTTAGCCACGTCCTACACCACTTGTCTGTAACTGGACCTTATCACATACCTGTCAAACCGTGATCACGCATCTCCATAATCAGCCACTCATGGCTCTGAGCATCCAGCTCACATCAGTACTGGCTCCTGCCATAGGTAATCAATCACTTGGGATCACTCGGGTCCAGTCCCTATCTTAACCAGTCAATCACATCGAAATGGTTCCGATTCACCAAGACAATTAGCAACATAACTCGTCACCAAGATGATCACCCACACCTCTATCAGAACATCACGGTGCACATCCAATCATATCGGAATGGTTCCAATCTTTGAATAACCATGATGCACACATTCCAAGTTCATCCACCCAAACATACGCAACGACAACCCTACGAACTTGAATAAAACAAAGATATTTTAGAATACCTTAAACACAGCTCGTAGAGTATATCCTCACGTATTTCCAACGACATCCTACGGTAAATCCACCAATTAATCACATCGGCATCAGCCGAGCTCTACTATACCCAAAGCCCATCCAACAACACCATAGTGTACTCGTCACCCTCACAGTGTATCTCCCTGGAACATAAACATCCTTATAACCATATTGATTACCACCTGACGACGAGCCAATCATGCTTCATTTTTGCAGTCCGTCGGTCCAATCCTACCACTAGGCTGAACTACAAGTCTTCCGGGGAAGTCCAACTCAAGTCCCTTCCGAGTCTCCTGGTCTCCTGGGTTTCTCGACCAATATGAAATGCAATCGCATCTCAACTACGAATACAGAGCAGACCCAACACTAGATCCAAGCCAAAACCCATACGTCTGCGAGACAGACCACACATGTCCTGCAAAACTCTAAGATGATTAAGATATCCACATACGATCCTCCTGATCCACAACAACTGAATCCTGAGCCAAAAATGATCCAATCCCGATCCACTCACTTCTAAGTGGATCCCACTTATCATCCATACAACTCTTAGCATCATACCGTCACATCGATCCAGAATACCACACGTCTAGATTGTGGGTTCTCTTCAATAACTTCATATCGATCAGTTATAGTCACTCATTTTCAGTTTCCTTCCTTCATCTTTCAACGAAACACACAATGGTCCTCAACCCTGTCATCACAAGTCATTCTACCTTAAGCTAACACCATCCCCTGACACTCGCCACACAAGCCACACCTTACATCACCAAGTACTCTTTCTACTCCGGAACACATCCACACGTGTTCATCATCAAGGAGGTCACAATTCCTGAAGTGCCATCACTAAGTCACCCGAATTGACTCCAGTGCATCCAACACTCAACACCTAACACCAACTCAGAATCAACAGTGGTCTCATCGTCGAAATCACAACATCTCCTAATTCTGAGATTCCAATCACGAGACTTCATCCTCACGTATATCATCTCCGGACTAATTGCCCAAACGTCACCTTCTCTACTTCACGGAGGAAATCGACCAGTTCTGCGGATCCTATAGCCAAATCAACTCACCGACCACTCAGTTGTCGGTTATCCCCGTTTATGTACATCCAAAAGAATGTCAATCATCACTCCTTCTGATGATCGCACAACAACCTTTCCAAAGTTCAACTCCTGAGCATCCCGAAAGTACTAGTCACTACCTCTCGGAATCACAAACAACGACCACTTACCTCGGATTCCTGAGTCACTACCCTTGTCATTCTACAGGAATCACCAAGTACTAGCCTCGACATCGCCCAATGCCAACCTCGGGCATGTGCCGATACAGCCCAACACACTCGACATCTCCAACACATCAGATGAGTCCACAAAAACCAGCCTCATGGATGGCGAACCTGACCATTCCAACCTAGCCCGATCCAATACGAAGTATAGGTCTTTCTCGCTTCCGCTGCGCTACTCTGATCAAACCAACGACATCTCGTCCCGAAACATGACCAATGGTCATCATATCTCCCAACTCTATTTGTGCTTCCTACCAGACTCCGACACCACACACCTGACCACAACCTCAGCTCACGATGTGTCCATCCTACCGTTTATAATCATCCCAACTCGTGGCACATCATCCCCTATCTCGTGCTCACAGCACACCAATCCCAAACCTCCGCTTATACCGAGCCATAATCCTTACTCTAAGCTCGGGTCGGGAAACTAACCTCCCTTGTAGTCCACAAGTCGGCTATTTCACGTCGAGACATCACATCCACAGTAGCATCACAACACCCAAGTCGACGAACCAACGACTCTGGGAGCCAAACCTCACCGAGAGCGCACAAAACCTGCTCTGATACCAATTTAACACAACCCACCCCAATCCCTCGAGATTAAGGGCTAAGTCATGCTCCAGTCTAACTTACGCGTGACACGATGACAGGACCCTTCCCAATCCCCCCGGGATTAGTGCGGGATGACCCTGCTCCAGTCTGACACGGAGTGACAGACAAGGGATATTTCCAACCTTTGCCCTCTCGGGCTATCAGAGTACGCCAGGATCCAGAGGAGGTATGTGATATCTCGGTCTCTACTACAGTCCACATCTGATGTCAACCTGAAGGGCAGTCAAAACATTAAAAACTGTGAGTGGACAAAACAAGAGTTTATAAAAACATTTCCATAAGAAGACATTTGTACCCTTCACTAAAAAGCATGCATGCATTCGAAAACCATTTAACCAAATGGAACCATCTGTGGGAACTAAGCCCAAAACCAGAAATAAACCAAGGTCGAAAAGACCACCATGAAATCGACCAAACGAGCCACTGCCCAAATCCATAAAAGACCAATAAGGGACTCAGCCCATAACCATAAACATACATGAGCCACTGCTCAATCCTGTGCACACCTGTGCACACCACATATCAAATCCATATATCATATATCATATATACATATAAGTCACACAACCAATCCTGTCACGGTATCCAAAGCTACGCGCGTGCTACCCGGGTCTCAATCCGAGTCTTCTCAAAGTCAAGGTCAATGTCCGCAGACCACTGATCCTACTCGAGGTAATAGTAATCATAGCCTTCCTGAGAGTAAGGAACCCAACTGGGGGGGGGACTCCACTCAGTCGGTGCTCTGTGACTACTCCGAGGTTCACCCAGGCCAACGACCCTCCTCGGGGGAGATAATAGAAGTAAAGGAAGGTATATGAACATATATATATACATAGCACAAACACTCATGACCGGTTCCCCTGAACCGTCATGATCCATAACATCCATTCCATGCCCTGTTCCCATAAACCGTCATGTACCATACTAACCAATCAAGGGTTCATGTCGGTTCCCATAAACCTTCATGAACCAAAATGACATAACCAGGGTTCATGCCGGTTCCCATAAACCGTCATGAACCAAAATGACATAACCAGGGTTCATGCTGGTTCCCATAAACCGTCATGAACCAAAATGATCTGGCAAAAGTTCATACCGGTTCCCATAAACCTTCATGAACCACAATGACCTTTCCAGAGTTCATGTCGGTTCCATAAACCGTCATGAACTTTGTAATCCATCTAGAGTCCCTTACCCGCAATCAAAACCATAAAGTAACCTGAGTTTTCGTGCCCCAACATAGGACATTAGCTGGGCACCGTGCCCGAAATCTGAGGTCATATGCCCGAGACAAAACCAAATGGGTCTCATACCCGAGTTTATCCTTTTTGAAATCCAAATCCAAATCCAAATCATTTAGACCATTAAAGAAATACAGACCCGTATAAGCACCGTATAAGGCCGAAACCTCGAAATACGTGCCTATACGTAACCACACATCCAAATGCACTCATGGCATTACAAACAAGTATTTAAAACATATAATAAACATTTATGCATGCACCAATTTAGAAAACAAGGTCCACTCACAGACCGTCCGTACTGCCAGCCTCGATTTGCATGCCGTAGGCTCTCCCTAGCCGATCACTATCACCGAGACTCCCGAACCTGTCCAAATTTTAATAGAAGGTTAATAACTACTTAATTAACCTCCTACCAAAGCCCCGTAATTTTCCCGAACTTTTAACTATTTTTAAACCGACCCTAAACCTTCCGATGCCCCGAAACATATCGAGACGGTGTCCGATCGACACGAACCAGTCCCAAAATGTTCGTTACATCGAATAGAAGATTTCACATGTTGAACACTTCCCCAAATTATGGCCCACACGCCCTCACGCGCTCCTAGAAGGGCCAGATCACTATTCATCGTCATCAACCTCAAGAAAACCGATTTTTTTCCTGGTTTCTTGGACCAGTCACTGTGCTGAACTGGCGTGACGCGTTCAGCGCTCCTCTTTTCTAATTTTTGGTCCGTTTTCTTCCATTTTAATCCCTAAATTCCTATTTCTTCATTTCCTATCTAACCCAATCCCTAAAACTAAGAAAAAACCACTCGAAACCCATGGTTCGAAATGGACCTCACGGTCTTATTTTCCCATTTCCTTCCCCACGGCTTCTCAGCCGTCAAACACCACCAAAACCTTCTTAAAACTATCCTAGCAACCTATTTGATTCATTAAAACCATTAAAAATGAACCATAACAAGAAAAATGGAAATTGGAAATTGGATCGAAAATGGACTAACCGGGTACCCGCACGGGTTTCCTCCTTCCAGCCGTCGTTCACGGTGGCCCTGGCCATCCAGGCCGGCCAACTCAACTCCCTTAGCCTCCTGGTCCTCTGTCCTGGCCTTGGGTGAAATTTGGATGGGTTTGGGTTGCACGGGAACGAGAGAAATGGTGAGATCGGGTGGGTATTTGGGTGTGAATGAAAATGGAATGGTTTGCACGGTGCATGAATCAATTTAGGTGTCCATTGGATAGGTGACACTTGTCACTCATCCATTGGGCATCAGGACAAATATCTGGGCCACTAGAGTCCAAAAGTAAACTCGTCTCGTAATTCAATTCGTGCAATAGTGCACTTGAACTTCCGTGAACCGTAACTTCGCCGTCGAACGTCTGAATTCGACGTGCCGCCTGTCTATGGATTCGTATCGTCCTTATCTACGTAACGGTACTCGGCCCTCGGCCATCGGACATCCTGGTCAAAAGTCAACTATTTGCTCCTTTTTAACCATAATTACCAAAATGCCCCTAACTTCCGAACGTCATAACTTCTTCCTCGAACGTCGGAATTGAACGTGCCACCTGTCTATGAACTCGTGACGTCACGAACTACGTCACGGTCATCGATCAAAGTCCATTTGACCGCTTGAATGAAAAGTCAACGTTTTGCCACGACTAGGGGAAAAACGGTCATTTCGCATCGTTCGTCCGATTTCGCTCAATTGATCACCGATTAACCTCACTAACCATGATTAGTCACTAATCTAATCCTGGAATTTGGGACGGGTCGTTACACACGAAGGCTAAACCAACGACCAACCTCCATGTAACACGTAAGCCGGAGAAGGGATTTCCAAAAGAACCGTCCACAAGTTCCAGACTTTCCAGGAGCGCGCAAAGTCTACTGTGGATCGCATGTGTGATGTCTCCGTCCCTCTCTACCAACAGCCCGCACTGAAACAACCTAGAGGGTATCAAAAACATAAAAAGACTGTCAGTGGACAAAAATAAATATTAATTTCAGAAAACAGTTTATCAGAAAGACATTTATACCCTCCATTTAAAAACCAATGCATACATATAAAACTTATTTCATAAAACCATTCCATATCTGAGATAAGAAAACCATTATTGAAAACCAGAATAATTTCCTTTCCTCAAATCCGCAATTCAAATCTAGGCCTCAGCCTAAAATCATAAATCCTCATCATCATTGCCCAAAACGACTGAAAACCAGTGAAACACATCAATCAATCAAGTTGTTGGATCTCAAGTGCGCCCCGAGTCTTTCAACTCAAAACTATGTGCATAATCAGGCCTTCCAAGATATCAACGAGTCTTTAAACTCAAAACCATGCGCATAATCAGGCCTTCCTGAGATATCAACGAGTCTTTAAACTCAAAACACAATCAAAAGGCATCGGGGGATGTCACAATAACCGAGTCTTTAAACTCAAAACATATCAATCTAGGGCCCTCCACGTCAATCAAACGAGTCTTTAAACTCAAAACCAAATCCAGCCGTTTTCTTTTTTCGGGTCTTTAAACCCAAAACCATTTTTTTCAACAGGTCTTTGAACACAAAACCATTTGAAAATCATAGAAAATCCATATCCGAATTTTCAATAATGATTCTGTAAGCCAGCATCCGGAACCATCATCCCGAACCCAAATCCAGAATTTCTCTTTCAAGTTCCAAAACCGAATCTCGTTTGTTGAAATCACTTGAACAGGGCTTTCGAGCCCGAAATCACTTGAACAGGGCTTCGAGCCCGAAATCACTTTTCCAAAATCCATCGTAAATTATTAAAATCAAATCATATGTCAAATCCCAAAATCAAATCATCAAAACCATGATCAAATCACAATATAAATCAGAAACTCGTAAAACGTGCAAATATGTAAATATCTCGAAATACGTGCAAAATTTTAAATCATCAAGATCATAATCAAAATCATAGAATCACATATAGAAAACATATAAAAACATATATGCATGCATCATAAGTTAGAAAATAAAGTCCACTCACAGACCATTCGCATCGCTGCCTCGATACGCGTGCAAATACGCTTTATCGACTAATCCGCTATCACCGGCTTACCTGAACCTGTCCAAATCTCATAATAAGGTCACTAACTACTTTATAAAGCTTATACTAAAGCCTCGTAATTTTTTCAAATTTTTAACTATTTTTAATCGAGCCCTAAAACCTTCGGACATCCCGAAACATATCGAGACGATGTCCGATCGACTCGAAACTAGTCATCGATACGATAAAAAGTCGTGTTGACAACTTCCCCAAGAACAGTGCCACGCGCCCTCAAGCGCCTCCCAAAGGGGCTGCGCGTGGAAGCCACGCGCCTCAGTACTGTTCATCGTCTTCCTCAAGTCGACCGGTCTGAACCGATTCTGCAAATCCGGTCCAGTCCTGAACTGGCGCTCACGGTTTTCCCTTGTTTTTCCATTATTTTCAATTCCATTTGATCTATTAGTATCGTCCCCATCCAGCCTAATCGATTTAGCTAATTAAATCACGACTTAAGGACCTGAATATTACCTTCTCAAGTCATATTTTCATTCCTTCGAAGTCCCCTCTCTGTTTTCATGGCTCCGGCCATCACCGTCCTTAATTCCTCGTCCATAAGCTTCCTTTTGAGGTCCAAGACCTCAACCAAATAACCATTTCAATTATCAGTCATCACAACCAAGGTTACCATGTTCGAATTTTAAAAACAAGTTTCATGGAAGGTGCACTTACCATCTATCCCTAACCTCGAAAATGAGTATTCGATTCCCCAGACCTCCAGTAACCTCTCTCATCCATTACAATCGATCAATAACCAAGAAATCACCGTGTGCCATTTGAATCTCAACAGGGGAGTTCACGGGTCTGGCCCTCATCCACCCGCCACCGTGCAGGACGGCCATCCACGACATCACCACCATTTTCCCCATCGTTTTTGTTCACACGGCACAGCCAATTAAGGATAGCTGAGCGGGGAATTTGAATTCTCACAAACTTTTGTCTCTGTTTTTCTGTTCTTCAGCAACCACACGAACGTTTAAAGCTAAATTGAGATGGTGGATGAGGGTTCCACGACCTTCCAGCAAGGGACAAGTGTCCCACATTCATTGGGCACTTTTCCCAAGCAGCCAAGTGTCCCCTGATTATTGGGCACCAATCCCAAAGCAGCCAATGGACCAAAATGCCCTTTATTGCACAAATTACCATTTTAGCCCTCGTACGTTTAGACCACGAACTAAACCGTTCCACGTCTAATGGCAACGTGCCGCCTGTCGTTGTACTCAGGGAATCAAGACCTACCTAACGGTCCTCGACTTACGTGAAAAGTCCATGTCGTCTGAAAAGTCAACAAATTGACCCTTTTAACCAAATTACCAAATTACCCTCGAACTTTCAAACATCATAACTTTTTCTCCGAACGTCGGAATCGAACGTGCCACCTGTCTATGAACTCGTGACATCCAGAACTACGTCACAGTCGTTGGTCAAAGTCCATTTGACTGTCTGAGCAAAAGTCAACCTTTTTACCCATTCTAAGGGCAAAACCGTCATTTCGCACCGTCCGTTCTAAAATTACCCAACTAATCACCGATTAAGCTTGCTTATCCTTCATTAACCACTAATCAAATCCCAATTTTCGGAACTGGTCGTTACAGACTATCCAAGCTTCCATTTTCCTCAGCCGTCTCCGGCCACTACAGGTCACCTAAGACCTTGAAACCTATCTCGATCGATTCCTGGAAACTCCCAGATGCTCAACTGAGCAACCAATTCGATAAACAAAGACCAATTTGCGATTTGCCATTTTTGAACTCAAAGTAGAATTTTATGGGAAATGGCTTACTGTCGCATTTGTGCACCTCCATGACCACCATTAACCTCGTCCTATCCTCCATAACCTTAAACAAACCATCAAAACCGTCCATCATCAGTAGAACCCGACCCACCATTTTGGAATTCAAATGAAATAGAGTATACGGCCTACCTACCTGCTACTGCCACTGCATACGGCGGCCCTCCACGGTGGCATCATTACGTTCCTCACCACGCACTCACACTTTTCCATTCACACTTTACTTGCATTAGATGAGGATCAGAAGGTTTATGGATGAGATTTGGGTGCTTGGGTTTCATTGAAGAACAATAGGAAAATGATGAAGATCGATGATGATAATCAGATGATAGTTTGGTTAGAGAAATGGACGGTGAGGATGAGTGATTAGATGAGATGAATGGTTAGGATGTGAGATGAGGGTTTAATTAATTAATTAATTAATGACCAATAAACATAGATCCACAAATTAGGGAAAGGTAACCAAGGGGATGAGTGACACTTGTCACTCATCCAAAGGCCCCACACAAAATATCTGCCCAATTGGATTAAAATAATATTTAATACGAATCCTGAGACGTAAATCTCCGATTTCGCTTTCGTGGCCATAACTTTTATGTCCGACGTCCAATTTCGGTGTGCCACCTGTTTATGGATTAGTATCGACCAGATCTACGTAACAGTTCTTGGCTCTCGGCCATCGGACCTCCCGGGTCAAAAGTCAACATTTTGCCCACTCCTAGGGGCAAAACGGTCATTTTACGCCGTCTGGTCGATTTCGGTCAACTAATTACCGTTTAACCTCACTAATCCTTGATTAGTCCCTAATCTAATCCCGAAATTCGAGAGGGGTCATTACATGTTCCCTATTTTGTGTGCACAAGTTGCGATGTAAGACCCGTGTCCTGGAAGGAACGGTGAACGATCCCACATTCCTGCGAGGGGGAATGGTCTGGGAAGGGAATGGTGGTGTGCCTTAAAGGTGTAGGCACACACCTATCTAGCACTAGGCCTTTTTGGGAGCTCAAGTGACTTTGGGGGGATTGGAACCCCAAAGTTAAGCGAGTTGAGGCTGGTGCAATTCCATGATGGGTGACCCCCTGGGAAGTTGCACCATGAGCTCCCGAAAACAAAACCGTGAGGGCGAGACCCAAAACGGACAATATGGTGCTAGATGAGTCGGGTCCTGAACGAGGAGGGTTAGGTCCTGACAATTTGGTATCAGAGCCAGACCCCGACCGGGAAGTGTGCCAGCGAGGACACTGGGCCCTAAGGGGGGTGGATTGTAAGACCCGTGTCCTGGAGGGAACGGTGAACGATCTCATATTCCTACGAGGGGGAATGGTCTGGGAAGGCAATGGTGGTGTGCCTTAAAGGTGTAGGCACACACCTATCTAGCACTAGGCCTTTTTGGGAGCTCAAGTGACTTTGGGGGGATTGGAACGCCAAAGTGAAGCGAGTTGAGGCTGGTGCAATTTCATGATGGGTGACCCCCTGGGAAGTTGCACCATGAGCTCCCGAAAATAAAACCGTGAGGGCGAGACCCAAAGTGGACAATATGGTGCTAGATGAGTCGGGTCCTGACCGAGGTGGGTTGGGTCCTGACATGCGACCCTCTTAGTTTTAAGCCCTTTAAGCCCACATTAAGCCCCTCTTCATCACCATGATTATCTAAACACTTGAGCTTAGTATAGACATCTTTTACCCTTGGTCCAAAAACTCGGTTGAAGACATGAAGATCGTGTAAAGAGAAAATGATGCCGTTGTAAAGAACTTTTTGTGTATTATTTGGATTTATTTACTCAAATTTTGTTGTATTATTGTAACGACCCGTCCCTAATTTTAAAGGTTAATTAAGAATTAATGACGGATTAGCGAGGCTAATCGGGAATTAGCCGAGGATTAACAGACGTTTAGGGCGAAATTACTATTTTGCCCCTGAACGAGGGCAAAAAGTTAACTTTTGACCCGGGAGGTCCGATGGCCGAGGGTCGAGAATCGTTACATAGATCGAGTTGATATGATTCCATAGACAGGCGGTGAGTCAAAATCAGACGTTCGACGGAAAGTTACGGTTCACGGAAGCTCGAACAAACTATTACACATTTTACGAGATGGATGCCATTTGGCATTAAGTGGGGCCCAGATCTTTTCCCCATGCCAATGGATGAGTGACAAGTGTCACCCATCCATTGCTTCCCTTAAACAGATGCATGCATATCTCCCCATTCCCATTTCAAAGGGTTTTTACCCGATCTCACCTGAACCCTCACCACAAACCACCCCCTCCCCTTTTTGATTGACTGGGGGCTTGGAGAGACTGAGACTGAGGCTGTGAATGATGAGGATGGTGGTTGGAGGCGGCCTGAGCCACCGTGGACGGCGGAGGGACGGCAAACCGCACCGGTATGGTTTTACGTTCAAAATTACTTTTGTGATTTGAATGTTATGGACGCTTTTAGTTGATTAGGACAGGGTTAATAGGTTGTTAGGAAGGTTTATGGATGATTTTGGGTGGTGGTTGGTGGCTAAACAACCCAGGGAGGAAGTTGGAAAAAACTGAACTGTGATGAAGGTTTTAAACCGATAAGGTTTTAAGGGTTTTTCATGATTCTAATTGCATAGATAGGTTTCTAGGGTCGAGATAGGAAGATTGGAATTGGATTGGAAGAAAACAAAAGAAGAACGGACGAGTTAGGCGCCTGAACTGGCTCCACTGGTTCTGCTGGACCGGATTGCAGAGACCGGACCAGACCAGCCAGTCGGCTGGAGGTCAGAGATGACCTTGTGCAGGCGCGTGAAGCCCACGCGTAGGGCCTTTAGGCGGCGCGTGAGGAGGTTTTTAGGGAAACTTCCAACATGTAATTTCTTCTATTCAATGTAACGAAGATTTTGGGACTGGTTTCGGGTCGATCGAACATAGTCTTGATATAGTTCGGGGTGTCCGAAGGTTTAGAATCGCGTTTAAAAATAGTTAAAAATTTCAAAAAATTAGGGGGATTTAGTGAGGGGCTAATTAAGTAGTTAGTAACCCTCTAAAGTGATTTGTACAGGTTTGGGAACCCTAGAGACGGTGATTGGCTCCGGAAGGCGTACGCCGCGCATATTGAGGTAGCAGCTCGGTAGGTCTGTGAGTGGACTTTCTTTTATGAATCGATGCATACATAAATGTTTTATAAGTGTTTTAATCCCTGTTTTGTGATTCCATGAGTGCATTTGTGTGTGTGTTTCCGTATTGGCATGAATTTCGAGGTTTCGATTTTATACGTGCTTATACGCATTTGTGATATCGGTTTTAATGAAATGGTTTTGAAAAGATAAAATCAGGCATAAGACCCATTTTATTTTGGTTTTGTCTCGGCATGTGTCCCTATTGATGACCTACGGGTCTGAGTCGTAGTTACGACGGGTGATGTGTGCACATCAACGGACGACATGATGCTCGCCTCCAGGCTGGGGATTATTTCCCTCTGGAGAGGTCACGATGCACGTCTTGTTGTCCAGCAGCCACTGGAGGCTCGACTTCGGAGTGTTGACGGTATAGGAGAGCGATCAGTGATGTGTGCACCCTGATCTACAGGTGGTCGCTGTAGTGATATGTTCACGGCGACATACTAGGATTGAGAGCGGTTCTAGACTGGTGGTTACACGCATCACTATGATCGGAATCATGATTAACCCTGAGGTATCGAGCTTGATGCCCAGTTGATATGGTTTTGAAAAGATAAAATCAGGCATGAGACCCATTTGATTTTGGTTTTGTCTCGGGCATGTGTCCCTATTGATGACCTACGGGTCTGAGTCGTAGTTACGACGGGTGCTGTGTGCACATCAACGGACAACATGATGCTCGCCTCCGGTCTGAGGATGTTTTCCCTCCGGAGAGGTCACGATGCACGTCTTGTTGTCGAGCAGCTACTGGAGGCTCGACTTCGGAGTGCTGACGGTATAGGAGAGCGATCGGTGATGTGTGCACCCTGATCTAGAGGTGATCGATGTAGTGATATGTTCACGGCGACATACCAGGATTAAGAGCGGTTCTGGACTGGTGGTTGCACACATCACTATGATCGGAATCATGACTGACCCAGAGGTATCGGGCTTGATGCCCAATTAAATTGTGAAACTGGGCTGGAGGCCCCATTGAGTCATAAGTTTGGGCTTGAGGCCCAGTTGACTTGTGGTATCGGGCGTGAGTCCCGATTGTAGTTTTCATACTAGTATGTATATACCCTCCTTTATGCGTATTGGTCTCCTCCAGACGTCGTTGATCTTGGAGTGTCACGATCCACTGCTTGGAATGAGTGACTCCAAGAGGGAGCACATTCCAGGAGTGAGAGATATGGTATAGTCTCGGACTGGGTCCGCAGACCGTCCTCCAGACCTCGTAGATCCTGGATTTTGGACGAGCCTCCCAGACATCGTAGATCCTCGGGGTAGACTCGGAGTGAGACCCCGAGTACTGTGCACACTTATAGATATATCATGACGGGTTATTTGATTTGGGCATTGAGATGCCAAGGATGGGTTATACGTATATATATGCATGTACGAGGTTTTACGGAGATAGTTTTGGGCTGAGACCCACGTGTGTCAGATTTGGGCTAAGTTCCCACTTAATTTGGTTTGGGCTGAGTTCCCAGGTACTTTTATTGGATTTTGGGCCAAGGCCTAATGAATGTTTAAAGAAATTGTTTTCGAATGCATGCATGCTTTTAGTGAAGGGCATAAAGGTCTTTTTTGAAAATGTTTTTATAAATTATTTGTTTTGTCCACTCACAGCTTTTCGTGGTTTTGAATGCCCTTCAGGTTGATCGCGGATGCGGGCTGTAACAGAGATCGAGACATCACATTCCTCCTCCGGATCTTGGCGATCTCTGGTAGTCCCGGTTGGGCTAAGGACAGAATTTCCCTGGTCTGACACTTCGTGTTAGACGGGATCAGGCACATCCCACTTTAATCCCGGTGGATTTGGGGTGGTCCTGACAATTATTGACACATCTTATTACCTTGATATATGAAAAAAGCTATAAAAAAAAAAGAGAAAAAGAAAAGAAAAAAAAATTGTTTTGAGTCTCTATCAAGGTAATAAAGTTTGATTATGTAATGTTTGAGTTAAGTCCTTTACATTTGTAAATCTAATCCAACTAGCCCCAAAATCATCATTAATCATCATTATTCATCATTTCATTATTTTATTTTATTTTTGTATTTTTGTATTTGAATTTTGGCACTCCCTCTGTAAATAGGGAGACCATTTCATGTAAAGGAGATCCCCCTTTTGTCTATTTTTTCTCTCTTTTGTAGCTTTTCTTTTAGTTATTTTGTTTCTATGTTGTAGAGTTATTTTGGGACCAATTTATTTTCTTGTAGATTTTCTTATTAATTAACTCTCTTTTAATTCTCGTTTCTAGATTTGTTTTTATAATTTGTTTCTAGATTCATTTCTTAAGTTTCATTTTCTTCCAATTTTAGTTCTTAGATTTTCTTTGTAAACTTTTCTTTTTAACTTCTCTTTAGATATGAATTTATGCTTTTCTTAAGAAAATCCTAAGCCGAGTTTTTCCGAGGAAATTCTAGAATTTAAGTTTGAATTCTCATGTTTTATCCTCCATCTTCATAAGGTTCCTTCTGCTGTTCAGAGAATTTTATGAATAACATTCCATTATTTCCATCAACTTTCGGAATCACAAGCTGTTTTTGGGTTTCGAAAGTGTAACTTTATTCCCCTTTGCTTAAATTCTTGTTATTATTTTGGTTTACATAGAATTCAATACATGTGATGGTATTTTCTTTCTAAACTTTTGTAAGTATGAATGCAATCTGCATGTGTTTTACTTTCTGAATTTATTTTACTTCATATATCTTAGTGCTTAAACTTCAATTTGATGTTATATGTTTTATTCGTTGTTCGGTGCATTTAGACTAGGATTGAAGAGATTAAAGTTTGATCGATGTCGGCTCATTTAATTATAAACTTAAGGTGAATCATATTGTAAATGTTTCAAGCATATTGATGTTTGACACACATTAATGGTTGATGCATTTATAATATTGAAAGATATATGCAAGCATTTGAGATGATGAATGTAGGATTTTATGATTAGTTTGTTATGAGCAAAATGTTAGAGTGTTGGTAAAATTTGTATTTGAAGGAAGTCTATTTTAGGAATAGTTTAAATAATGTGATTGTTAATTTGAAATTATTTATGTAAAAGTGTCGGTTTTGTCTATGAAACTACTCTATAGTTTGTAAGTTCTAATTAGCATGAACATTTGTATTTTAATTCTTAGTTTAGTTAAAATGTAGTTTAAATTACAATCTTTCAAAACCCCCAATTTTATTCTTTTATTCATTAATTTATTAATTTATTAATTCATTAATTCTTTATTCATTAATTCATTAATTCATTAATTCATTATTTTTTCTCACTAACATTTTATTAATGTTTCGTAATTTCCCCGTTTAAAGAACGATCCCTAGTTACCAATACTAACAACTACACAAAAAGAGTTTAAATTACATAATACTCAAATTACTGTTTAATTTAATGCGTAGTTTGAGCATTATCACACACGTAGCTTAGGATCGTGACATTATGACATCTGGGATGTCAGACATCTGGGATGCCAAGGATTGGTAAACTGTATTTCACTAGATTGGTGTTTGGTATTAACGGATTTGGGCTGTGACCCACATGGTTGGATTTATGGTTTTGGGCTGAGTTCCCACTTGGATTTATGGATTTATGGTTTTGGGTTAAGACCCTAATGATTTGAGGAAGAAAATGGTTTTGAATGATAAATGTTTTATTTAATTTGATTTGATTTGAGGAATGATCAAGTTAATTGATCTTTTGAATGCATGCATGCTTTTTAGTGAAAGGTATAAATGTCTTTTCTAAAATGTGTTTTATTAACTATTTATTTTCGTCCCTTCACAGTTTTTAATGGTTTTTAATACCCTTCAGGTTGATCGCGGATGCGGGCTGTAGCAGAGACCGAGACATCACACTCTTCCACTGATCATGGCGCACTCAGGAAGCCCCGAGAGGGTCATGGCTTGGGTTATCCCTTGTCTGGCACTTGGTGTCAGAAGGGAGCATGGCACATCCCGCATCCCGGGGGGATTGGGATGGGTCGTGTCACAAATCATATTCAAAACATTATGCAATCAATGCATATAAATCACGATCATAAAACATAATAAACATTTATGCATGCATCATATTTATAAATCAAAAGTCCACTCACATACAAACCACGATGCGCTCAAATCCTGCGCCGTAAGTTGCTCCGAAGCATATCCACAGTCTCCGAGACGTTCAGACCTTTCCAAATCATACCCAAAGGTTACTATCAACCTATATAAGTCCATAACAGAAACCCCTAACTATACTGGAACTGAGAACACGTCCTGAACAAGTTTCTCGAGGCTAAAAACCTCCAAAACACTAACCAAACAACCTTTGATCGACTTGAAACCACCACTATTGGATTCAAATCTTTGAAACCTTTCGAACATAATTGGTTTAACCTTGAAATTCGGCTGACGTCAACCTGACAGGTCTGACATCTGACAACTCTTGACAACCTAACACGTGGCACTCCGGACTGGTTCCATGTGTCACCTTCTGACACTACCATGTCACGTGATGATGTCACCTGGTAACGTCATCACCTCCATGTGTCACTGACACATCAGCTCTAACAACCTGACACGTACCTAATAACTTGCCACGTGTCACCACCCCACTAGTCTACGTGGTCTAACAATGCTGACACGGACTGCCACGTTAGTTCTGATAGGTCCAAACACACTGCCACATGGAACCACCTCACTGGTCCACGTGGACGGTCAACACCGACATGTCCTGCCACATCGATGTTGACTGGACCTGACACTTGGCCACGTGTCACTACCTAATTGGCCATGTGTTCTGACAGGTGATCATGTGGCTTTCCACGTCATCATTGTCTTCCTCAAACCGTTGACCCGTTTCTCCTGCAACGGGTTGTTCGACCCGGTTTCTAAAATCGAATCAAACTCAGCCGATTCTTAGCCAAAACCACCATTTTTCTCTCAACCTAATCATCTCTACCCTAGTAATTGACCCCTAACCTCAAAACTCGAAATCAAGGTTGAAATCTCACCTGTCACGATCGAACTCCCACGACCATCCTACGAACCACCGCCCAAGGCCGTCCAGGGTCCTCAACTTCTTATTTTCTATCCTAATAGCTCTTACGAGCTCATTGAACATATCAAAAGCTTTAAAATGATGTCCAAATGTCCAGAAAATCGAAACCAAGAAAAACAACTTAGATGGGCTTTCGGGTTTACCTAGGTTCCTGGCCAGCCAGCCACCACGGTGGCTCCGCTGTTCTCACCGTCACTCTCCTTTGTCTCAGCCATTCACTCGCTATCTCACTCAAGCAACCCAACTGCTAGTTCAAATGGGTGAGAATGGGTTTGGGGTTTCAGGTTTTCGAAACCAAAAAGGGAAGGGATATGCATGAATGTGTAATGGTCATCAATGGATGAGTGACACTTGTCACTCATCCATTAGTCTAGGCCAGGATATTTTGGCCCACTAGAAACAAAAGTCAACTTGCCTCGTAAATCGTGTAATCGTACCATGATTCGTTCTAGACCCACAACTTTATCGTACGATGTCTGATCTCGATGTCCCACCTGTGTACGAACTCGTATAGTCTCGATCTATGTAATGGACCTCGGTCCACGTGCATTTGACTTCCCGGGTCAAAAGTTAACAATTTTGCCCTTCTATGGGTAAAATCATAATTTCACCTCAATCATCCAATAATCCTCAAATTTTTCCCGATTAATCCTTAATTAATTTTCAATAATCACGAAATTCGGGACGGGTCGTTACAAAGGAGACGAGATCAGCTTCTGAGGCTAAAGATGCATTAGATGCCCCTATCATGGTGGAAAAAGATGGGAATAGTGTATCATAAGAGGCTTATGATAAGGTCATTAGAGACTTTAGGATTGAAAAAGCCAGGGCACATGAGTTGGTTGGCATACTGCCCATGCATGTTTGTCTTGAAGAAGAAATAAAAGAATGAAGTTGAAGTGTATACGCCTTCGAGATGGCTAAGAACATTCCTGGCGAAATAATGACGCTTTGGTAGGAAGGATTCTTTCTTTAGAGAGTAAGGTGGGTGAGCTAGAGATGAGTCATGCAATGAAAATTCTTGTAGAGAATGAACGTGACGCCGTGCTTAGTGAATTGGTTCTATTGCTTGAATGCTCAGAAGATTAAGAGGAGAAAATTAAACTCTTGGAGGTAGAAATCCAACAGTTGAGGTCTGAGCAATATTTGTTATCTTGTTCCCCCGAAAATTTGCTCCAAAAAGAAAATGAGGGTCAAAAGTTGGATATGATAAGTGTTACCACCAAAGAGCTGGAGCTCAAGCTAAGGAAAGAGTTTGAGCCTGAACTTGAACCTGAACCTAAACTTGAGCTTAAGGTTGGGAAAGATGGTATTGATGATGTTGATATCTCTTTGCTCGAAACGTTCCTCTGCTTTTAGCTTAAGAATGGGCAGACTTCTAGAAGACGATGGGCATTGATGCTTTGCTTCTAGGGTTTCCATAGATTACTTTTTTTTTGTCTATGATTTCATTTTCATTCTTGCATTGCATGATTGATTTGAGCAATCGATATGTGATTTACCAATCGCTTTTCAAGTGAATAAATGAAAATGTTGTTTATGCAGAATTTTGGATATTCATATGTCAAGTCTCTTCCAAAAAGTTTATTATTTTGTTTGAATTAACTCCCAAACTTGTTGGTTCGTTAGATGCCCATGTTGTAGTGACAAGACCCAATCCCAAAAACACCTGGTAAGGCATACCTACGCCTTGCTCCCGTCTGACAAGTAACCCAAGGTGCCAACATTACCCTTGAACTTGTTAGACAAGGGATAGTGTAAGTCTTTCTAGTTCATTCCTCCACCTTTCGTGCCCCGATTCTCGTGCAATGCCCCCAGAGGGTTATAAAACTAAGAAAACGTGTGAGTGGACAAAAGAAATAGCTTAAAACATAGTTTGAAAATAACCATCATTTACCCTCCATTTCCAAAACCATGAATGCATACAAAACCATTTCAATTCGATTGAAACGAAACACAATTTATAATCCTCGAAATACATGAAAAATGTTCTCAAATTAACAGAACATTAAACCGTATAAAACCTCAGTAAATTGATATAACCATTACACAAGATCACAACCATCAACACAAGGAGAGCACGTCAATCACAACCAATCAACCCATCATCATCACAATGTCAATCACCAAGCTACTTCCCCACTGACAGACACACCAAAAATTCACTCGGGAACCAGAGCCAGCTCGACGTTAGAGTCATCACAACATAATCTCAAGAACCAGAGCTCCGCTCGACGTCTGAGACTAACCAACCGATAGACATAACCATAGCATACACCATACATCACAAATCATCACATCAATCCACAAAATCAATCCACATCCAACACCACCACAAAACTCATATATAGTCAACTCATCCTCGACTCGACGTCTAAGTTGTTATCACACACTAGTCTTAGGATATAGAGCCCTGCTCGACGTCTGAGACTACTCATCACAATGCCAGAACATATCCACATGTAACCATATCACAAGCCTATTGTCGCAACCACACATAATAGCCGTCTCAGGATTCGAAGCCCCCAGCTTGACGTCTGAGAGTAATCAATCAACAAGCATCATAACACATATATTCGACCAAAGTCCAAATCACAATCATCACCACGATTTACAACATCTATAGCCATAACACATACTCATATCACATTTCAAGACCACACAATCGAATCATAATCAGAAGTTCGGGCCTAAGTCCAAAACACAACATAAACGCCAAATTCTCGTAAAACGTGTCATTAACGTTATTTCCATAAAAGCCATCAAGAAATCATATGAAAATCACAAAGACTCCAAAATGACATTATTTCATAGCATAAACCACATTCAATCCAACCCACCCTCGAAATGGAATCCAAAAGCGAAATATCTAGAAACCTTGTAAATCGTGTAATAAAATAATAATTAAATATAAATTCAGCGAAAATCCATATAAAATCCCAATCATTCCAATGTTATCAAAATCATATAGAAACAAATTTAAATCATGTAAGTATACATGCATAATAGTTTAGGGAAAGAAAGTCCACTCACATACCTCTGTATCGTCGAACTCCCCCTTGCACGCATTTCCGTAATTTTTGGGAATCTCAAAACTTGTCATAAATCACATCTAAAGGTAAAAAATAATCTCAAATATCCCTATATTTAATTCCACAAATTTTTTAGATTTTGAAACGAATTTAAAATAATCCATAAACCTTCGGACAGTCAAAACTGCCTAGAAACGATATCTTATCGCCTCAAAAATTGCACCGTTGGACTCGTAAGATTGAGATCTGAAAGTTACATGTTGGACGCATTTTGAGATGACGTTGCACGCACCCCCACGTGCCTCCAAAAGTGGATGCGCGTGGGCCTCACGCTCGACCATTGTTCATAATCCCCTTCATTGTGCCGAGTTTGCAACTCGGGTCCTGACCTAGTTTGGCGATCCTGTTCTATTTCCCTCAATTTCAGTATTTTTTCCACAATTCAAATCCTTAGCATTCTACTCTAAATTATCCCAAGAATATTTTTCAAGTTCAATTTGAGGATTACTCACCTCAAAATTTCTGAATTTTAACCCATTCTCACGACCCCAATTTTGAACCTCAGTTTGTGCTCAAACCTACGTATTTTTCTCAATCCTATAGTGGTTCAACTCATCTAAGTCCAAGAAAGAGGTCCACAACCTCAATTTGAATAGCCCACATCCAATTCATGAAACTCAAAAATTCAAAATTCAAGAACTGCTTGGTTTTCACTCATGGCTTTGATTCTTTACATTCCCCATCTCTGTTTCCCTCCCATATTCCTATTTTCTCCCTTAGCTTCCTCACAATTTCACTATGATCACACCCCCAAAAACCAGCTAAAACACACAATATGTGTATATATATATATATATACAAAACCCAAGTCGGTGAATAAAGACCGAGATGATAAGCGAAGGAAAAAAATATATATGGACACCTGTCCTTCTTATAGAATATCTCACTAGGAAAAGACCAAAATACCCTTGGCTTAATAATTACCATAATGCCCTTGATAGTTTTAGACCTGTAACCAATTCGTCTGACTCTAATTTTGGCGTGCTACTTGCCGATGTATTCGTGAGTTCGAGATTTTTCTAACGGCATTTTCAGAATCGTCAAAAATCATCCTGGTCAAAAAGTTCACATTTTGACTTTGACAAAAAAAGTCAACTCTTTGACTTAGGGGCAAAATCGTCATTTTCTCCTTATTTTTTTCAATTTCACGTTTCCTCGAGATCTGGGTCATTACATGTAGCCATGAATATTCAACAATGGGATTCTAATTAAGTTGTCCTCATGAGAGAGGGTTAACCTTTTTGTTTTTGGTGTTGCCCTCAAGGAAAGGCTTTTTCTTCTTAAAAGAAGGCTTGATGTGTTTTATAGAAAAGTGTTAAGTACTTCCAAAATGACGGCTTGGAATGCTTCCATGTGGAAGACTTGGGGTGCTTCCTGAAGGAAGTCTTGGAATGCTTCCTAGTGGATGGCTTTTAGTGCTTTTTGGTGGAAGGCTTTGAGTGGTTCTTGGTGGAAGACTCAAGTGCTTTCTGGGAAGAGGACTTGCAAATTTTGTAAGATGTACAACATCATATGGATAAATTGCGAATGCCTTGACAATTTTATTGGTAAGTTAAATACAACATCCTTGAATTTTAAAGACAACTTTCTGAAGTGATGAGCATTCATGGAATCGCTCACTAATTTTGCATCATGGCTTCTAGAGTGTAACTCTTTTTCATGCATACTTGGTAGATGCAATAAGGTCATTTTTCCACGGGGATTTTGGTTTTTGGAGATCTAGGATGATTTGTTATTGCGAACTTCTCTTTTAGAACTAGGTCACCGGGGAGGAAGTGCCTGATCATTACCTTTTTGTTGTAAAAGCCTCTGACTTGTTGTTGATAATTGGAGATGCGCTTTACTACTTGTTCCATTAACTCTTCGCTGAGATCAATTAAAGTGTTCAGAGCTATAAAGTTGACTACATGATCGTCATGCTCGATATAAGGGCGTTGGAATGACATGTGGTGGGATCATAGCATTGGTGTCGTATGTAAGAGTGAATGGGAACTCTCCTATCGCACGACATAAAGTTGTACTATAAGCCCAGAGCATCATCCATCTCTTCTTCCCACAATCCATATTTATCGTCAAGGCTCTTCCTGATACAATCTAGGATTGTTTTGTTAGGTGCTTCGGCTTGATCATTACCTTGGGGGGCTGTAGGCAGCTGAAGTGAAGTGTTTTATCTTCCACGACTTAAAGAACTCGTTGATTATTACGCTAGTGAAATAAGTTGCATTGTTTGTTAGCACAACTTTGGGAAGTCCAAATCGGCAAATAACTTGCCTCCAAATGAATTTTTGAATGTTTACTTGGGTAATGCTAGCTAAGGTCTTTGCTTCTATCCATTTGGTGAAGTAGTCAGTAGCAACGATCATGACTTATTTGAGACTGGTGTGTGCTTCTCAGAGGTCCAATGATGTTAACCCTCCATTGCATGAATGACCAAGGACTTGTTTGTGCATGAAGTTCCTTCACAGGTTCCAACTAATTAGGCTTAAATCTTTAGCATTTTTTGAATTTTTGGGCATATTGTAATGATTCCTAATGTAGAATTAGACAGTAAAATCCTGCACTAAGTGTCTGTTGTGCAAGTTACCTTCCATCAAAGTGATTTTCACATTGTCCTTCATGAATTTTAGCTAGGAATTTTAATGTCTCTGGATGCCTCAATCATATCATGTTTGGCCCGAGAAACTCTTACGCAAAAATCAACCCACCCCTATCAGCAAAGTATCGCACAGCTTTTAGCTGAATTTTACGGCCTTCTAGTTTATTATAATGACCCATCCTGGATTTTGGGATTAGATTAGTGATTAATGACAGAATAGTTGGGTGATTTCGGACGAACGGTGCGAAATGATGGTTTTCCCCTTCGAATGGGAGGAATGTTGACTTTTGGTTAGGGCGGTCAAATGGACTTTGGTCGATGATTGTGACGTAGTTCGAGACATCACGAGTTCATAGAGAGGCGGCACGTCCGATTTCGACGTTCGAGGAAGAAGTTGTGAGGTTCGGAAGTTGAGGGGCATTTTGGTAATTTGACAAGCAGAGGAAGTTTGGTCATTTAGTTGCATTGGGATCTATGCCACAAGGATTGTGACACTTAGCTTACCTTGGGATTGGTGTCCACAGAGATTGGGACACCTGGCCCTCTCTAGATGGCTGTGGAACCGCCTCACCGTCTTACTTGTTTTTAAAAACAGGGGAGAAATCGTGTTTGAACAGGGTTTGAGAGAAAAATAGAAGAACAGAGTGGCCGTGTGTGTTCGTGAAACCCAACCCCCTCAAACGTCCTCTTCTGCCCGTGGTCAGAGAATTAAAATGAGAAAGGGTGGTGAGACAAGAGTGGTGGTCACCACGGTGGTGCCCACGACGGCGGATTGAGAAAAAGACCCGAGAAGTTCTGTTTTTCCCTTGAAATGGCAAACCTTGTTTTCATGGGTTTAGATCGATTCAGTTAATGAGATGGTGTTCTGGAGGTTCAGATACATCGATTGGGACCGAGTTCGAGACCTAAATGGACAATGAGGTAAGTTTTCTGTGAACTTGTGTTTGGACTTGAAAATGGTAACTCAGGAATTAGTGGCCATTGATGAGTTTTAATGTTTGGAAGTGAGCTCTGGAGGTCAAGGGAGTCGAGAAGAACTAGAAACCAGGTAAGAGGTGGCTTATGGTGGCCAGAACTAGAGAAGAAATTGATGGTTTTGAACGATGAACGGGAAGGTATGATCTCGACTTCCATTTTATGAATTAAGGACATAGTTAAGTAGGAAATAGTTATACGAACCTTTAGGAATTGGAAGGGGTGAAAATGGACCAAAAATGAAGAAGGTATGGAGCTGAACTGGTCACGCCAGTTCGACTGGACCGGACCGACTCGAACCCGATTTGACTGAGGTTGAAGATAACCTGCGCCTGGCGCGTGAGGCCCACCCGCAACCTTTTTGAGAGGCGAGTGGGGGTGCATGGCACAGTATTTGAGGAAATTTTCAACACAACTTTTAATATAATCGATGTAACAAACATTTTGGCGGTGGGTCATGTCAATTGGTAACAGAGCGAGGTTTGTACGCTCTGCGTGAGGTTTTGGCTTCCAGAGTAGTTGGTTCATCGACTTGTGTGTTGTGATGATGTTGTGGATGTGATGTCTCGACGCGGAACAACCCGTCATCAACCTGGACGCTAGGGAGATAGTACGTTAGTTAGTGGCTTAGTTAGTGGCGAGAGCACGAGCGACTGGGTGATGCGTTGTCCGATACGCGGTGTGTGGTGAGATGTATGTCGGCTTTGGGTTGGAAAGGATAGCGTGGGTGGCGCTGGCTATGCTCGATGTTGTACCTTAGGGTCGGATGTATGCCAGAGTGGTTGACCCGGATGGTAACCCGTGAGTTAGATGTGAAAGATACGATCGATGGTTGGGCGACTAGCCTATTAGGCCGTCTTTTGGGTCAGGTGGCAATCAAATGAAAATAGTATGGTATTGTGACCCTTTGGTCAGTTTGGTTGAGATTGGACTTGTGCGGCTACGAGTAGCCGGATGCCTCGAGTTACGGGGGTAAAGGAACCTGATATCTAGGAGTTGAGGGATTCCCCTCATAACGATGATTACTGGTTTGACGAACGTGAAAACTGGGTATACAAATGGATGTTTTTAGCCGGGTGTGACGACTAAGGGTGGCAATTTTTGACACGACTCGAAACCCGCACAAAAATTATCCGGGTCAACCCGCACGATTAAAATTGTGGGTCATTTTTGGGTCAACCCATTATGACTCGTTTATTAAACGGGTGGGTTTCGGGTTAACCTGTTAACCCTATAATGACCTGTTAACCCGTTTAATAAATGGATAGATTTTGGGTTAACAGGTTAACCCGTAAATTGGCATATATATTTACCCATTTAATAAATGTATCATTACTAACCCATATATTTACCAATTTACCTGCCTAAATATCTATTAAATCTTATGATTTATATAGGTTAAACATGTTAAATGAGTTAAACGGGTCAAACGGGTCATAGGTTAATTGGGTTTTGAGTATGACCTGTTTATTAAATGGGTTAAACGGGTTATACACGGGTCATTAACAGGTCAAGTTCGGGTTGGAAATTCTTGACACGATTATTAAACGAGTCGAATTCGGGTTGAGCATAAATGGGTAAAACAGAATTCATGACACGACACAAACCCAACACGACACGACCCATTGCCACCCCTAGTGACGACCCGAGAGTGGATGTTTGTAGTCAAAAATTGAGGATTTGTGGAACCCTATTGTGATGGCTGGTTTGGTAAATATGAGTACCTTAGTGAGAAACCCCATTGTGAGTGCTTAGTCTGGAAAACCGTGAGTTGGAGTTGTGGTGACAGGACCCGTCCCAACTGGACCTCGATAATCGTGCATGGTCCTGCTCCCGTCTGATAAGTCAACTGAAGTCCCGGAATTAGCCTTCAGCACCTATCAGACAAGGGATAACTGCCGCTCATGCCTCCGCTTCGAGATCAGCCCCGAACGTTGTGCCACGGCCTGGAGGGTCATCAAAACAGAAAAGTGTGAGTGGACAAAAATATATTCGTTAAAATACATTTGAAACACATCCGTTACCCTCCAGTTTTACAAATCATGCATGCATAGGATAAAACACATGAATAACAACAAATCCGGCTCTCAAGCCCAACATGTGAAAACATTTGAATCATTTAAATCATTTTACAAAATCAGTTCACCACATAATAAAGCATATAACTCGGGAATTACACATCCGAGGATCCTCTGGGAATTACACATCCAGAGTCGGCATCCAATGCTGGGAATTACACATCCAGCCTCACCGGGAATTACACATCCGGTCTCACCGGGAATTACACATCCGGTCTCTCCAGGAATTACACATCTGGAGTCATCAAACATCAAAACACAATCAAAAGCATTATTTCAAATCAAGTATCAAAACCATGTTAAAAACCATCATCACGGGTCCACATACCCAAATCTCATTTCTCGTCAATCCGTAAAATCATAAAATAAATCAATACACGCAATTCCGTAAAATCATATCCGAAAACATCACCAATTCATTAAATCAATTTCTCAACTCATAATCCAAGCCAAAACCAATCACAATCCCGGGCCTTCGCCCAAAACAGTCATTTCAAATTTTCTCGAAAAACGTGCCCGAAACACCAATTAAAATAATCATTAAATCTTAAAATAATCATATCAAATCATTGCAATTCAAATCATACCATAAATCATATAAAACATTTAACTATGCATGCATATCAATGTAGAAAACAAACGTCCACTCACACACCGTCCGATTGCTCGTTTCCCGCACTGCACGCGTTTCCGTAATTTCCGACACTTGCCAGAAATCCCGAATCCTGTCCAAAATCATTACTCAAGGTCACTAGAGACCTAATTATCATCATATTAATTTATCATAATTTTCCGGGAATTTAATATTAATTTAATACGTAACACAAACCTTCGGACCCTCGAAACATTATCGAGACGGCGTCCGATCGACTCGCAACCAACACCAAAAATGTTCGTTACATTAAATAGGACAAGTTTCATGTTGAACTCACCTCGGAATTCCCTCTCACGCGCCCCCACGCGCCACCGTGAGTGGCTGCGCGTGGGTGCTACGTGCCTGCTACAGTACCATGAACAGTTATCTTCTCGACCCGAATGACTGGTAAACGGGTCATTTGACCCGCGATGCAACCCGTTCCAAACTCCATCAATTCTGCATCATTTCTTACAATTCAAGCTTCTAACAGTATCGTTTAATCTCTAATTTAAGGTCTGCAATGTAACTTACCAGCGTCAATACCTCAATCCCTTCGATCAAACATCGAGTGTTCTTGTTGAAACTTCAACATCTGTTCCGTTCCTTATCCATCGATTTCTTCAAATTGATTGAGGCAAAAGCTTCATAGAAGTCTCCTGAATGCGTTTCCAATTTCAATTTCTTCCCTCAAGCCTCCCTGGTGCTCGACTCAATCTCGAAAAACCGAAGCCGTCGCCCCTTCGGTTCTACAGCAAAACGACCTCAATTCTCTCAATTTCTGAGGGGGTTCAACTCGCCTTAACCTTAAGAAGCTTAAATCAACGTCAATTTCAACAATTATGATCCGCATAGTCCAATTCGAATATCAATTGTTCTTCAATTTTTCACTCTTCGGTGTCTCGGGTTAGGGTTCTGTTTTTCCTCAATTCTCCCCTCAATTCTCCCCTCAATTCCACTCGTTTTCTCTCTTAGTTCCTCTCCCCGTCTCAGGTTTCGTCACCCAGCCTTATTCACCGATCAATTTGATAGAAATCAGCAAAGGAAATTTGGGCGGTTTAGTTTGTTTGTGTTAGGCATTCAAGCCACCAATCTTCCTCTAATGGTGACAAGTGTCACCCCCTGGTCAATCCACACCCAAATTAAGTGAATCAGCTAATTTAATTCATACAATAATCCCAACTGCAGAAAATTACCATTTTACCCTTGTCATAACAAATTACCAAAATGCCCCTCGTCATTCTAGACCCATAACTTTTTCGTTCGGACTTCGATTGACGCATGCCGCCTGTCTACGGATTCAGCGTCTCGAGACCTACCCAACGGTGTTCTCGGAAAGTCCAAACAACGCCCCGATCAAAAAGTCAACTTTCGGCCCCTTTTACCAACTTCCGCACGTCATAACTTTCTCCTCGAATGTCGGAATCGGGCGTGCCACATGTCTATGAACTCGTGACGTTCCGAACTACGTCACGGTCATTGGTCAAAGTCTGTTTGACCGCTCAAATTAAAAGTCAACTTTTTGCCCAATTCCGGGGGCAAAATCGTCATTTTCCCCGAAGTTTCCAACTTTTCCCTTTTTGAATGTCCTGGTCGTCACAACCTTCCCCTCTTAGGGAATTTCGTCCCCGAAATTCAAACAACCTCTCCAACAACAACCATGGAAACTCAAATCATATCCAGTTCAATACCGCGGGTTCCCACGTAAACCCTCACTCTTTCTATCTTTCCTGGCTCATCCAGAGCCCTCATAACACATTATGACTCATTTCGAGTCCTAAACCAACTCTTGACTCCTGTTGAGTCCCATTACCCGCTATCCTCGGGTCGAGGTTATCCTGGGCCTACCATGCCCACCATAGACCATATCGTTATCATACCGAACCATCCGGACCAATACAAGTCCGACACAATCACAACACGTGATACAATACTCGACCCCCAATCCAGGGCCCAAATCGCGTCAGGGATTTCCGACACCCTCATATCACGTCTAATCATCAGGCCGCGGACAGGGCTCGCATCTCGGAGGCATGGCAAATCCGTAACCAAATGCTCTGATACCAATTTGACAGGACCCGTCCCAACTGGATCTCGATAATCGTGCCTAGTCCTGCTCCCGTCTGATAAGTCAACTGAAGTCCCGGAATTAGCCTTCAGCACCTATCAGACAAGGGATAACTGCCGCTCATGCCTCCGCTTCGAGATCAGCCCCGAACGTTATGCCACGGCCTGGAGGGTCATCAAACAGAAAAGTGTGAGTGGACAAAAATATATTCGTTAAAATACATTTGAAACACATCCGTTACCCTCCAGTTTTACAAATCATGCATGCATAGGATAAAACACATGAATAACAACAAATCCGGCTCTCAAGCCCAACATGTGAAAACATTTGAATCATTTAAATCATTTTATAAAATCATTTCACCACATAATAAAGCATATAACTCGGGAATTACACATCCGAGGATCCTCTGGGAATTACACATCCAGAGTCGGCATCCAATGCTGGGAATTACACATCCAGCCTCACCGGGAATTACACATCCGATCTCACCAGGAATTACACATCCGGTCTCTCCAGGAATTACACATCTGGAGTCATCAAACATCAAAACACAATCAAAAGCATTATTTCAAATCAAGTATCAAAACCATGTTAAAAACCATCATCACGGGTCCACATACCCAAATCTCATTTCTCGTCAATCCGTAAAATCATAAAATAAATCAATACACGCAATTCCGTAAAATCATATCCGAAAACATCACCAATTCATTAAATCAATTTCTCAACTCATAATCCAAGCCAAAACCAATCACAATCCCGGGCCTTCGCCCAAAACAGTCATTTCACATTTTCTCGAAAAACGTGCCCGAAACACCAATTAAAATAATCATTAAATCTTAAAATAATCATATCAAATCATTGCAATTCAAATCATACCATAAATCATATAAAACATTTAACTATGCATGCATATCAATGTAGAAAACAAACGTCCACTCACACACCGTCCGATTGCTCGTTTCCCGCACTGCACGCGTTTCCGTAATTTCCGACACTTGCCAGAAATCCCGAATCCTGTCCAAAATCATTACTCAGGGTCACTAGAGACCTAATTATCATCATATTAATTTATCATAATTTTCCGGGAATTTAATATTAATTTAATACGTAACACAAACCTTCGGACCCTCGAAACATTATCGAGACGGCGTCCGATCGACTCGCAACCAACACCAAAAATGTTCGTTACATTAAATAGGACAAGTTTCATGTTGAACTCACCTCGGAATTCCCTCTCACGCGCCCCCCACGCGCCGCCGTGAGTGGCTGCGCGTGGGTGCTACGTGCCTGCTACAGTACCATGAACAGTTATCTTCTCGACCCGAATGACTGGTAAACGGGTCATTTGACCCGCGATGCAACCCGTTCCAAACTCCATCAATTCTGCATCATTTCTTACAATTCAAGCTTCTAACAGTATCGTTTAATCTCTAATTTAAGGTCTGCAATGTTACTTACCAGCGTCAATACCTCAATCCCTTCGATCAAACATCGAGTGTTCTTGTTGAAACTTCAACATCTGTTCCGTTCCTTATCCATCGATTTCTTCAAATTGATTGAGGCAAAAGCTTCATAGAAGTCTCCTGAATGCGTTTCCAATTTCAATTTCTTCCCTCAAGCCTCCCTGGTGCTCTGTCAGGACCCACCCCGGTTTCACCCCGAAACCCGAGGTAAATCCCGCTCCCGTCTGACTCCCCGACACAACACCCAAGTAAAACTCACTCCAACCTAGACAGACGCAGGAGTAATTACGAAATATCCCAACCTTATCGTTTACAAAGCATAACACCAAATTACAATAAAAATAAAAACTGATAAAGTACACACACACAGAAGCCGTTAAACTCTTCTAGGATCCCTCACGTCACTTCTATGCCTCGGACACTGCCTCGACGTTAAGACCCCGCGCTAGCTCCACAACCTGGAGGGCAATTTAAAACAGAAAATGTGAGTGGACCAGAAAGTACAAAAAGTTCAAAACCACTTTATGTGAAAACCGAGTTTAAACCCTCCGTTTTGAAACCACATGCATAACCAACAGTTATGAACACAATTATAAAATAATCATTATAAAACATCATAAGAAACAGAAACACTATAAAATATCATAAGAAACCATAGCATGAGTATCAGAAACCGTATCAAATCCTCATTTCCCGATCGAACCTGCTGGACCTATCCGAGTCTTTAAACTCAATCCAGGCCTTAATAATATCCGAGTCTTTAAACTCCCGAGTCTTTAAACTCAAGGCCTACGGGGGAAATCAATATATATCCGAGTCTTTAAACTCCCGAGTCTTTAAACTCAATCCGGGTCTTTAAACCCAATATCCAGATCCAGCAAATCCAATCCCAAAACCATTTGAAAACCATTTACCAAATCCTTATCCAAACCCGAATCCGAAATCACCGGTCCGAAGCCCTTCCGGCGTTCAGAACCGTCATTCCGAACCCAAATCCGGAAAAATATCCATTTTCATACCAAAACCACATGTAATCACAAATCATATTTCATAACCCATTTATCATTATCAGAAAACTTTTATAGGTGGAAATCCCCAAATGTGTCATCAAAATCCGAAAACCAACATTTTCTCGAAAAACGTGTAAAATCCCGAAAACGTCTCGAAAAACGTGCAAACATCTCAATCACATACAATCACGTAAAACCATCATAACATATGCAATAAACATAGTGTCTTAAGTAAAACAATCAAAAACGTATAAAAAAAAACAGTTATGCATGATCGAGTTTAAGGAAAGGGTCCACTCACAGTACTGAGCCCTACTCGCGTCCCGAATGTCCAGCCCGTTCCTCGGCTTCCTCGGGAAATCCCGATCCTGCCAAACACCGTCAAATTACGTCACTACTACGTCCACGAACACTCACCTAAATTCCCTCAAAAATCCCCGAATCGAAAACCTAAAATCCGGGACCCTAAACATTCACCCTCGCGGAACTACACTCAAACAACTTCCGATTGACTCGAAACCAACTCCAATGAACTAACCACAACTCCTAGACCAAAAGTCATGTTGATCGCTTCTCCATACGCCGCCGCACGCGCCCCCATGCGCCGCCCAAAGTGGCTGCGCGTGGCACCCACGCGCCAGCTACAGTGCACCGTCAACCTTGAGCAGACCCGGTTCGCACCAGTGGTCTGGACCCTGAACCGGCGAGAGCGGTTCTCCTCATTCCGTCCACCAAAACGACTCCTCTCTTCACCAACAGCATCGTCCCATCCTAGGCTACCCCTTCCCGTATGTCACTCACCTCGATTTACCCTAAAACTCGTCGACTCAACCTTGAACAAAAACCCGTACACTGCCCTGTTTCTTACTCCGGCCACCCACGACTTCCCCCTTCACGGAGGCTACACCAACCTCTTCCTAGAACTCTACCAAACCTCAACCAACCTTCCTAGACTGTCGACTCAGCCCCAAGCTCGACGACTCGCCGTTTGAAACCCACGGCCAAAACAGAGAACACAGACACCTCCGTCGTGCCTGTCGCCACCGTGCACCACCCATCACGGCAGCACCACCAAACTATTCCTAGGACTCAACTAAAACCCTTAGACCACTCTAGACTCATCGATTCAACCTCCCAGACCACAACTTCCACGTTGAACTCAACGGGAAAACAGAGTATCGACATGGGCATGAGAGAATTACCTGCCTCCAGTCGCCGTCGTGAGCTCCGCTGGTAGTGGTTGACTCCTCGCAATCCGCACGACACCACCACGGACTCAGTTGCCCCGTACACGGCTGCCACCGCCACAATTCTCACAAATTCCTTCCTGTTTTCCCCCCTGATTTTCCCACAGCTCTTGACACCCTCACACACAGCCACCACACCGGCAACCTCTCTCACTGCTTCCCCCTCACTCTCTGATCACCCTCACACACTCACAATTCAACAACGCACACACCACCACCCTCAATTTCCTTCACGACCTTCCTCTGTTTTCTGTTTCCTTCTGCGCACCAACACGAACACGGGCACGGGTGCACCCCAATAATAGAACCGTGCACACACCTTAGAATCCCCCAGAACCCACTACACACTTGCCACATGTCACCATCCCCCACTCTCTCTCTCCCATGTGGCCCAATCTCAGCCGTCCATTTCCTTCTTTCTGCACAAATCCCAATGTGCAGAAAGACCAAATTACCCTTCTTTTTAACTTATATTTACGATTTAACCAAAACTTCCTAGACCCGTAACTCTCGCCTCGTAAGTCCGATGAAGACGTGCCGCCTGTCATCGAACTCAGGACGACGGAATTTATCTAACCATCCTAGGTCAACCTACCAAAACTCGATTATTCAAAAAGTCAACTTTTCCCCCTAATTTACCCAAATTACGGTTATGCCCTCGACCTTCCGAACATCACAACTTCCTCCTCGGATGTCGGAATCAGGCGTGCCACTTGCCTATGGATTCGTGACATCCTAAACTACGTCCTAGTCACCGATCAACACTCAAATCGACCTCCCAACTAAAAGTCAACTATTTGCCCGAACCAGGGTCAAAATCGTCATTCTACGCTCATGGACCCATCGGGACCACCTACTCACTATCTTAATCCCGGCTCTCGGGACGGGTTGTTACATGCTCGACTCAATCTCGAAAAATCGAAGCCATCGCCCCTTCGGTTCTACAGCAAAACGACCTCAATTCTCTCAATTTCTGAGGGGGTTCAACTCGCCTTAACCTTAAGAAGCTTAAATCAACGTCAATTTCAACAATTATGATCCGCATAGTCCAATTCGACTATCAATTGTTCTTCAATTTTTTACTCTTCGGTGTCTCGGGTTAGTGTTCTGTTTTTCCTCAATTCTCCCCTCAATTCCACTCGTTTTCTCTCTTAGTTCCTCTCCCCGTCTCAGGTTTCGTCACCCAGCCTTATTCACCGATCAATTTGATCGAAATCAGCAAAGGAAATTTGGGCGGTTTAGTTTGTTTGTGTTAGGCATTCAAGCCACCAATCTTCCTCTAATGGTGACAAGTGTCACCCCCTGGTCAATCCACACCCAAATTAAGTGAATCAGCTAATTTAATTCATACAATAATCCCAACTGCAGAAAATTACCATTTTACCCTTGTCATAACAAATTACCAAAATGCCCCTCGTCATTCTAGACCCATAACTTTTTCGTTCAGACTCCGATTGACGCATGTCGCCTGTCTACGGATTCAGCGTCTCGAGACCTACCCAACGGTGTTCTCGGAAAGTCCAAACAACGCCCCGATCAAAAAGTCAACTTTCGACCCCTTTTACCAACTTCCGCACGTCATAACTTTCTCCTCGAATGTCGGAATCGGGCGTGCCACCTGTCTATGAACTCGTGACGTTCCGAACTACGTCACGGTCATTGGTCAAATTCTGTTTGACGGCTCAAATTAAAAGTTAACTTTTTACCCAATTCCGGGGGCAAAATCGTCATTTTCCCCGAAGTTTCCAACTTTTCCCTTTTTGAATGTCCGGGTCGTCACATGTGGTTAGTTAGTTGTCGTGACTTGGAAAAGATGCATACACTTCCAACATGGTTGGAATCTAAGAATCAGGAAGCGACGAGATTGAGACAATGAGAAGTTGTGTTTGAATCCGAGTTGGTTTTAGATTTTGAGTAGTGAATGGTGGATGCTTTGTGTAAAGATCCGTCCCGGAAATCGGGATTAGATTAGTGGTTAATGACTGATTAGTTGGAAAATTTCGGACGGACGGGGCGAAATGACGATTTTACCCTTGGAATTGGGTAAATAGTTGACTTTTGGTTCAGGCGGTCAAACAGACTCTAGACAGTATCTGTGATGTAGTTCGGGACGTCACTAGTACATAGACAGGTGGCACGTCCGATTCTGACATTCGAGGAAGAAGTTGTGATGTTCGGAAGTTCGAAGGAAATTTGGTAATTTAGTTGAATAAGGGCAAATGGTTGACTTTTTGGATGACAAGTTCTTTTCACGTATTTCGAGGACCGTTAGGTAGGTCTCGATTTTCTAAGTACAATGATAGGCGGCACGCTATCATCGGACATTGGTAGGTTCAGATTTTGGTCTAAAAATAATAGGGGCAAAATGCATGCATTGGTTTTTCGTGGAGGGTATAAATGTACTTTCTTATAAACTGTTTTATGAACTTACTATTTATTTTTGTCCACTCACAATCTTTTGTGTTTTCGATACCCTTCAGGTTGATGCGGTGCAGACTGTTGTTAGAGAGACGGAGACATCACACACGCGATCCACAATAGGTTCTACGTATTCTGGGAAGTCCGGAAGTTTTGGACGGATCGTTTGGGAATCCCTTGTCCGGCTTACATTTTACATGGAGATTGGACGACGGTTTGGCCTTCGTGTCACACGTAAGTTAGACGGGAGCATAACTTAGCCCTTAATCTTGGGGGATTGGGGGTGGGTCATATCACTCTGGCAATGGACTCATGGTGGTGTATGAGGAGTGTAAGGACCCGTCCCGGAAATTAGGGTTAAGACAGTGATTAAGATGGGATTAGTGAGCTTAATCGGTGGTTAGTTGGTTCCGATAGGTCCGTTAGTGTAGAATGACGATTTTGCCCCTAGTTTGGGCAAAAAGTTGACTTTTATTCGGGCGGTCAATTGGGTATTGACCGATGACTGACATAGTTTGGGACGTCACAAGTCCGTAGACAGGTGGCACGCCCGATTCCGACATCCGAGGAGGAAGTTATGATGTTCGGAAGGTGGATGGCATAACCGTATTTTTTAACTCAAAGAGGGGCATTTTGGTCTTTTGGTGCATTGGGAATTGGGCCAATCTGATAAGGCCAAGTGTACAGGAGAGATGGGATATTTTGTGAGAGGGCTGAGGGGATGGTGACACGTGGTGTGTGTGTTTTAAATTTGTGCAGTGTGTGTTTGTGTTTGTTCGAACAGGAGAGAAACAGAGGGTGAGCTTGAGAGAAAATTGAGTGTTGGCCGTGTGTGTTGGTGTGGCTTGGTGATTGAGTAAGTGAGGAGAGATCGAGAGGGAGGTAGTGAGTGAGTTGTGAGGGCAGCTCGTGTGAGTTTGAGTGTGTGAGAAGTGTGTGAGTTCACGGGAAAAACCAGAGAAACAGAGAGGGTGTTGGGTGGTGGTGCTGCCGTGGTTGACCAATCGAGGCTGGTGGTGGTGTCCAGAGGACGGAGGAGGACGAGAGGAGTCGTATACTCACGGTTGAGCTCACGGCGGCGGCATGAGCACATGTAATTTCTCTTCCCCGTATAGTTTCTCTGTTTTGCCGTGAAGTCTGGGGTTGAGTCGAAGGGTTTGGTGGATACTAGTCGACTCAGTGAGGTTCTAGGAAGCTGCTGGTTGTGCAGCCGTGATGGGGAGTGACACGGGTGGTCGGGAGTGCAAACAGGGGACTGAACGGGTTTTGTTTCGAGCTAGGGACGACGATTTAGGGGCTGTGTTAGAGTGTTTGGAGTAGGGGAATCGGTTACTAGGTAGAGGAAGATGAGATTGGTGAAAAGAGGAAGGAAACTGGTGGACGGATGGCGGAGAACCAGCCACGCCGGTCTGGAGCAGTGCACGGGTTCGAAGGTTGAAGATGAACAGTGCATGTGCAGGCGCGTGAGGCCCAAGCGCAGCCACTTTGGGCGGCGCGTGGGGGCGCGTGCGGCGGTTTTTGGGGACACTTCAAACTAGGTTTTTGGTCTAGATGTTGTAACGAGTCTATTGGACTAGGTTTCGGGTTAATCGGACGTCGATTCGAGTTAGTTCCGCGGGATCGAAGGTTTAGGGTCTCGGTTCGCTACGTTTAGGACCCGGGGATTTTTGGGGAAAATTAGGAGGATCTTTGTTGACGTGTTAGTGATGTTCTTTGCTGACTGTTGACAGGATCGGGAGTCCCCGAAGCGGACGAGGAACGTACGGGACGTACAGAACGCGAGTGACGTGCCCGGTATCTGTGAGTGGACCCCTTCTCTAAACTCGAGCATGCATAACTGTTTTTCTATAATTGTTTTATGGTTTTACATGTGATTTCAGGATTGTTGAATATGTGATGTTGGTTTTACGCAATTGCACGTTTTTCGAGAAAGTACGGTTTTCAGCATGTTTTACGAGGAAGGTTTGAAATTCTGATTTCAATGCTATGATTTTGGGATTTCAAATGATAAGTGATTTAATGATTATAAATGGATTTGAAACATGATTTGACAATCAGGTTTTTGGTTTTAGAATCGGATTTCTAGAATCGGGATTTGGTTTTAAAGTTGAAAAGTGGATTTCCGGATTTGGGTTCGGAATGACGGTTCTGAATGCCGGAAGGGCTTCAGACCAGTGATTTTGGATTCGGGTTTGGATATGGATTTAGAAATGGTTTTCGTATGGTTTTTGATTGGATTTGCTGGATCTGGTTATTGGGTTTAAAGACCCGGATTGTGATTGACGGGGGACGGGCCCAGATTGGGTTTAAAGATCCGGATTGAGTTTAAAGACTCGGGAGTTTAAAGACTCGGATATACTGATATTTTCCCCGTAGGCCTATTGAGTTTAAAGACTCGGGAGTTTAAAGACTCGGATTATTGAGGCCTGGATTGAGTTTAAAGACTCGGATAGGTCCAGCAGGTTTGATCGGATAATGATTGCTTGGTATTTATGTTTTATGTAACTGTTTTATGCTGATTCTGCAACTGGTTTTATGACGATCCTTATGTGATTTATAACTGTTTTCAGCTAATGGGTTATGCATGTATTTTCTCAAAACGGAGGGCTAAAACCCTGATTTGCTTATGAAATGGTTTTCGAAACTTTTATTCTTTATGGTCCACTCACACCTTCTGTTTTTAATTGCCCTCCAGGTCATGGAGCTAGCGCGGGGGTTAGACGTTGAGGCAGCGTCGAAGGAATAGAGTATTCGGGAGTGACCCCGGAGTGGTTTACACTTTTCCGTTGTGCGTGTACTCTGTGTATCGGTTTTTGCGTTCCTTTGTTTAGTACTATGCTCTGTATAGTTTTGACTCTGGGTTGTATTACATTTCTCCTGCGTCTGACAGTGTATTTGTGGTTTGCGGTAAGGGTATTTTCGGTTTTCATTCTGGGTTGTCAGACGGGAGCAGGATTTACCTCGGTTTTCGGGGTGGAACCGGGGTGGGTCCTGATAATAGGGGACTTCAGGAGTTGTGAACCCCCCTTAATTGTGGACACGTGTGGATGTGTTTAGGAGTAAAGAGAGTATTGGGTGACGCCATATGTGGCGTGTGTAGCGGGTGTAATAGGATTTTGTTAAGTTGGATTAAGGTAGGATGACTTGTGATGACATGGTTGTGGACCATTGTGAGTTCCGTTGTAGGATGACGGAAGGAAGGTGATAAGGAGTGACTAACTGATCAATATGAGGTAAGTAAAGAGAACCCACAATCTAGACGTGACACGACCCACCCCCAATCCCTCGGAATTAAGGGCTAAGTCATGCTCTCGTTTAACTTACGCGTGACAAGAAAGCTAAACCGACGTCCAATCTCCATGTAACACATAAGCCGGACCAGGGATTTCCAAAACGTACCGTCCACAAGTACTGGACTTCCCAGAGCGTGCAAAATCTATTGTGGATCGCGTGTGTGATGTCTTCATCTCTCTCAACCCACAGCCCGCACCGGAACAACCTGGAGGGTATCGAAAACATAAAAGACTATGAGTGGACAAAAATAAATCATAAGTTCAGAAAATAGTTTATAAGAAAGTACATTTATACCCTCCACGTAAAAACCGATGCATGCATATGAAACTTTTTCATAAAACCATTTCATATCCAAAAACCATTAATGAAAATTGGAATCGTCTCTTTCCTCAAATCCGTAACTCAAATCCAAGGCCTCACCCCAAAATCATAACTTCTCATCAAAGTACAGGAACGCAGCCCCATAACTCATCAAATCCAAAGCATTCGGGCCATTGCTCAAGACATCTAAAAACCAGTGAAAAACAAGTGAAAAACATCAATCATGCGAGTTGCTGGATCTCAAGTGCGCCTGAATCTTTAAACTCAAAACCATGCGTATAATCAGGCCTTCCCGGGAAATCAACGAGTCGTTAAACTCAAAACACAATCAACAGGCCTCGGGGGATATTACAATAATCGAGTCTTTAAACTCAAAACATATCAATCCAGGGCCCTCTCCTGTCAATCAACCGAGTCTTTAAACCCAAAACCAGATCCATCCGTATTTCCGGGTCTTTAAACCCAAAACCCTTTTTCAATTAAGTGAAAACCATAGAAAATCCATATCCAAATTCGCAATAATGATTCCGTAAGCCGACATCCGGAACTATCATCCGGAACCCAAATTCAGAATTTCTCTTTCAAGTTTCAAAACCGAATCAAGAATCATCTTTCCAAAATCCAATCCTAAAACCGAAATCTCGTTTATTGAAATCACATGAACAGGGCTTCGAGCCGGAAATCACTTTTCCGAAATCCATTTCAAACCATTGAAACCAAATCATATTTCAAATCCCAAAATCAAATGATCAAAACCATGATCAAATCACAATATAAATTGGAAACTCGTAAAACGTGCAATTTCATAAATATCTCGAAATACGTGCAAAATCGTAAAGCATCAAGATCATAATCATAAACATAGAAATTAGGTATAGAAAACATATAAAACATATATGCATGCATTATAAGTTTGAAAACAAAGTCCACTCACAGATCGTTTACGCCGCTATCTCGATACGCGTGCACTTACGCCGTTCCGGGCCAATTCACTATCACCGGCTTTCCCAAACCTGTCTAAATCCCATAATAAGGTTACTAACTACATCATAAAGTTTATACTAAAGCCCATAATTTTCCAAAATTTTTAACTATTTCTAACCGAGCACTAAAAACTTTGGACATCCCGAAACATATCGAAACGATGTTCAATCGACTCGAAACCAGTCTTAAAATTTTCGTTACATCGATACGATAAAAATTTGTGTTGACAACTTCCAGATGAACAGTGCCACACGCGCTGCTACAGTGTCATCTTCAACCTCTGTCCAATCCGGTCTGAACCGATTAGACCGAACCGGCGCAGGCGGTTTAAATGTCCAAATCGTCCATTTTCGGTCCAATCTAAATTCTACTTAGTTCTATAGCTTTCTTACACGGTTTTCTATCAATCTACAACTCTAAAACATATAATTAATGCCTCAATCATACCTCCCAAGTCGAAAGAGAAACTAGCCACGGTCCTTCATCGAGTTTCCACGATTCCAACCACCATCCTTCTTGGTTTTGGTCCCAAACACCTTCTGGACTCCCTAGAAGCACATCTCGATCATCAAGACTTCGCAACAACCCTTAATTCTCAGATTACCATTTTTGACTCAAACTTACCATTTCCTGAGTTTCACGGCCGCCGTCCATGGCAAGCCTCACGGCCAAGCTCGATCCACTTCTAACAGCTTCCTAGACTTCATCCTAGTCACCAAGTCGATCGTCAGGCCTCAAAATACCGGTTTCCATTTCGGATAGAAACAGGGCACCCACGGTTCGTTTGCGTCCTTGCGCCGTCGTGGGCCGCCGCGCTACCACCATCATCTTCCTCATCATCTAACTTCTCTTACTCCTTCACACATCTCCCTACCATGTGGACGATCACTAGGTTTCACAGTCACACACTACACATACCCTCATCCCTGTTTCACTAAACCCGTGCAACCAGTTTACCAAACCATGTTTTTAAAAACAATCGAGGCAGTGAAGGGGGCTTCTACGGCCTTCCAGTGAGGGACATGTGTCCCAATATGGGTGGGCATCAATCCCTGAGCAGCTAGGTGTCCAAGTCTTACTAGGCACAAATCCCAATGCATCAGAATGACCAAAATGCCCTTGCCTTCCAAAATTACCATTTTGCCCTTCACGTTCCTAAACTCGTAACTCTGTCGTCCGAACTTCGATTGACACATGCCGCCTGTCATTATTTTTAAGAGATCGAGATCTACCTAACGGTCCTCGAATTACGTGAAAATAACCTGTCATCTAAAAATTGAACCGTTTGCCCTATTTCAACCAAATTACCAAAATACCCTCAAACTTCTGAATGTCATAACTTCCTCCTCGGATGTCGGAATCGGACGTACCACCTGTCTATGAACTCGTAATATCCCGAACTACGTCACGTTCATCGGTTAAAGTCTATTTGACCGTCTGAACAAAAAGTCAACATTTTTACCCATTATAGGGGCAAAATCGTCATTTTGCACCGTTTGTCCGAAAACACCCAACTAAGCACCGATTAACTTTACTAATCTGTCATTAATCACTAATCTAATCCCAATTTCTGGGATGGGTCGTTACAAGACATGTCTTTAGACGTGTGGTATTCTTGATCGATTTAATCAGATGCGGTGGTCTGATCATTTGTGGGAGTTGAAGGCGAAGTAGTGAGACAGTAAGTGGGAACCACTTAGGAGTGAGTGGATCGAGATTGGATCGCTTCTGGCTCAAGATTGAGTCATTGTGGATCAGGAGAATCGTATGCAAGACAGACTTGGACATGTTAGTGAACTAACAAGACAAATGTTGGATACGAGTGATCTGTCATGTATACGTATGGGTATTGGACTTGGATCTGGTGCTGAGTCTGCCATGTGTATGTAAATTAAATGTGGTTGGATTCGATGTTGGTCGGCAGACCCAGGAGACCAGGAGCCTTGGAATGGACTCTTTGGCAGACGTGGTGGGCCTGGAAGGGTGATCGGCCTGATGTTGGACTCCAGAATTGAAGTGTGATTGGCTCGAGCCAGGTGGTAGTTAGGGTGGATATAAGAATGTTGTATGTGCCCCAGGGATACACTATGATGGTTGGAGGATGCACGATGATGTTGTTGGATGAAATTGGGATACATCGTAGTGTTCATTGGTATATTCGTGATCGACTAAGACCTATGTGATTGGTGGACATACCGTGGTATGTCGTTGGAAGTGATTGAGGATGTACTCTATGATCGTTGTGCTTGAGGTATTCTATAATATCTCTGTTTGATTAATAAGTTCGTAGGGTTTGTCGTTGCTTGTGATTGGTGTATGTGCTTAAAGGTGTGTGTAGTGGTTATTCAGTGGTCAGAACCATTCCGATACGATTGGACTTGCATCGTGATGTTCTGGTCGAGGTGTTGGTGATCGGCTTGGTGCCGAGGTATGTTGTTGGTTGTATCGATGAGCGGAGTAGTTGCGATGTGCTTGATTGACTGAGCACTTGGACTGGGTAAGGTTGACCCCGAGTGATTTGATTGGTTTTGGCAGGATTCAGCATTGAGATGAGCTGGATGCTCAGAGCCATGAGTGGTTGGTGGGACCCTGACGCTGAGATGTGTGATCACGATTTAATAGGTATATTATAGGGTCTAGTTATAGACAGGTAGTGTGGGACGTGGATGGTGTTCCTACTGGTTGATTGTGTTGGTGGTTAGTGGAACCACCGGTGAGATGATATGTTGAGTTGTTTGGAGTGAGCGAGTGACACGACCCATCCCAATCCCCCCGGGATTACCATGGAATGTATCATGCTCCCATATGACAAGAGGCGTCAGACAAGGGATAACCAATTGCCATTGCCCAAACGGGCTTCCAGAGTGCGTAAGGATCGATGAAGGAGGTGTGCGATGCTCAAGTCTCTGCTGCAGTCGTATCCGGAATCAACCTGAAGGGCATTAAAAACAAAAGCTGTGAGTGGACGAAAATAAACAAGTCTGTTAAAAACATTTATAAGACATTTATGCCCCTCAGTAAAATCATATGCATGCACCAAAAACCAATAATCCCATATTTATTTAGAATAACCATTAGGGCCTTAGCCCGGAAACCAAAGCATAGTTTCGAATTCCAAAAGTCAATCCAAGAGTTATTTCATCAATCCAGTAATATTCATTTATTATTTTTCCATCTCCGCATCCCCGATGCCTAGCGTCCTAGACGCTTGACGTTCCAGACGTCATATATCACGATATTAAGCAACGCGTGCTGCCCGGGGTCTCACCGGGTCCATATCTCTGACATCCCCGATGTCTGACGTCCATGACGTCCAGCAATCCTGCTCCTGGATCACTATACGGTTCGGTAGCTTCGTACAATGAGCCCTCGCAGGCAATGCACCGTGACTTCTCCAGTGTCCCCGACACTTGGAGGAGACCAGGATATAAATATCCTCATATCGAGATGGTTTTATGGAACACATTTTATTATTCATTTCCAAAATATCACAAGGGCCCTGCCCCGAATTTCCATAAAACCGTCATAAGTCCAAATAGTTGAATCAAATCCGAAATAGTTTATTCAATTCCATTTTAAGGTCCCCGACCCGAAATCACATATATAAGTTAACTGGGCCCCTGGCCCGATTTTATAAGTCAATTGGGCCCCTGGCCCGATTCGTAAGTTAACTGGGCCCCTGGCCCGATTTCATAATTCAATTGGGCCCCTGGCCCGATTAACAAGTTAACTGGGCCCCTGGCCCGATTCAACAAATTAACTGGGCCCCTGGCCCGATTCGTAAGTTAACTGGGCCCCTTGCCCGATTTCATAATTCAATTGGGCCCCTGACCCGATTAACAAGTTAACTGGGCCCCTGGCCCGATTCAACAAATTAACTGGGCCCCTGGCCCGATTTTACTTATCAAATCCGTAACCGTTTCATGAAATCATATCCATCCATATTTATGGAAATCAGTGCAAATCCAGAAAACCTCGATTCACGTGCAAACACGTAAATCGCCTCGAAATGCGTGAAAACATATAAATTCACTGATATCCAAAATAAATCATATAATCCCAATTATAACAATCATGAAACAGTTATGCATGCATCGAATTTATAAAACCAATGTCCACTCACAGACCGTTTAACCGAGCGCCTCGATACGCGTGCCATAGGCCCTCCCGGGCCGCACCACTAACACCGGGACTCCCAATCCTATTCAAATTACATTAGAGGGTCACTAACCTCATCATTAACATCCTAATTAAGTCCCGTAATTTTCCCGAATTTTTACGTATTTTTAAACTGGATTTAAAACCTTCGGACATCCCGAACAATAACGAAACGGGATCCGATCGACACGAAACCAACGCTAAAATGTTCGTTACATTGCATAGGATAAAAGTCATGTTGACCTCACCTCGAGATTCGTGCCCACGCGCCATCACGCGCCGCCGTGAGTGGCTGCGCGTGAAAGCCACGCGCCGCCGTGAGTGGCTGCGCGTGAAAGCCACGCGCCTGCTACAGTGACTGCTACAGTGTTCCTTCTTCACCCGTTTGTCTGGTAAACGGGTCTGATTACCCGCGATAGGATCCGGTTCAATCACACCCAATTCGACATCAATCCAATCCGTTCTTGATCCTACAACAATCATTAACCAATGAATTTCAAGTCTGTGACATCGATCAACATCAACCATTCCTTAATCAAGCCATCAACCCGTGATCACCCAAAACGGGTCAATCACCAAAACTCCATCAATCCTCAACCATTGTCAAATTAACTTCATATGAAGCATATAAGGATTAACACGAACCAATTAGCATGATTAATTGAACACAATGTTACCTCAATCACCACAACTCAAGCTTGAGTTTTCCGGCCGTCCACCTCGTCTGTTCACGGCCCTAGGAGCCCCAAAGCTTGCCCCATTTGATCTGGTTCGACACGTTGAAGTTCCAGGAAGCTCAATCCATCATCAATTAGGCATGGGCTGGCCTAAAACTGGAAGTTCGAAGTTGAATTTCCCAGAACCCAGTTCGGGTTTTCAGAGATATCCAACACCCAATTCACTCATTCCTTTCATTCTCAATCACAGAGTACTACTCTCGACTCACTTTCCATTCTTTTAATTCAATTTAGCCGTTAAAGGCACCCAAAACCGTCCTCAAATGACTGTGCAAAGTTCCCCTGCACTGACCCGAAACATTAAACAAACCAATGCCCATGTCCTTTTGATCGATTGCCAGCACCATACATGTGCAATTCCACCTCAAACTGGTCCAATTAACTCAATTAATTGATAAACAAATCGTGGGATCGATCGCACAAAGCATCCACCCTCGCGGCTGTTCAATGAAACAGTACCCCGTGTGAAATTACAATCCTGCCCTTGTGCAGAAAATTACCAAAATGCCTCTCACGCGTCCTGACCCGTAACTCGGTCATACGGACCCCGATTGATGCGTGCCGCCTGTCTACGAACTCAGGGCATCGAGACCTTCCTAACGGTCCTCGGTCCTCGGCCATCGGACCTCCCAATCAAAAAGTCAACATTTCCCCCTTATTACGTTCGAATTACGGAAATGCCCTTACACTTCCGTACATCATAACTTCCACCACGAACGTCGGAATCGAACGTGCCACCTGTCTATGAACTCGTGACGTCCCGAACTACGTCACGGTCATCGGTCAAAGTCCATTTGACCATCCGAATTAAGAGTCAACGTTTTGCCCACGCCTAGGGGCAAAACGGTCATTTTGCACAATTCGTCCGAAATCGCCCAACTAATCCCAGATTAGTAAATCACAATTAAATATTATTAAATCCCGATATTCGGGACGGGTCGTTACAGCGAGTACGTTGTGACTCCGGTGAGGTCAGTGAGGATCGCTGACGGAAGTAGTATAGAACATTGAACGGATATTGATGAATAGGAGTATCGAGGCTGGTAGATGGCGTCTTGAGAACTGGTTTGCGAGGTGAGATTTGTGCCTATTGATGGCAAACTCTCACGATGTATTGAGGTGTTGGTATGAGGTACGCTTGACTCGAGAATGAGTCGAGATTGATGTGACTGGTATCTATAGCGATTCGATTGGTCATGACTGAGCCGTGAGAGTCGGCTGGTTCGATGTTAGAGGTACCACGGGTACGAGTTGGAAATGTGTTGACCTCGGTGTGAATAAGATGATCGCTAGCTGGACCGAGAGTTGGTATGAGTTGGTCCGCTTGACAGAGATACGATGATAGTTTTGGTGACAATTTGGAAGGACAGATTAGAGCAGGATTGGAAAGTGATGTACACCGGGTAGGAGACCCAGGTGTGTGATAAGTTGGATTCCCCCAAGGAATAGTGGATGTACGAGATGCAAAATTTCGAGGTGGAATTTCGGGGATAAAATTATTTTAAGGGGGGCAGATTGTAACGACCCGTCCTGGATTTTAGGATTAGATTAGTGATTAATGACAGATTAGTTGGGTGATTTTGAACGGACGGTGCGAAATGACAGTTTTACCCTTGGATTGGACAGAATGTTGACTTTTGGTTCGGATTGTCAAATGGACTTTGGCCGATGATTGTGACGTAGTTTGGGACGTCACGAGTTCATAGACATGCGGTACGTCCGATTTCGACGTTCGAGGAAGAAGTTATTAGGTTCGGAAGTTGAGGGGCATTTTGGTAATTTGACAAGTAAGGGCAGTTTGGTCATTTGGTTGCATTGGGATCTGTGCCACTAGGATTGTGACACTTGGCTTACCTTGGGATTGGTGTCCACAGAGATTGGGACGCTTGGCCCTCTCTGGATGGCTGTGGAACCTCCTCACCGTCTTACTTGTTTTTTAAAACAAGGGAGAAATCATGTTTGAACGAGGTTTGAGAGAAAAACAGAGGAACAGAGTGGCCATGTGTGTGAGTGAAACCCAACCCCCTCAAACGTCCTCTTCTGTCCGTGGTCGGAGAATGAAAATGAGAAAGGGTGGTGAGACAAGAGTGGTGGTCACCACGACGGTGCCCACGAAGGCGGATTGAGAAAAAGACCCGAGAAGTTCTATTTTTCCCTTGAAATGGCAAACCTTGTTTTCATGGGTTTTGATCGATTTAGTTAATGAGATGGTGTTTTGGAGGTTCAGACACATCGATTGGGACCGAGTTCGAGACCTAAGATGGACGGTGAGGTAAGTTTTTTGTGAACTTGTGTTTGGACTAGAAAATGGTAACTCAGGAATTAGTGGCCATTGATGAGTTTTAATGTTTGGAAGTGAGCTCTGGAGGTCAAGGGAGTCGAGAGGAACTAGAAACCAGGTCAGAGGTGGCCTGTGGTGGCCAGAACAAGAGAAGAAAGTGATGGTTTTGAACGATGAACGGGAAGGTACGATCTCAACTTCGATTTTATGAATTAAGGACATAGTTAAGTAGGAAATAGTTAGACGAACCTTTAGGAATTGGAAGGGGTGAAAACGGACCAAAAATGAAGAAGGTATGGAGCTGAACTAGTCAATCCAGTTCGGTTGGACCGGACCAGTTCAAACCCAGTTTGACTGAGGTTGAAGACAACCTGCGCCTGGGGCGTGAGGCCCACGCGCAGCCCTTTTGAGAGGCGCATGGGGGCGCATGGCACAGTGTTTGAGGAAGTTTTCAACACGACTTTTAATATAATCGATGTAACGAACATTTTGGGGGTGGGTTGTGTCATTTATCATCGAGCAATGTGTCGTGTTCCACATAATTAACAAGAGGGTCTCGCCAACTTGGTGGAGATTCAACTTGTTTTACTTCGGTTTCCTTGATATTAATGATGCATCATTCGAGATACTCAATGGGGATTGAGCATTTGAATAGATAATCAAGTGATGAAGCTAGATTTGCTAGTGAATCGGCTTGTGCATTTTCAACATGTGGAAGTTGATGGAAAGTGATAACCGTGAAAGCAACAAGTATTTCTTGGACCTTGTTATTATATCTAAGCTTCCTCGCATCTTATGTAGCATATTTACTAATTGGCTGATTAGTGATCAACTGCGAATCAGATTAAATAGCATGCTTCTTGACTCCTAACTCCTTGGCGAGTGTTAGTTCACAAATTGATGCTTCTTATTCATCTTCATTGTTAGAAGCATTGAATCCAAATTGGACTGCTTGTCCAATTATTGAGCCTTCAAAGGTGAAAAGGACAATCCCCGCTCATGTGCTTCTTCGGTTAGATGAACCATCAACGATGAGCTTCCATAGGAGACTGAAAATTGAGGGTTGCAACGAAGATGAATTGACACCCTGATCTTGTGACAAGGAAGAGCTAGTCACCCTGAAGGTTTTGTCTAGTCCATCATTTTCTTCTTCTAGTGATGATGGTGTGAATTCCACAACGAAATTTGTTAAGGATTGGCCCTGAATTGCATTTCTAGGGCGATGGAGCAAATCATGATGACTTAACTCTGTTGCACATTTCATTAGCCACATTAATGCATCAGGTGTGTGCAACATAGTTCAATGGGCTCGGTCATGAGCCATGACGACCATCGTTGCTCGAGTTACGAAGCAAACTCCGATGAGAGTACCGAGGCCGCCCGATGATTTAGTGTTCAAACTAGCTGACATTGTTCCTTGCGAGTTCAACCATTGTCTTAATCATGTTGAGAGGACTTACTAGAACATCTGCACCTACTACTATGGCAGCTAAAAAACACGACAACGACACAAGAACACTTCACCTAAACCCACCTTCTTCTTCTAAAGGTTTTAGAAAATAGCCCTTTAATCACATGGTAAAATCTACCACCTATTTTTGCCTCCTATTTTTGGTTTTCGACGGGCTATCCCCTATTTTCGCCTCCTATTTTTCTCACCCTTTGGATCACTTTAGGCAATTATGTGCCGTAGGATATTCATCCCACTACTAGGGTTATCCCATGGAAGCGTGGGCGCTCGCTTTCTCTCGCGCTCACCTACCCCCAGTCCCAAGTGTCTCTCTCACACACTCACACGGTCACACCAACCCTCAAGTCTATAAAACTCCACTTGAAGCGCGCACACATATATATATATATATATATTTCATATACACCAGGAAATCGCCGCCGCCAGAGTCGATGGCCACGTCAGCACCCCAAACCCTTCAAACCCAATTTCTCCGAAACGCTTCCTTCTCTCCCTCCTCCAAGCCTTCTCTCTCAGCCGCATTTCCCGTCTCCTTCACCTCTCGTCGCCGCCCTGTACCGAGGCTGGTGGTGGTGCTGTCGGCGGCTAGTCTCGATGCCAAACCGACCGTTTTGGTGGCCGAGAAGCTCGGGGAGGCCGGGCTAGGCCTCCTCAAAGAGTTCGCCAATGTCGACTGCTCTTACAACCTCAGCCCCGAGGAGCTCTGCACCAAGATCTCGCTCTGCGACGCGTTGATTGTGCGGAGCGGTACCAAGGTCAGCCGCGAGGTGTTCGAGTCCTCCGGTGGCAGGTTGAAGGTGGTCGGAAGAGCAGGCGTCGGCATCGACAACGTGGATCTGGGTGCAGCGACTGAGTTTGGATGCTTGGTAGTGAATGCTCCGACAGCCAACACGGTCGCCGCCGCCGAACACGGGATTGCTCTCTTGACCGCCATGGCCCGCAACGTTGCTCAGGCGGACGCGTCTGTGAAAGCTGGTATGTGATTTAATATTTGTAATTATTTTTCATTTTGGCATTTGGTCGAATAGCTTTGATTAAATTTTGATGATTTGCAGGGAAGTGGCAGAGGAACAAGTATGTTGGTGTTTCCCTTGTTGGGAAGACCTTGGCTGTGATGGGTTTTGGGAAGGTTGGATCTGAAGTGGCTCGGCGAGCCAAGGGTCTTGGAATGCATGTGATTGCGCACGACCCATATGCACCGGCGGATCGTGCTCGCGCCATTGGTGTGGAGCTTGTGAGCTTCGATGAAGCTTTGGCCACTGCCGATTTCATATCCTTACATATGCCTCTAACTCCCGCCACTTCCAAGTTTCTTAATGACGAGACTTTTGCGAAGATGAAGAAGGGAGTTCGAATCGTGAACGTTGCTCGTGGTGGAGTTATTGATGAGGATGCTTTGGTCAGAGCACTGGATGCTGAAATTGTTGCTCAGGTTGGTTGGTTTTGGTAATGCTTTTTCATGTTCAACCCACGGCTCCTTCTCTTGAAAGAAATGTTACAAAATGTCATTTATAATTTGTTTTTGTTTTTTTTAAGGCTGCTCTTGATGTGTTCACCGTGGAACCACCACCGCAAGGCAACAAGCTGGTGTTGCATGAGAGAGTTACTGCTACCCCTCATCTTGGTGCCAGTACCATGGAAGCACAGGTGGATTTTGCGTATGTTTCTTAATTGTTTAGTCCTCTTGACTGTTTCTTCTCATCTTTGGAAGTTGGAATTTGATGTGCGCGCAGGAAGGAGTGGCCGTTGAAATTGCCGAAGCTGTTGTTGGAGCCTTGAAGGGAGAGCTTGCTGCGACTGCAGTTAATGCACCCATGGTTCCTGCTGAGGTATCTTTCCTCTTTTCATCAAGATTGCCGGTCCATTCTTCTATTACTATCTGTTCATATATAGATATAGATAGATAGTCATAAGACTTAATAATAATTGTTTATCTTTCTTTTATGCCATTAATCGGATTATTGCAAATTACTTATCTTCATAGTGCATTTTACTCTGTAAGATTAAGTTACCAATGCTAAATTGTTATCCTTACAGATTTTGCACACTAGACTTGAAATGGAATTCTTGGATTTACAGTTTCTCTTTTCATTCATGATGGTAGGTTTTGACGGAACTGAAGCCGTATGTTGTACTCGCTGAGAAACTTGGGAGACTGGCAGTCCAGTTAGTGGCAGGAGGTAGTGGGGTGAAAACTGTCAAAGTTTCATATGCTTCAGCTAGGGCTCCTGATGACCTTGACACTAGGCTGCTTCGAGCCATGATTACAAAGGGTCTCATTGAGCCCATATCCAGTGTTTTCGTGAATCTGGTCAATGCTGATTTCACTGCGAAACAGAGAGGACTTAGGATAACAGAAGAGCGAACTGTTCTCGATGGTTCACCTGAGAGTCCGCTTGATTCAATACAAGTTCAGATTGCTAATGTGGAATCCACATTTGCTAGTGCGATATCAGAGAGTGGGGAGATTACGGTGGAGGGTCGGGTTAAAGATGGGGTTCCTCACTTGACCAAGGTTGGATCATTTGAAGTCGATGTGAGTTTGGAAGGTAGCATCATACTGTGCAGACAGGTGGATCAGCCGGGTATGATCGGAACAGTTGGAAGCATTTTAGGAGAGGAGAATGTGAATGTCAGTTTCATGAGTGTCGGAAGGATCGCACCTCGAAAGCAGGCTGTGATGGCAATTGGGGTGGATGAGCAACCCAGCAAGTCATCTCTCAAAAGGATTGGGAATGTTCCAGCTATTGAAGAGTTTGTTTTCCTCAAGTTGTAGGTTGTCTATTTTTTTCTTTAATGTACTCATCTTTGAGACTAATTTTCTTGCTTATATCTTGCTTATATTCGGGGTCTTCGTTAGCTTCTTAGGGGGCATGTCTTCGTCTTGATTGCCCCATTTTGGAAACATTTGAGTTTATAAGATAGTGTGAGAATGAATAATTCTGCTTGGGATATGATAATTATGGTTTAGTTGTTTGTCCCCAAATTTCTTGTTCAAGCAAATACCATGCTTTCTTTGCAATCTCGAATTTCCTTCGACGTTTGAGAAGTACATTATAACAAATCGCCTACATGCCAAGTGTCGAACCTTTTGAAGACCGTTTATTTCTTTCCCTACTGGAAACACAAAGTTTACCTACTGGAAATTGCAAAGCTTCGATTGATGCGAAAAATGAATCCCAACAAAGGTGAACCTTGGGTTATCGTTGGATTCATCCTTATTTCCTTAGGCTCAATGATTGCTCACATCCCTCAATTATACTTATATTTTAGCAATATCTTTAAACTTAAAATTTAGAATTTTTTGTCATCTTGTATTTTAACAATATCTTTAAACCTTTTTTTGTCAAATTAAACTTAAAAATTTAGAGTTCTCCCTTGTCACTCAAATGTACAATGATGATTTCTCGGTCAATTTATAACGATAAATTCTAATATTAAAGTTTAGGAACAATTGATAAAATCTAAGTACAATTGATGGACCAAGGATAACACCTACTTAGCCATATTACTTGACTAATATACTAAAACAGCTGGATTTGTTTACTGTTTATAGACAGTGCAATTCCAAAATTGCCCTTCAACTTGCTTCAATTGTTGTATTTCCAATTTCGTTCTTCCTTTTTCAATTTTGTGTTGGTCTTTCATTTATGTGATCTGTATTTTCTCTTCTTTGGGCCGTCTAATGTCTAAGCCATTTGAAAGATCGATGTTAAGATTTAGCTGCTCTTCTCCTTCTCTGGGCGATTTCGTTACTTCTTTATTCTATCTTTTCGGTATCATCTTTTGTTGAAGACGGAAACGAACTTTGCAGGATAAGGATTTGGTTTTAGTTAATTTATAGTTAGGTTCATTAGATTAATTGTCATCGATTTTATTTTTTGCATGTTCGTTTTCTGGAAGGATATTCAAGAAGAAGCTGTTGAAGAATTTTAAGGAATTTGCAGGATAAGCTTCTATCTTTGATTGTTAATGGATTTAGTTGAGGAAGGTTGGCTAGGATTTGATTTCCTTCTTATCGATGATGATGATTCATGTTTGAGTTTAATGGTAAATGCAAATCTATTGATGATCCTTATTGCAAGAAGCTGAAAATGGTTGCTTGGGGTTTGATTTTGTTTTTATGGATGTTAATTGGTGTTTAAATGTAGTGTTGAATTGAAATCTATTGATGCTTACCAACTGTTTGATAAAAGTTCTTAATGGATTTTATAAGCTGTTTTAAATGGATTTTGATCTACTATACCACATCTCTGCAACAAAGTTCTGTCTGTCTATGAACATGAATGTCATGCTCAGAGAAAATGAAAACGTGTATATTGCTTAAACTGAAGAAGGATATAGTTGCTCCCTTGGTTGTTGTTCTTCATAATTTGTAAAAATAAACGTAAATTAATGAAGAACTAAATTGAAATTGAAATTGAAAGTGAGAATTGATTCTTCAACAACACCATAAGGAGCTGGAAGATGGTAAATATCATTGGTTAGTCTACTACTAAATCTCACACTATTACCAAATCAACTATTGATCTTATGGGTACTTAACATTGGAGATTGGTTCAATATCAATTGAAGTTTTTTACAGAATTATGCAATGTAGGTATTGTTAGTGATTGGAAAGCAACAATTTCAACCATTTTATTTATTTAACTTTTCAAAACATAACCATCTTTAGTTTTTGAGTGCTACTCTATGAGTGAATCTGAAGCAAAAATTGAATATTGGAAAATTAAATTACCGCTTTCAAAGTCGACACATAACCAATTGGTAATTTGTTTCTTCTCTATGATTGGATGATTGAATGACTTAAAGAGAATGAATTTGTTTCTTGATTGTTGAACATATGGAAATATCACTACTTTCATAAAATCAACGTACAACGATAGGTTTTGGGTTTTAGGCATATTGTAATAATTAATTTTTTGCATTTGGAATTTTCTTATTATTTATATCTATGAAAAGATGGATATATTTCCAATATCGTAGCTGAGGGCTTATAGTCTTTTGAATTTTTCGATTTCCATTTCAGTATGTAAGATTTCTCTTCTTTTCGAAAGTTGGTTTCTTAGCGGTTTGTGCAAATTGAGCGGAGCTTCTCTTGCACGCTGTCTATGGCTCTCATTCTCTTTAAATATTGATGCTTCAATTGATATATGATAAAATGTTCTGAAGAGTAGGTAGGAGATCATATGAGTTGATAATAGGCAAGTTCATATGCTTGGAGGTTAATGGAATCAAGATATTCCATATATTTGGTTGGTAATAGGTAAGTAGCATCTCAATTCCATTCATTTTGTGTCTTTCATTTTTTTCTTCATTTGTCTACTCAGGAGATTTCAGGTTAATGGTCTTGAGTACTTCGTTATCAAATAAATAGAAATTTGAATGATTCTTTACTGATGTTTATGTATAGGTATTCAAATTTAGACCAAACAAAATATTTTGCAACATGTGGGGTTCTCTTAATTTTTCTATTAAATTTGTATGCAGGTAATGTTGATTTAATTTCATTTTTTGGTTTTGTTAGTTGTGTAGTTAGTTAGTCATTGATTGATTAAATTTTAGAAAGACGGTATTCAAAGCAATGGTTTTGATTTGAAGATTTCAGGACGACTATCAAAAAATTGTGGCAAAGATAATTCAAAAACTCAGAACAAGTCTAAGGTACATCCTCTTCTTAATTCCTTGTGAGTATTAACTGATATCTTCTTGATAAAATAGGATGAAATAAGTTGTAGCTTGCTTAATAAGCTTTTTTTTTCTTGGAAGAAAGGGGACCATCGGCGAAGAGTGAATATAAAGATAAGACTATAAATATCATTCACCTACCGTATGCCCCAACTTTTGAAATATTTTATCTAATTAAAGTTTTAATTTATTTACAAATGCATATTTTATATGCTTCTCCATCAATCGGAATTGCATGACATTCAATTTGGATGTCAATATAATTTTTGTTGATTAATGTATACTTTGGGATTCAGACCAAAAAAAAAAATACTTTGGGATACACGTTGTTTTGAGCCTTTGAAATAGAATTTAGCTGCCATTTTAGCTCAAACTCCATGGAAATTTAAAATTTGAGTTGGATTTTCTATTTTTTGGTGTGATTATCAAATTCATATTGAGTTTGGTCATGTTTGCAGCAACTAATTTGCCCGATTCGGGAAGTGGTTTTCAAAACTGGCATAGGATTTCTTTATTTTCCAATTGATATTGCAGTACATATGGTTTGCATATAATTGTTTCTATTTATTTTGCAGTTATAGATACAATGACCATAATATTGAATTACTTTTCCTCATTACTAATATCCAATTTTGAATTCACATTATAATATTTTGAAAATAGTTTTGCAACCCGTGGCATCGCTCAGGCTTCTTTCTAGTACTTACTATATTTTATGAAACAACTTATACATCCAATGCGAGAATCATCTCACTATATCTTCTGTGAATAAATCTCATGTCAAATTCCAAGCTTCAACTTTCTGACTCCATCTCAATCTTCAACTTTCTAACTCACGAACCAGGAAGGAATGGGACCTGAGCTACAACAGTTGGTAAGGAGATGTTGAGGTTGTGAAATGCTAAATAAGCAGCAATGCCAGCAGCATAACCTGCAAAAGCGAAACCACTCACCTGGAAAAAGGACAATAAATTTTGTTATCAACAACAGAGGCAAAATTACACTCATTTCCTAAAGCGGTATTCAATTACCTTCCGCAAGTACCAGAAGAAGTCGACCTTTTCCATCCCCATAAAAGCAACTCCAGCTGCAGAACCAATAACAAGCATGGATCCCCCAGTACCAGCACAATATGCCACCAGCTGCCAAAACTCGGAATCCTGGGGAAAGGAAGTGAGATCGTACATTCCCATAGTTGCAGCAACCAGTGGAACATTGTCTATAATTGCCGATACAACCCCAATTGAACTTGCAATCAGTTCGATATTAGGAATATGAGCATCTAGGTAATTTGCTAATTCCCGAAGAATTCCTGCTGCCTCAAGGCTAAGAGTAGAAGAAAGTTGAAATTCAGAAAGCAGCGGACAACTTTTGCAGGGAGTACATAAAAAAAAAAAAAAAAAAAACAAAGGTGGGATGCCAAGCCATGATAGATGATCGACTTGAAACTTTTTGACGGCATAAATTATGAAAATGACGAATGCAACTGCAAGAAAAAGAAGCTGAATCTAAAGTGTGTCTATTTACCTGCTAACAGACAATAGGATGCCAAGGAAGAAAAGTGCTCCTTGAGTGTCAATCCGTGACAAAGCCTGTGGTACTTTTAACTTTTGTCTTTCTGTTTCCCCATAATGTATAGCATCCGTCACAATCCAAAGGACTCCAAGTCCCAGCAGCATACCCATGTAAGGAGGCAAACCAGTTAGGGCCTTGAACACTGGAACAAAAATCAAAGCTCCAATGCCAACAGAGAAAACAAGCTGTCCTCGAGGTGCCATCTGTTCGGATGCCAGGACATTGGACGTGTCCGGTCCTTTCCCACCTACTTCACTGAACGGAAGAGAAACACATACCATTCATCCACAATTCATCGAGATAAATACTAACCTTCATAACTTAATTTCCTGTCTTTGGTTTCTCGATGCAAAAAGGTACCTAGTCAGGGACATTAATGCCAGTGGAACAGCAAGAGAAACGGCGGCAGGTATTAACAAGGTCTGTAGGAAAAGAAACGTGGGAATTTATGTGAGAATACTGATTTAAGAATGTTATTTGTATATAACCAAAATGTCGATATCCAAATATTGAAAAACAAATAGCACATAGGACCAGAAAATCTATATGGAACTGTCAATTTCAAGTTGTTTACAAAACTTGGCATTAGGATCATATGAATTAGATTGTCAGAAGGAAGAAAAAGACTTTCATTGTCTCCAGTGAAAAAAGAATTTTGACATAAGAATTAGATTGTCAGAATGAAGAAAAATACCTTCATTGTCTCCAATGTGGAAATCTGACCATGTATCCACAGCATAGTAGTGGTAACATCACCAATGGGAGTCCATGCACCGCCTGCATTTGCTGCTATGACAACAACAGCTCCTAAAATCCTGTCAGAAAAATATAATTATCTAAATGAAGCTGAAATAGGGCATTCATTTGGGCAATTATTGAACAAGAAATTAAATACGACATCATAAATGACCCAGTCAGGTATCAACTGCAAACATTCCGAAGTGGTACCTAAAGAGACACCTATTGAAAAAACGGATATGGAGTATAAGCATTACAAAAAAGATACGGAGTATGGGCATTACGAAAAGAATATTCAGGACCAAAAACAAAAAAAAAGGTCACTCTTAATGTGCATGCTCAAATAACATTTAAGAAGATGAAAGTAAAAAAATAACACTCTGGAACAAACAAGTTGTAGCGATTATCCAATTTCTAACGGATTTCATAAGTAACATCATCATGGAGAAGAATAAGCCTCTTTTAGAAGAGATAATTTCTCAAGTGATAACCAACAGGGTGTTATAGATGCACCAGATACCTCACTTTTAGAATAAGGAGGATTGCAATTTTAACCACGGGCTAGAACAAGAAATTGGAATCCAGGTAGTTGAGTGTGATTTAAATTAGTGTCCCAGCTGTTTCGGAACTCAATCAGTGCAAGAGGTCTTCCTCTGACATGATCAAGTATAGTCCCTTTGAATGCACACAACTAGATATATGCAGGATTTCATCTTCCTTTCCGTCGCATAATGTCTACATTCATGCAAAACTACGAACATAATATTTTCTTGGGCCATATTATAAGGACTTTTAAACAAAAATCCACATTCGTATCTAATATTCTCCAACAGATGAACAAGAACGGGTAGTATCTGCTTAAAAGAAATCTTCAAAAGGATTTACATCCAAGAAATAGGCAGTCAATGGTAAGAACATACTTGCGAAATTCTGAAGGAGGAACTAGTTTTCGCAATAAAGAAACCATCACAATGGTAGACGTCAGGTTGTCAAGAATTGAACTAAGGAAAAAGGTCACAAAACCCACCTGCGAATTCAAGGCATAATTATTATTCAATGGTTTGATATATAAATGTAACGTAAAAAACATAGAGGACAAGCCTGGCACAGAGAAGCAAGACTAATTTGGGACAGTGGATTCTATGGCACAATTATTTGTTTGGAATTTAGCAGTCAAAAAAGTTTCTATACCACATAAAAATACAGTGAAATATGTTATGCTCTGAGAATTTGAATGAATATTCTAGAACGAATCTGCTAAAATAGGTCCGACATATAATATGTGCTGTAGAAAGGATTAATATACAGTAACATGGCAGTAGATGCATAGAACTCACCACCCATAGAAGCATCCTTGGCTTTCGAGTGGTTATATTGTCGGTAACAAGCTTAAATCCTTGATGGGAATCAACTATCTCTACAATTGTCATTGCACCAAGCAGGAAAAACACTATTTCACTGACTTCACCAGACGCATGTTGTAACTCTGAAACAGCTACATCAGTTGAAGGAGCCTACAAAATATCAACCTAGGTGTAGGAACTATCCAAGATATTGCAAAAGCAGATGATAACTTCAAGTAGTAAAAATAAGTCCTACCCCAATACTTCTCACCACCCACAAGCTGACAGCCATTAACAAACCTACTCCACTTTTGTTGAAGGCCAGAGATTCTTCAAAAATTATGCCCACATATCCAATTCCAAACAGCAATGCCATGGCAATATCCTGTGTCATCAATAAAGCATCTTTTTTGTATGTGTACAATTATATGCTCAAGAAGCACTCTAGAAATCACGGGAAATGCACAGTAAAACGATCATGTACCTGATTAGCAGCAACCCACGAGTGGTTAATTGCCACAGCCCCTGTTCCAGCTGCTGTAAATACTGCAATAACTTTCAGCAAATCAGTCTTCCGCCGGTCACTCGCCTCAAAATCACTTGAGCTCGTTTCGTCGACCGAACATAAAGGATCACAGGATCCTGAACTTGGGGTCAACACCTGATAATTTACTAAAGCGTGATCCATAAATTGGAAATACCATTATACCAGCACCAAAAAATGGCAATAATATGGCACACTAATTCAATGAAATGAATTCTTGGGATTAGAGGCGTTTCAAAAGTTTTTGAGACTTATATAGTTTTACTAGGGCAGCAGCAACTCATAGAGTCCTAGGCAATTTCTGTTAGGCCAATCCACTTCCAAGAACTAATCACTCAAGGATTAATAAAATTAACTTTATATAATAATCAAAGATTCAAAATCTCAATAAAGTAATAGAAAGACTTTCAAAGTCGTAATTTTCAAAAATTAAGCCGAATATATTGAACTTTTCACGAACCACCCATTCCAGTTAACTCATACTCTGCCAAAAGTAATCAGCCAGATTTAAAAATAGGGAAAACAAACAACTGGCTAATGTAAAGAAGGAAGCTTGTGTCGAAGAAGAACCTGAAACTCTTTCTCGGAGCTGGACTGAGCTTGCTGTTGCTGAGCTGAAGGAGAAGAGTTAGAGCCTCTTGCTTTCTCTTCAGCTCTGGCCAGCACGCCATTGCCGAGCAATCTTGACCCTCGAATTTCACGCCAGGAGGAGCCAAAACAAGCCTGAGAAGGAGATAAGCTTTGGCTCTGAGAGAGAAAGAGCAGTGAGCGCATCTTGATATGGTGGTGGGGAGAGGGCAAGTGGACCCCAATTGCGAAGGAAGCCATTGGAGCGAGCTAGGGATGTTGAAGGAGAACAAGAGGATGAGAAGCAGAGTACTTTATTTGGATGATTGAATCACTACTCTAGACTAGAGCTTCTTGTTGCGCGCAGGCTTCAATGCTTACCTCTGTACATCTCGCCTTCAACATTTGGTCCAAAAGTTCATAAATTTACGGGTCCGATAAGATCGATGGACAAAAACTCGACCTAACCCGCTATAAGCCGTGGACCAGCCTGGCTCGAGAGTTAGTAGACTAGGCTTGAGCTTATAGTGTTCAAACCCGATAGGCCCGAGTCCAATAAAGCCCGGTAAACCCAACCCAACCCGCCTGTAATAAACCAGACCCATAAACCCGAGAATATAAAATACTTATTATTTAAAAATTAATACTCAACTCATTCTTAATACTAATATTTGAACACAAACTCAAATCTTAACTCCAAATCCACCTAATTTATTTTAAAAAGCCCAATACCCAATACCCAATACAAACCCTAATCATTCCTCCACCTACTTAATAGACCCAACGTTTTTGTATCCTTAAGTATTTTATTTTAACGAGGCCACGTTTTTGCACCCTTAAGTATTTTTTTTTCATTATTAATATTTTTTTTCATGCATATATTATTTTGTAACTTTAAAATTTGAGACACTATTTATTGCAAAAACCTACGTAAACCCGATCCAAGTGAGCTTAATAGGCCCGACCTGAAAAGCCTGATATAAACCCGACCCGATAAAAGCCTGTGGGCTCTTTTTTATGTCATTAAGCCCGTCCGACCCGGCCCGGCCCGACCCACAAATTTAAAAATTATTTAATAAGCCCGATCCGGCTCGGACCAATGCCAAGGGCTAATCTAATGGATGAAAATGGCCCAAAGTGATTTAAGAGTTAGTGAAAAATAAGTGAAAAATAAGAGGCAAACATAAAGGCTGACCCACCAAATATTATTTGAATTTATAACTGCAGTCTCATTATTTGTAGTTTATTTTGCCAAATAGTGAGAGGGCATTTTAGTAAAGATCTTTGTTGTGTTTGAGTTGATTTGTTGATAGATCAAACATTATATTGGGCTAGTTTTCTATCGTCTCCCACATCAAAAAATTTCTTCGACTTTCTTCTCACTCTCTTCACCGCCCTCCTCTTCCTTTTCGCCTTATTCCACCTGCGTCATGCCACCAAATCACACTGCAAAAGAAACCAACGGATACGGCAAAGTTCTCGTCGCCATCATGACCGCCGTGAAGAATTGGAAAGGATGATGAGGGAGAAATATTTTAGAGGATGAGACAAAGATATACATTGCGGGGGCTGACAAGTTGGGATCAAACCGTGTGGAACTCAAAATCATCTGAAAATTGTGAAGCTGTAACATGACCTATAATTCCCAAAATGTCCAAAATGTCATTTGTAATGACATTAACGACTCAAAAACACCTACACATTAACTAATATATTTCCAGTTAAATATATTATTTAATTGAGTTAAAGCCTCAAAAATATTAATATTCTCTTAGAGAATTAATTGTCATTATTCTTAATATTAAATTTATGTAATCATAATGAGTAATTATTACAATTATTAAATAATATCTTTTATTAAAAATATATTATTTATTAATCTCTATAAATAGAGACGATCACTTCACTTTCAAGGTAATTCGATTCAAGATAATTTGATTCAACGCTACTTAAACTCTTGAGATTTCTCTTTCAATGTTGACTTAAGCACTGGAGTGTTCTTAGTCGAACAACCCCCCGGAGCTTTGATAAGAGCGAATGATAGCTTACTGTATGCTGGTTGCGGGGATCGAGGAGACTTTTGAGAGTACAGATGAATTCTGCTTCAACAATTGGTGCTTTCATTGAGAGTCTATTGAGAAATATTCAAGAAGAGCTCTCATAATCATTCATCGTTCATCGTTCTTCTTACTTCATTCATCGTTTATCAACGTTTTTTGAAGATCTTGAATGTTCTTCATCGTTCGACAAAAAACTTTCCGCTCAACATTCTTCGATTCAGCATGACTAGAGTTCGTCGATCTGTTCGATCAGCTGAAGATGGTGTTTCAGCCTCAACAACATAGACAAGGAATACAACTCATATAGAGACTCTGGAGGAATATCTAAGACAGCTCTAATGTGTGTCCATCGAGATGCCCATGCAGAAGTAGGGTCAAATTCCAAATTTCAGTTTCGGAACCTTCCATTCTCCAACAATGCAGGTACCTACACTAGGAGAACAAACATCAACCTTACCACAAACTAGCGGGGCAGATGATAGGAGAAGCGTCAAGGCAGGGTCAACCTTACACGAACATGGATCTGCACGATTTCCTGGATAGGCGCCATGAAGTTTCAGGGGCGAATCGAACACAAATTGGACATAATACAGACCAGCAACTCCTAAGGCAAGGGTCTCGATGTGATACGCGCAAGTCGCAAATACCTCGACACCAATCTCTTGAGGAAACCTTATCGCTACAAGTCGAAAGATTGAGCAACTAAGTTCAGATGTATTTAGAGATTTTGCAGCAGCTCTTACCAGAACGAACAACTCAAGAATCTAAGAGACACACCACCTTGCATGGAAGGCAAGATGACGTTCCAAGGCACCTGGGAAAGGAAACGGTTTGATGTCGAACGATGTCTCGAGATATCTCGCTAAGTGACTCTGGAGAGGAAAGTCACACCTGTAGAGCAAAGATCCCACAATGCCCAAGGCCATCAGTACATGAATGACTTAGAGGCCAAGTGGGGGACATCATTTTAAGTTGAACGCTCATATGGGAGCGAGGAGCAACACACAGGTTCTAGAAACACTCTAGGACGCGCTGATCGCCAAGGTGATGAATGGGATAAGTCATAATGACAGGACCCACCCCGATTAACACCCCGATAATCGGGAAGAATTCTGCTCCAGTCTGACAATCGAACGCAAATTACCAAAATAGCCATAACAACAGCACGCATACTCATTGCCAGACCAGGGAGTACTTATGATACATTTCACTGTACAATAAGTCAATAGTATCACAGATCATAGATAACAGTACAATACAAGAACAAAAGCCTATTCTATGAGATAACTACACGCATAATGGAAAACTTTATGCCTCGGCCTCGGCGTCAGCCCCAAAACTTTACACCACGACCTGGAGGGTGTTGAAAACAATAAAGATGTGAGTGGACTAAAAATAATAATTATGAAAACAGTTTTAAAGAAAATTAGGGTTCACCCTCTTTTTTTTCAAAACATGCATGCATAACCTAATATCTGAAAACAACGATAGGAAACAATGTAAAAATAGTGTGGAAACAATCATGAAATAATGTAAATCCGAACATAACATCAACGAATCGAACCTGCTGGATCACATATCACCGAGTCTTTAAACTCAAATCACATATCAGGCCTTCTCGGGTAATCAACTAGTCTTTAAACTCACGAGTCTTTAAGCTCAATAACAGGCCTCGGGGGAAATCAATAACCGAGTCCTTAAACTCACGAGTCTTTAAACTCAAAACACATATGGGGCCCTCCCCCGTCACAATCAATCATCGAGTCTTTCAACCCAAATTCAGGTCCAGCAAATCCAATTCAAAATCATTTTATCAAATCCATAAATCCATAAATCCATTCCCAAATCCGAAATCACATTTGCATCGAAATGGGTCTCGTTCCTGAATTCACTTTTCCAACTCCAATATCATGTCATCGAATCATTAACAAAACACAATACGTATAACAGTATAAAATCATCCATCAAAATCATCATCAAGTAAAATCTAACATCGAAACCCCAAAGAATTCACAAACCGAGTCAACAGCAAATCCAAAAGGGTCTTAGGCATCTGTTTCACTTAAATCCGTAAAATAGTAATCAAAATCCGTAACATGTACAATCATGAAAATCAACATTATCAAGCAAAACATTTTTTAAGGCAAATCATATAAATAAGTATGTAAAAACAGTTATGCATGCACAGTTAGAAAACAAAAGTCCACTCACTGAGTTCGAACACTTCAATCGTGTCCCGTACGCTCCCCGTACATCTCAGGAATGTCCTGGTTTGTCAAACATCACAATTATAGGTCACAATTACTTCAATTTGGCTCACATTAACTCCCCTAATTTTTCAAGATTTTTAAACGTAATTAAACTAAACCCTAAACCTTCGAACACCCAAAACTACCCCGAAACGGTGTCCGATCGACTCGAAACTTGTCCCAAAATGTTTGTTACATCGAAAGAATGAAAACATGTGTTGACCTTGACTGGAGACACGACCTCACGCGCCCTCATGCGCTAGTGAACAGTTCATCATCTTCTTCGAGTGAACCCGATTCAGACCGGTTCACTAGTTTTCGGTTCTACCGAACCGGCTAGACCAATTCTATGCCATTCATCTACTAACATCAACGGGGTTTCTACCTACTTCATTGTCTCATCATCCTCTATCAGTATATCTACTCAGAAATCCAAGAAAAACACGAGATCTCACCTTCCAAGTCGAAGAAAAATCGATCAATCTTCCTCCACGGTTTTCGGCCACCACAGAACACCTCCGGCCTCAACTCCAAGTCCTCTAGACTCGACTAAATCTCCAGAAGCTCAAATGATCAACCAGATCGATCGTTAACCAACAAAACCCAAGTTACCATTTTTGAAAAAAATAGAATTTTTACGGAAATCTCCTTACCTTCACGCCGTTACTCGGTCGTGGCCACCACCATGACCATCACGTCTCCCTGGTTCTTTTTTGTTCACTGATCACACCCAAGAGATAAGGTTCACATGGGTTTGTACGTGTTGAGTTTCACGGCTAAGGATTGTCACGATTTCGGCCTATTTTCCATTTCGATCCACTTCTCTCTTCCTCCTCTCTATCTTATCTCTGTTTTCCTCACTCTCACACCACAATTCCTCTCTAGTTTACACTTATACACACACAATCACTCACTTCTCTCTCTCAGGCTAAAACCATACAAACATAGTCGATGAACACCTTTAATGCTTATCTGATCGTCTCAAATAAGTGAGACGGTGCTGGAACCAACCAGAAGATAAGGGACAGATGTCCCCATGTCAGGACCCATCCCAAATCCCCCGGGATTAACGTGGGATGCGAATGATCCCGTCTGACACGAATTGTCAGACCAGGAAAAACTCCATCTCTAGCCCTTACTGGGTTTCCAAAGTACGCCAGGATCGTAGGAGGAGGAGTGTGATGTCTCGTCTCTACTACAGCCCACATCCGCGATCAACCTGAAGGGCATTAAAACATCAAAAGTCGTGAGTGGACAAAATAAGCATTTCATTAAAAACATTTTCACTTTAAGACATTTATGCCCTTCACTAAAAGCATATGCCTGCATTCCAAAAACCATTTATCAAACGTTCATAAAACTTTTTGAAAACATTCTCAAAACCTTTCAAGGGTTCATGCCCGGTCCCCATAACGTCATGACCCATAAAAACCATTCAAGGGTTCATGCCGGTCCCTATAAACTGTCATGAACCATAAATCCATTTATAATACCATTGGGCCTTGGCCCAAAACCGTAAAACAAACCATATGGGAACTCAGCCCAAATCAACATAGGTGGGACTCTGCCTAAATCTGTTCTCAGTGAAATACCAAAACCCAGAATACATGGTCTCTTCCCCAAACCACTTTCCAAAATATCAAATACGGGGTCTACGCCCCAAATCACTTTCATAAAACATGGAACACGGGGTCTCCGCCCCCAAATCACTTTCTGTAAGAATCACATACGCACTCATACGTATAACCCATCCGCGGTAATTCCGAGAAGATGCCTACTCGGAGCACACAGCCCCTAGGGAACACATCCCCAATATATGTCACGATTAATCATATCTATACTAGTGTGCACACTACTCGGGGTCTCACTCCGAGTCTTCCCCCAGGAATTCTCCATCTGGAAGGCTCTATCTCTGGATCTAGTCCAAGCTCTATCTCTGGATCTAATCCGATCATCTTTCCAGAATCTGGTCCGGGACCACATCATAAATCATAACTCCCACTCCTTGAACGGGATCCCTATGGGGATGCCCATTCTGGTCTGTGGATCGTGACTCTCTAGGTCGACGTCTGGAGGAGACCATATAAATCATATGGAGGGTATAATTCATTTTCAAATAATTTCTTTCTCAAAACACATTTCAACTGGGTCTCATACCCGATTCATCTCAATAGGATTGCTAGAATCCGATTCAAATCCACTTTCACAGGCCTCGGCCTAAATCCACAGTTCAATAGGGTCTCATGCCCGAATTCTCATTTCATAAACAGAACTGGGACTCAAGATCGATTTCACAATCAATTGGGCCTCTAGCCCGATATCACGACTAATAGGGCCTCAAGCCCGAAACCATAAATCAACGGGGCCTCAAGCCCGATTTCACAACCAATAGGGCCTCAAGCTCGATACTACAGTCAATGGGACCTCAAGCCCGAGATTACAACATACTGGGCCTCAAGCCCGGATTCGTAAACCAACGAAACCCTCGACCCGATCGTATAACTCAAATGGACCCTCGGTCCGATTCCTTGTCAAATCAAATGGACTCCAAGTCCGAGAGTTTGTAAATCAAATGAGTCTCATGCCTAATTTCATATTTCCAATTCTAAAACCCATTCATTAGACCCTCATTGAAAACCTAGCACGTACAAGCATCATATAAAAACTAGAAATCTCGAAATACGTGCAAATACGTAAATCCTAGGCTACCACAAACAAATGCACTCATGGCATCACAAAACATATATTAAAAAACTTATAAAACCTTTATGCATGCATCAATTTCGAAAGAAAGGTCGACTCACAGACCGTCCGAAGCCGCGCCTCGATACGCCTCTCCCGGGCCAATCGTCGCCTCTGGGATTCCCGAACCTGTCCAAATTAATTTAAAGGGTTACTAACTACTTAAATAACCCGTCACTGAAGCCCCGTAATTTTTTGGAATTTCTAACTATTTTTAAATGCGAACCTAAACCTTTGGACGTCCCGAACTATATCGAAACGATGTCCGATTGACTTGAAACCAGTCCCAAAATGTTTGTTACATCAAATAAATAAAATTACATGTTGGACACATCCCCAAATTCCCTGCCATGCGCTGTCACGCGCCCTGGGATTGCACTGCGTGTGGGACTCACGCGCCACGCTATAGTGTCATCCCTGTCCTCCAGCGGCCGGTCCAGCCGAATTGGTGTGGCCGATTCAGCCCATTTCCTCCTTCTTTTTTCGTCAAATCTTTTCATTTTTGATTCCATTCTTCCTATTTTCTTATTCCCTATCTAATCATGTCAATAAATCCTAAGAAAAACGTCCAAATCCTACCCATGTACAAAGGACCACACGGTCCAACATTTTCATTTTCCTCCCACGGCTCCTCAGTCATCAAACCACCCTCACAAACATCTTAGAACCATCCTAGCAACCTAATAAACATCCTCTAATCATCCAAAAATAACCATAACGTATAAATCGAATTAAAAGGGAAAAATGAGCAAACTGAGTACTTACCTTTCCTCAGCCATGCACGGCAGCCCAGTCGCCTCCTGCTACCGTCCTCAGCCTCCTCTCACTCTCCTGGTTCCTCAGATATGATCATATGGGGTAAGGGTTTGGATTGGGGTTGGGTGTTTTGATCGGTTTGTTTGGAAATTGGGAATGATCGATTACAAGGGAAGGGATGGGTATGCATGACCGTGTTTGGGCTGGGCAATGGATGGGTGACATTTGTCACTCATCCATTGGACCTGCCCCAAAATGTATGGGCCCCACTTGGTGACAAATAACTTCTGTCTCGTAAAATATGCAATAGTACTTTTGAACTTCCGTGAACCGTAACTTCCCCGTCGAACATCTGAATTCGATGTGATGCCTGTCTACGGATTCGTATCGTTCCGATCTACCTAACGGTCCTTGGCCCTCGGCCATCGGACCTCGCTAGTCAAAAGTCAACTATTTGCTCCTATTCAACCAAATTACCAAAATGTCCCCGAATTTCCGAAAATCATAACTTCTTCCTCGAACGCCGGAATCGAACGTGCCACCTGTCTATGAATTCGCGACGTCCCGAACTACGCCACAGTCATCAGCCAAAGTCCATTTGACCGCCTGAACGAAAAATCAACGATTCGCCCATTCTAGGGGCAAAATTGTCATTTCGCTCTGCTCGTCCGTTAATCCTCGTCTAATCCCCGATTAGTCTCGCTAATCCATCATTAATTCTTAATTAATCTCATTAATTCGAGACGGGTCGTCACAATCTTCCCCCTTAAAGAATTTCCTCCTCGAAATTTAAACTGATCCGTTTCCTCAACCAAACTGTGGAATTCAACCTTGTTCCTCGGCTCGGATATTGCACCCACACGAGAATACCTGAGTAATAGTACACGTCCGACACACATGCCGTAGTCATCGGTACGCACCGTCACTAGAGCTTCCCAAAGCTCCAACTCACTCTCGAGAATTTCGCGTTAGCTTGCACGTCTCACTCGAGATAGAATGTCGACACTCGTCGATCACGTCTGTCACTCACTTTGACAGGTCAGCAATACCACACTGCCATTCAAACAACTTCTTAATCTAACACTCTGACACGTTCCATCCTATAGTCGTCAGGCTGAATTACGTTTCCCCACTAAGGGCTGACACATCGAAGCGGACATCCTGCTCAGCATCCGATTAGACAACATTCTATAGATCCTGCCATCACAATGGCATGAATCCCACCTTGTAGATCATCTCAAACCTATGCCCATACTGACTCTAAGGAGAGTCTCATCAATCATACCAATCTAAACTCGTCGGATACCGATCAATCCGTTACCACGACATGTCACGACTTCGTGACCAGCCGATAACTCCCGGCTCCACTGCGCTTCGCTGCTCTACTCTGATCTCGACTCGTTCTCGTATGGTATCTTGCATCACTCAGCGATCTCCGCTGACATCTAGACTCACCTCGAGCCTCAACCTGTCACTATCTGATCTATCTGATCGTTACTCATGTCCATCTAGGACTCTATCCAATCTACAACGTACTCATACTCTCGGGAATTCTCAACCCGACATACCGATTGACCGTGGTCAATCCCATCGTCCAATGCGCACAACACACATGTGCACCCACATCACATCAACATCAGGGTGTCATCCGACCTACTCAAGGGCTGCACTCTGGCAACGTCCAACCACATACTGCTGTCCATACTCCAACCATGGTCTGGACCCCAACCGTCCGTCACCAAGCGATCGTCAATCCATCACCTCAGACACTCACTCGTCACATCCTGTGACACCAAGAATCATTTACTCCTCAAGTCAAACAAATTTGACCCACAACCTAGGTGTTCGATTCTTACACCCTCTTCAAACTCTTTAGTTGTCAAATCACTCCTCGTTATCCCACCTAGGGAAGAATTAAGGAGAATCCAAGATGATGACACCAAAGTTCATCCTGTGTCATCCACCGGTAGCCAGCACAATCTGCTGAAGAGTCACACTCAGTGACCTCAGAACATCCATCACGAATGCGGAATCAAGCACTCCTCTCAACGTCTTAGTCTCAACTTCTCTTGATTCTGAAGTTCCAATCACGTTGGAACCATGCTTCTTTTCCAATTACTAAGCTCACTTATTACACGCGCATTCTCGCGTCCTATAGATAAACGATTTCCAAGTCTCCAACTCAAGAGGTATGGTCAACCGTAGTCAACCAAAACCAATCCCCAATGGACTCTCAAGTCGTCAGCTCAATCGGACACCATCCATGCGTCCGTGAATACCGTTTATGTAGGTACACTCATTCCGAGTGGAATTCACGTGACTCAAGGTTAAACCTTGTATACTATTTACGGATGTGCATAAACGGCCACCAACACTTACATCTCGTACCTTTAATCATCTTGATCCAACTCTGACTCACAAAATTGGTCAGAATCCACTGACATCGGTTGGTAGGCTAAACAGATCACAACGTCTGTCGTGATCTGAAGCTAAATCTCTGCGTACTACCATATCTGACCAACCGACCCATACGTCATGTGACATCACTCATGTAATCCATTTATACCTTTTCATCCAAACGCCACTTAGGCATTTCATCCTTTAATGTTACCACTCCTGGGCACACACTCGCGCCCCAAGTCTCGTATCATCAGGGAACTGGTCACCAAACCAAGTACTCCTGATGCCTCGCACTGAGCCATTCGAGATCCTCTCTGTCCTGCTCAGTGCCACCGAACTCACATGCTCGCCACTCTGGGCACATCTACTATTCCGTCTGCATACTGGTTCGTACGGCCCAACTCTATGGGATCAACTCCAACACTCATACTCGTATAATCCATCCAAGGATATCTAGGGAACCTGTCACTCATCCAGGTATATCCTACACGTCACAGTCACCTCACAGAGGTAGCGTGGCAAGTGTGTCATCACCCAACGTCAGCGTCTCATTTTGCAATCGCACTCAGCCGTAATTGAGTCAAATCCAGAATCACTGTTCGAACTATGCGTCACTCACGCACCTCGTATCATTGTCACGACTGACGAATCCCATCGTCACAATCGTCACAACAACTTGAGCCTATCCAACTCGATAAGACTCGATCACGTCCATCAATAGCAGTGTCTGCCACAACCTCTTGCAGACCAATCTTAGAAACACTCTGCTATCGAGACTCCAAATCCATGCGGTAGTCGACCGCCGGTACCAACTACTCCGCATGCAACATCCACCGATCGGTCCACCTCTGGATCCGATCACAAGTACCACACTTGTGGTAACTTATCCAATTAATCACTAGCAAGGGTGATCACAAACCCAGCTGCCCGCTGCAGCCCAAGCATCCTCACCGATCCCTCGCTCTCGACTCCGAAGAGTCGTCATACACCGATACTGGTGTCCGAACAACCAGTAACCACACTGTGAGGATCTCATCCTCTAGTAGCTCTACGGCTCTCAGCTGCTGGCCTTCACAAGAACTTGGCCAAACTCCATGCCTAACACTGCACAATGGCTAAACGTTGCAATTGTGTACTACCATGCCCCACAACAACTACTCCGGCATCTCCTACTAGTCGACATCCCTCCGGGATTGGACACACTGAAACATGGCAACATATGCCAAATTTTGTAACACCCCGGAAATTCGAAGATTTGAATATTGTAATTTAATGTATCATTTGACGTTTTTACCCTTGTAAATGGTATGACCAAATTGTTGACTTTTTGATTAGTGGGTCAAATGGACTTTGACCAGTGACCGTGACGTAGTTCAGGACGTCACGAGGTCATAGACAGGTGGCACGTCCAATTCGAACGATCGGGGAAAAAATTATGACTATCGGAAGTTCAGAGGCATTACCGTAATTTGGACTTCAGGGGTGAAAATGTTGACTTTTCGTTTGGCAACTAATTTTCACATGACTCAAGGACCGTTAGGTAGGTCTCAATGACCTGAGTTCCTAGACAGGCGGCACACAGAAATCGGACTTCGTATGGCTGAGTTACGGGTCTAGAAAGTGAGGGGCAGTTTGGTAATTATTTAAACCAGGGGCATTTTGGTCTTTTTGCCCTGGTTACTGTAGCAACCGTGGGGGAACCATGGACGGCACCACCATGTACGGTGGTTCAGTGTACAATTGATTATGCAAGTGTGTGCTGGAAAGGAAGGCGTGTCTGATGCTTTAGAACGTGGGCTAAACCATCCACCCTACACTGTCGAATTGATTAATGAAATTCGAAGCTTTTTCGGGGAACAAAATTCAGTGGACAAATTGGACTTCCACGAGCCTCTGGGACGGCTGAGGTTATTTAAAACTGATTAGAACGTGAGTGAGCATCGCTCTGATGCTGAAAGAACTGAGAACATGTGAAGAAAACCAGAGAAACCATTTCGGGCAAAATTGGAGGGAAAATCGGGTTTTGATTTCTGGTGATTGTTGGACCAAACCAAGGCCTGGTTTAGTCTTCTGGGAGTGTTTGGAACTCAACCACATTGAAATCGAAGGTCATCAGCCACGGGTGAGCTGGGACGGTGACTGCAGTTTTCAGAGAAATCGCAGAGCTTGGGACGACAACCTTCAGGTACTTTTAGACACAATTGATTGTTCATTTTAGTTCGTTTTGACCCTATTATGCTTCATGTGAAGTTAATTGGATAATGGGTTTGAAACTAGGGAGTTCTGGTGATTGACCCGTTTGGTTGATCACGGGTCGAGGGTCCATTTAAGGGACCAATGAGGTTAATTTTTGACTCAGAACCTAAATTGGATAGTTAATGAACATGTTAGGATCAAATACGAGTGAAATCGAGTGGAAATTGAGGGTCAATTAACCGGGTCAAGCCGCGGGTGGCAGGCCCGTATTACAGACAAACGGGTGAAGGTGGTGACACAGTAGCTACAGTGTCAAGCGCGTGACTTTCACGCGCAGCCACTTTGGGCGGTGTGTGAGGGCGCGTTGAGCCTTATCTCCGATCACGATCAACATGACTTTTGTTCCTCTCATCATTCTGAACATTTTTGGTGAATTAACCATGTTGATCTGAGATAGTTTTGATGGGTCAGTTTAGGGCCGGTTGCCTCGGAAAACGTGTTGGACGGCTTCCCCGAGCCGGTTTCTATTTCAGACTTTTTGTTTAAATGTTTGAGACTTGTAGTGACCCTTACATGTGATTTGGACTGACAGGAATTGTACGATAATCCCGGTACAAGCTCGTACGCGCAGGTTACTGCGGGATCGTACTGTGAGTGGGCCCGATTTCATTAAAACCTTGCATGCTTAAATGTTTTCCGATTTACTTATATGTTCACATGCTGGAATCAAGAAACGGGTTTGATGATATGGAAATCATGGTTATGGCACGTTTCATGGTATTTGGGTTTGAGAGCCGTCCGATGAAAATTAAAAATTGGTTTAGATTTTATCTATGTATATATATATGTTTTGCATGTGGATATCAATAAAATGTATTCGGTACTGCACTGTATAGATCCATTCTTATGATACTGTCTCCTCCGGATGAGGTACCCCGGAGTGGTCACGGACGTCTAGAACGTCCAGCCTCTATGACGCTAAGCATCGGGGATGTTGTACCCGAACGGGGTTCGGGGATTGAACTCGGAATTGAGACCCGAGTGGCACGCATAGCCTTGAGACTGTGACCTTATTGGACGTCAGGGACGTCAGACATCGGGGATGTCAAGATCGGAGTGTATAGTGCAGTGGCTAAAATTATGCTTATGGTTTTATTACATGCCTTATGGTTCATATTATATGATTAATGATTTTAAATAATGCTGCATGCATGTTTGGAAAATGGAGGGGTAAATTATATGTTTTACTTACTAAACGATTTTATAAACTTGAGTTTCGGCCCACTCACCCTTATTTTTTTGGTAACCCCTCCAGGTCATGCTAATGAGGTAGAGGAGGAACCTGAGGCTGAGGCATAGATCCACTTCTGCGTACCTGAACCCCTGTTGGGTGGTGTACCCGCAGGATTATGTTAGTGTCGTGCTCGCAACTTGTAGTTTGGATTTCATCCCTTGTCTGACCTCTGTTTATTTCGGATTTGATGTAAAACTTTAATTTGGTTTTTATGCATTTGAACGTTTAAGGTTAAAATTGGAACATTATTTTGGCTGTCAGACGGGAGCAGGGCACGTCCCCATGTGGTCCCAGAGAGGATCGGGGCGGGTCCTGTCAAATTGGGTCCAACGTTCCTATTCCCAACAATCTCACGCGGGTCAACCATGACCTCAGCTGCTCTCTGCAGTACACTCTCCAATCCGACATGACACACCCGACTAGCGGTCTCGACTTCAGGTCGTAACACGGTGTCTACTGGTCTATTGGATCCTACTCACCAGTAACACTACGACTTTAAGCCGTCGGATTCACACGAATAATAATCCTATTTAGGATCCACTTCCTCGATATACGCGACATGCACGACATTGGATGCCAATCGAACCTCTAACTATCACACCGAGTGTCAAACACCATCTAACTAAGGTTCGATTCTACCGAATCCTCATACTAATACCCTAACTATTAGGTTGATGATGGGCTGTTGCGACTTTAGAGACATCACATCCTCGACCTGCGCGCACTCCACGTTCTGATACCACTCTGCCAGGACCCGTCCCAAATCCCCCGGGATTAACGTGGGATGCGCCTGATCCCGTCTAATCTCGCCTGATCCCGTATGATCCTGATCCCCCGGGCTTCCAGAGTACGCCAGGATCGTAGGAGGAGGAGTGTGATGTCTCGTCTCTGCTATAGCCCGCATCCGAGATCAACTTGAAGGGCATTAAAACATCAAAAGTCGTGAGTGGACAAAATAAGAATTTCATTAAAAACATTTTCACTTTAAGACATTTATGCCCTTCACTAAAATCATATGCATGCATTCCAAAAACCATTTATCAAACGTTCATTAAACCATTTGAAAACATTCTCAAAACCTTTCAAGGGTTCATGCCCCGTCCCCATAAACTGTCATGACCCATAAAAACCTTTCAAGGGTTCATGCCGGTCTCTATAAACCGTCATGAACCATAAATCCATTTATAATACCATTGGGCCTTGGCCCAAAACCGAAAAACAAACCATATGGGAACTCAACACAAATCAACATAGGTGGGACTCTGCCCAAATCCGTTCTCAGTGAAATACCAAAACCCAGAATACGGGGTCTCTGCCCCAAACCACTTTCCAAAATATCAAATACGGGGTCTACGCCACAAATCACTTTCATAAAACATGGAACACGGGGTCACCACCCCCAAATCACTTTTGGTAAGAACCACATACGTACTCATATGTATAACCCATCCGCGACACTTTCGAGAAGATGCCTACTCGGGGCACACAGCCCCTAGGGAACACATCCCTGAGATATGTCACGATTAATCATATCTATACTAGTGTGCACACTACTCGGGGTCTCACTCCGAGTCTTCGCCCAGGAATTCTCCATCTGGAAGGCTCTATCTCTGGATCTAATCCGAGCTCTATCTCTGTATCTAGTCTGATTATCTCTCTGGAATATGGTCTGGGACCATATCTTAAATCATAACTCCCACTCATAGAACGAGATCCCTATGGGGATACCCATTATGGTCTGTGGATCGTGACTCTCTAGGTCGACGTCTGGAGGAGACCATATAAATCATATGAAGGGTATAATTCATTTTCAAATACTTTCTTTCTCAGAACACATTTCAACTGGGTCTCATACCCGATTCATCTCGATAGGATTCCTCGAATCCGATTCAAATCCACTTTCACAGGCCTTGGCCTAAATCCACATTTCAATAGGGTCTTATGCCCGAATTCTCATTTCATAAACAGAACTGGGATTCAAGCCCGATTTCACAATCAATTGGGCCTCTAGCCCCGATATCACTACTAACGAGGCCTGTAATGACCCGTCCCGAATATCGGGATTGAATATTAATTAATTATGGTTTAGAATGACTAATCGGGGATTAGTTGAGTGAAATCGGACGAAACGTGCAAAATGACCGTTTTGCCCGTAGCGTGGGCAAAATGTTGACTTTTAGTTCGGGCGGTCAAATGGACTTTGGCCGGTGACTGTGACGTAGTTCGGGACGTCACGAGTTCATAGACAGGTGGCACGTTCGATTCCGACATTCGTAGAGAAAGTTATGGTGTTCAGATGATGAGGGGTATTTTGGTAATTTGGCATAGTAGGGGCCAAATGTTGACTTTTTGATCGGGAGGTCCGATGGAAGAGGGCCAAGGACCGTTACGTAGGTCTCGTCGATACGAATCCAACGACAGGCGGCATGCCGAAATCGGAGATTCGACGACGAAGTTATGGTCACGGAATCAGGCTCGATTAACCGAACGAACCGGGAAAAAAACAATATTTTAATATGAACAGTACCCGGTGACTGTGCACATCCGGATGAGTGACAAGTGTCACCCATCCCTTGATTCCAGCTCCATGTTTCCCTCCCAACACTATCATTACTACATCATCATTCCTACACCATCATTCCTCCATCTTTTTCCCCATTTTTCTTCTTCTTTGTTTTCTTACCCGTGAGAGGGGGAATCAGAATTGGGAGAATTGAGCTCCCTTTCACATCCAGTTTTGAGGGGAATTTGTGAGATTGTGAGAGAGGATTAAACTGGGGAAACACTGAGGGTCGATTGGGGGCTGGAGACTGAGAATCGAAAATTTAGAAAAATTGGGGGGAAATTCAAATACTGGGAATTGAGCTGTGATGATCGAATTGGAGGTTACAAACATCTTCCTGAGGTTGTGACGAGTCGATCCACATCAAAAACGAGAAGGATTGGTGCTGTTTTGGCTCTGATCGAGCTTGGTGACAGAGGAAGAAATCGAGGTTGAGTCGTGGAGTTTGGGGTTGTGATTGACTCAATTGTTGTGGGGAAATGACTCCTCATGATCCCACGATGCTTCTGGATTCACCAATTGAAGGAACCCGATCGAGATCGATGGAACTCCATGGTTGCACAGTGTACGGATGTTCGAGTTTGAGTCGTGAAGATTGAGCATTGGATTGATGCAATTGAGTTGGGGGAAATGTTTAACGGAGTCCACTAATGCTTCTGGTTGAATCAATTGAACGAAATCAAGAAGGTTTGATGGTTTTCGAAGGATGAACAGTGGCCGGATGTCCTTCGATTGATCATCTGTGATCGTGGGGTTAGAGGTAATGTTTCTTGTAATTAAGTCCACAGAACTCTAATTAGACGTGAATCGAAACTGACTGAATGTTCAATTGGTAGAATCAATGTCGAATTGACAGAAAACGAACCGGGTCGCCTCGCGGGTTAAATGGCCCGTTTTACAGACAAACGGGTTGGGACGGTGACACTGTAGCAGGCGCGTGGATTTCACGCGCAGCCACTCACGGCGGCGCGTGGGGGCGCGTCCGGCCTAGTCTCAAGGTGAGGTTAACATGACTTTTGATCCTCTCAGTGTAACGAACATTTTGACGTTGATTTCGATGAAATCGGATATTGTTTCGTTAATGTTCCGCGTATCCGAAGTTTTGTATTACGTTAAAAATACGTATTTAAATCCCGAAAAAATTGGGGAAAATTATATGTTGTATTTTGAGATGTTAGTAACCCCCTATAATGATTTTGGACAGGAGTTGTGATTTCCAGATTTTACGGAAAAACGTGCAGCTCGGAAACGGACCGTTTTGGACGGTGTGTGTGAGTGGACTTTGTTTTCTAACCGTGATGCATGCATATATGATTTTTATGCCTTATTATATGATTTTATATGCTTGGGCATGATTTGTGTTTCAATCCGGTAATTTCTCGGTTTTATGATTATTATATTATTATTTTGGGCGATTTTCGAGAAATTACGAAATATGGTAAAAATGATGTTTGGACTTGGTTTATGAGTCCGGGATTGAAATTGATTGAAAATAATGGTTGGACTCGGATTATTGAGTCATGGATTGAAAATGATATTTGGACTCGGGTTATGAGTCAGTGATTGACTTTGTGGATTTACGTGAAAATGGCAACGGAGGTTGCAACGCATGGATTTGCGTGGTAATGTTATTTTGGGCATGAGAACCCAAGTGAATAGTGATTTTGACTCGGATTCGGAGTCATTTGTGAAATTGTGAAATTAATGATTTATTGGGATTTTATGATTATTTTAATCAGTCTTTCGGGCACGTTTTACGAGGTACGTGCAAATGATGTTTTGGGATAGGCCCGGAGTCTAAATGATTTCTAAAATGATGTTTTGACTTGGTTGGTGAGTCAATGATGATTTTCGGATTATTCTATTGATTTAAATGTGATTTTAACGGTCTATGTGTAAAAGGTATTTTGGGCTTGAGACCCAGTTGAGAATGACCTTGACTTGGTATGAAGTCAAGATTTGATTGAAATGTTTTGGGATGTAATTCCCGGGATGGTTTTCATTGTGATTGTGATATTCCCAGACGGTCGGTGCTTGGGGGGATTACCCAGACGACCGGAGCTTGGGGGATGTGATTGTAGGATCGGGAGTTGATCCTATGGTAGTCAGCTTCTCGGATGATACTGAGCCTGGATGTACCACTCGGAGGTGTCTGAACCTGGGGATGTGTTCGCCCAGAGGTGACTGAGCCCGAGGGTGTTGAGCCCAGGGGTGTCTGTTCCCGAGAGAGTGGCTAGATATTGGCCTACGCGTAGTGCCGCACTTGTGAGTAGTGCAGTTGATGGTTTGTTTGTGCACTTGTGAGTAGTGCAGTTGATGGTTTGTTTGTGCACTTGTGAGTAGTGCGGATTGATTGGATTGATATATTTATTGTGCACTTGTGATTAGTGCTGATTGATGTTGTTTGTGATGACGTACGGGTCCTGTCAAATTGGGTCCAACGTTCCTATTCCCAACAATCTCACGCGGGTCAACCATGACCTCAGCTGCTCTCTGCAGTACACTCTCCAATCCGACATGACACACCCGACTAGCGGTCTCGACTTCAGGTCGTAACACGGTGTCTACTGGTCTATTGGATCCTACTCACCAGTAACACTACGACTTTAAGCCGTCGGATTCACACGAATAATAATCCTATTTAGGATCCACTTCCTCGATATACGCGACATGCACGACATTGGATGCCAATCGAACCTCTAACTATCACACCGAGTGTCAAACACCATCTAACTAAGGTTCGATTCTACCGAATCCTCATACTAATACCCTAACTATCAGGTTGATGATGGGCTGTTGCGACTTTAGAGACATCACATCCTCGACCTGCGCGCACTCCACGTTCTGATACCACTCTGTCAGGACCCGTCCCAAATCCCCCGGGATTAACGTGGGATGCGCCTGATCCCGTCTAATCTCGCCTGATCCCGTATGATCCTGATCCCCCGGGCTTCCAGAGTACGCCAGGATCGTAGGAGGAGGAGTGTGATGTCTCGTCTCTGCTATAGCCCGCATCCGAGATCAACTTGAAGGGCATTAAAACATCAAAAGTCGTGAGTGGACAAAATAAGAATTTCATTAAAAACATTTTCACTTTAAGACATTTATGCCCTTCACTAAAATCATATGCATGCATTCCAAAAACCATTTATCAAACGTTCATTAAACCATTTGAAAACATTCTTAAAACCTTTCAAGGGTTCATGCCCTATCCCCATAAACTGTCATGACCCATAAAAACCTTTCAAGGGTTCATGTCGGTCTCTATAAACCGTCATGAACCATAAATCCATTTATAATACCATTGGGCCTTGGCCCAAAACCGAAAAACAAACCATATGGGAACTCAACACAAATCAACATAGGTGGGACTCTGCCCAAATCCATTCTCAGTGAAATACCAAAACCCAGAATACGGGGTCTCTGCCCCAAACCACTTTCCAAAATATCAAATACGGGGTCTACGCCACAAATCACTTTCATAAAACATGGAACACGGGGTCACCACCCCCAAATCACTTTTGGTAAGAACCACATACGTACTCATATGTATAACCCATCCGCGACACTTTCGAGAAGATGCCTACTCGGGGCACACAGCCCCTAGGGAACACATCCCTGAGATATGTCACGATTAATCATATCTATACTAGTGTGCACACTACTCGGGGTCTCACTCCGAGTCTTCGCCCAGGAATTCTCCATCTGGAAGGCTCTATCTCTGGATCTAATCCGAGCTCTATCTCTGTATCTAGTCTGATTATCTCTCTGGAATATGGTCTGGGACCATATCTTAAATCATAACTCCCACTCATAGAACGAGATCCCTATGGGGATACCCATTATGGTCTGTGGATCGTGACTCTCTAGGTCGACGTCTGGAGGAGACCATATAAATCATATGAAGGGTATAATTCATTTTCAAATACTTTCTTTCTCAGAACACATTTCAACTGGGTCTCATACCCGATTCATCTCGATAGGATTCCTCGAATCCGATTCAAATCCACTTTCACAGGCCTTGGCCTAAATCCACATTTCAATAGGGTCTTATGCCCGAATTCTCATTTCATAAACAGAACTGGGATTCAAGCCCGATTTCACAATCAATTGGGCCTCTAGCCCCGATATCACGACTAACGAGGCCTCAAGCCCGAAACCATAAATCAACGGGGCCTCAATCCCGATTTCACAACCAATAGGGCCTCAAGCCTGATACTACAGTCAATAGGGCTTCAAGCACGAGATTACAACAAACTGGGCCTCAAGCCCGGATTCGTAAACCAACAGGACCCTCGGTCCGATTCCTCGTCAAATCAAATGGACTCTAAGTCCGAGAGTCTGTAAATCAAATGGGTCTCGTGCCCGATTTCATATTTCCAATTCTAAAACCCATTCATTAGACCCTCATTGAAAACCTAGCACGTACAAGCATCGTATAAAAACCAGAAATCTCGTAATTCGCGCAAATACGTAATCCTAGGCTACCACAAACAAATGCACTCATGGAATCACAAAACATATATTAAAAAACTTATAAAACATTTATGCATGCATTAATTTCGAAAGAAAGGTCCACTCCTGGACCGTCCGAAGTCGCGCCTCGATATGCGTGTCATACGCCTCTCCCGGGCCAATCGCCCTCTACGGATTCTCGAACCTGTCCAAATTAATTTAGTGGGTTACTAACTACTTAAATAACCCCTCACTAAAGTCCCATAATTTTCCGAAATTTCTAACTATTTTTAAACGCGAACCTAAACCTTCGGACGTCCCGAACTATATCGAAACGATGTCCGATTGACTTGAAACCAGTCCCAAATTGTTAGTTACAACGAATAGATGAAATTACATGTTGGAAAGATCCCTCAAATTCCCTGCCATAAGCCGTCACGCACCCTGGGATTGCACTGCGCGTGGGCCTCACACTCCACGCTACAGTGTCGTCCCTGTCCTCCAGCGGCCAGTCCTGTGCAGCCGGTCCAGCCAAACCCGCGTGGCCGGTTCAGCCCATTTCCTCCTTCATTTTTTGTCCAATATTTTCCTTTTCGATTCCATTCTTCCTATTTTTTTTATTCTCTATCTAATCATGTCAAGAAATCCTAAGAAAAACGTCCAAATCCTACCCATGTACAAAGGACCACACGGTCCAACATTTTCATTTTCCTCCCACGGCTCCTCAGCCGTCAAACCACCCTCACAAACATCTTAGAAGCATCCTAGTAACCCAATAAATATCCTCTAATCATCCAAAACTAACCATAACGTATAAATCGAATTAAAAGAGAAAAATGGGCAAACAAAGTACTTACCTTTCCTCAGCCGTGCACGGCGGCCCAGCCACCTCCTGCCACCATCCTTAGCATCCACAGCCTTCTCTCACTCTCCTGGTTCCTCAGATATGATCATATGGGGTAAGGGTTTGGATTGCAAATAGGTGTTTTGATCAGTTTGTTTGGAAATGGGGAATGATCGATTACAAGGGAAGGGATGGATATGCATGACCGTGTTTAGGCTGGAGAATGGATGGGTGACACTTGTCACTCATCCATTGGACCTGCCCCAAAATATATGGGCCCCACTTGCTGAAAAATAACTTTTGTCTCGTAAAATGTACAATAGTACTTTCGAACTTCCGTGAACCGTAATTTTCCCGTCGAACGTCCGAATTCGACGTACCGCCTGTCTATGAATTCGTATTGTCTTGATCTAAGTAACAGTTCTCAGCCCTCGGCCATTGGGCCTCCCGGGTTCAAAGTCAACTATTTTCTCCTATTCAACCAAATTACCAAAATACCCCCGAACTTCCGAAAGTCTTAACTTCTTCCTCGAACGTGCCACCTATTTATGAATTTGTGACGTCCCGAACTACGTCACAGTCATTGGCCAAAGTCCATTTGACCGCATGAGCAAAAAGTCAACGATTCGCTCATTCTAGGGGTAAAATCATCATTTCGCCCTGTTCGTCCATTAATCCTCGTCTAAATCCCCGACTAGTCTCTCTAATCTGTCATTAATTCTTAATTAATCCCCTAATTCTGGACGGGTCGTCACACCCCGTCTCATTGTCCACCAATTTAAATATCAAACAACAGACTAACATATCCTTGCCTCATCAAATTACCATTTTGCCCCTAGAGCCCTTAGACAAAAAATCGGGCCATCCGAAGTCCGTTACCCGCGTGCCGCGTGTTGATGTACTCATATGATCGAAACCTACCTAACGGTCCATGAATTACGTGAAAAAACATGTCATACAAAAAGTCAACTTTGACCACACTATATACAAGGGTAAAAACGTCATTTTTACACAAAATTTCCCAAATTTACATATTTGGCCTTTTCTGACGTTCCGAGCCATCACACATACCCACCTACACGTCCTCATAAATCAAAAACTAAGATTCAAGGTGGACAATGATGGTTGGCACGTCATGGCTCACAACTTCACCAAGGCATGCTGCAAGGTGGTGATGTTAAAAAAATGTTTGATTGTCACCTCTGTATCCAACGTGATAGCGATCTAGAAGTTGATATGTGTCGCCAAATCCAATCATACTCACCTTTCATAAGAGACATCGAGGAAGAATCATTCCCTCAAAGGTTCGCAACTCCAAGCTTTAATCAGTTTAAAGGAACTTCCGATCCAATGAAGTATATTGAATATTATCAAGGAGTCATGGTTCCTTATAGACACAATGATGCACTTATGTGTTAAGTGTTCCAAGCTTCCCTGCAAGGCCAAGCAATTACATGGTTCAACAATCTTCCCTAGAGGCCCATCGCTTCTTTTGAAGAGCTAGTGTAAAGACCCGTCCTGAATTCCGGGATTAGATTAGTGATTAATGACGAATTAGTGAGGTTAATCGGAGATTAGTTGAGTGAAATCGGACGGACGATGTAAAATGACCGTTTTACCCCTAGAATTGGGCAAATGTTGGCTCTTGACTCGGGGAGTCAAACGTACGAGGACCAATGACCGTGACGTAGATCGGGACGTCACGAATTCGTAGACTAGCGACACGTCGAAATCAGAGGTTCGACGACGAAGTTACGGGTCTTGAAGGCTTTACGGTACTATTGCACGAAAACTGAGAAGGGGGGACATGTGGCAGGTTTGGATTAGATTGGAAATCTGGGTGGACCAATCAATAAGTGACACTTGTCCCTTACCTGATTGGCCCATTCCTTCACACGGTGGGATATTTCTTCTTTCCCATTCGATCGATCATCTTCATTTTACTCCTAAACTAGTGATCGTGCAACCCATTCAATCCCAACCCTTCAATCTTCATTTTCTGGACTTGGTATGTGAATGAAAGTGCGAAAGGGAAGTGAGACGATGATGATGGTGGTGGTGGTGTTGACCGTCATACACAGTGGTGAAGGTTCAGAGGCAAGGCACCGAATTCTTTGTTTTTGAATTAAAAAATGGCAAACCACGTTTTGGTAATTATTGATCGTATTGATTGATTAGTTTGTGTTTTGGAGGATGAAAGGAAACTATTAGGCTTGGAACGGAGGCCAATGGTGGCCAGAGTCACGAGAACACAGAGGTGGTGGTTGGCCGGTTCAAGCATCCATTTGAAGGTATGATTTTGGACTTGGTTTCTTGTTTTTGAAATCATGGATCAATTAGGAATGATTAGAGGAAGGTTTAGGAGAAAATTGGAGTGGAAAAGGGTTGAAGAAAGGGTCGAAATTGGCCCGAACTATTCACGCCGGTCCAACTGGACCAGCTGCATAGTCGAACCGATTTAGACCGGTCGGCTGGAGGTTGAAAATGCATAGTACCCAGGTGCGTGAGGCCCACACGCAGCTCTTTTGGGAAGGTTTTTAACATGTGAAATCATTTATTCGATGTAACGAACATTTTGGGACTGGTTTCGTGTCGATCAGACGTCGTTTCAATATAATTTTGGGTGTCCGAAGGTTTAAAGTCTATGTAAAATACATTTAAAAATTTGGGAAAATTGCGGGGCTTCAATGAGAGGTTAATAAGGTAGTTAGTAACCCTCTAGTATAATTTGGACAGGTTTGGGAGTTCCAGTGACGGTGATTAGCCCGGGAGGCTTATGGCACGCATATCGAGGCATAACTGTTTTATATGTTTTATATATGTGATTTCTAGTGATGATTGTGGCATTAGTGATTCACATGGTTGCATGTATTTCGAGGTAATCATGTATGTGGATGTATTTCGAGGTAATCATGTATGTGCATGTATTTCGATGTTACGATTTTATACTGTGGTTATACGTGATTGTGGTTTTAATAATGGTTCAATGGTATGGTTTTAGTTTTGGAAAGATAAACTCGGGCAAGAGACCCATTTGAATTATGTGATTGGGCTGGGGGCCCAGTTGGTTTAAGAAATTGGGTTGAGACCCCTTTAAGTTATGTGATCGGGTTGAGGGCCTAGTTGGTTTACGAAATCGGGCATGAGGCTCAGGTGGGTTTTATAAATGTGATTTCGGGTCTGGGACCCTATATGGATTTGTGATGTTTTATGAAAATTCCAGGCAGGGCCCTTTGAGATGTTTTGAAATGACTTTATAAAACTTTTTTCCATATACCATTTTGATACGAGGATCTGTGGATGGTCTCCTCCAGGTGTCTGGGACACTGGGGAAGTCATGGTGCATTGCCTGCGAGGGGTCATTATACGGAGAGACCGGATCGTATAGTGACTCAGTAGCAGGATTACTATGATTAGACGTCTGGGACATCAGACATTTGGAATGTCAGAGATATGGACCCGGAGAGACCCCGGGCAGCACGCGTTACTTTTACCGTGAGATATGACGTATAGGACGTCAAGCGTCTAGGACGCTAGGCATATGGGATGTCGAGGATGGTTATGTGGTAAATATGGATTATTGGATTTATGAAATGATATTTTGGTGTTTATGGAATTGTGTTTATGGATTTGGGCAGTGGCCCACTTGGCTCCGGATTTACAGTTTTTGGGCTAAGGCCCTAATGGTTTATTTAAGTAAATGTTTTGATTACTGGTTTTTGAATGCATGCATACTTTTTAGTGAAGGGCATAAATGTCTTTATGAAATGTGTTTTATGAACTTATTGATTTTCGTCCACTCACAGTTTTTAAATGATTTTAATGCCCTTCAGGTTGTTCACGGATGCAGGCTGTAGCAGAGACCGAGACATCACACTCCTTCACCGATCCTGGCGTGCTCTGGGAGCACCGTATGGGCCGAGGTATGAATTATCCCTTGTCTGACACTTCGTGTCAGACGGGAGCATGACACATCCCGTGTTAATCCCAAGGGGGATGAGATAGGTCGTGTTAACTAGCTCTAGCATTTTTGAAAGAATACTCACAACTTTACACTATCGAAATGAAGGAAGATCATCTATTTTCTATTAGAAAGAGATCAAAAGAGACAATATGACAATACATCCTGAGGTACTGCCAGGAAAAATCTCGGATAGTCATATGTAGTGATCTAGTCGCGGCAATGGCATTTAAGCAAGGACTTCCTCGGGATAACCAACTTTATGGAGACATAGTAATGAACAATGCCCGTAGTCTTACCAAGATGTTCTCCTTAGTAGAGCGGCATGCATGCTGGGAGGATGAAAAGAATGCTGCATATGCGCCATATCACGTCGGGATGAGCGAGAAAGCCTTCAAATCATCATCACCATGCAAGAAGGATGTTGAAAACAAATTTTCTTATGAGGGGACTAATAAGCGCAGGGAAAAACAAACCGCTAGTGCCTTAGCCGTTGGGAAGCCTAATATGCAGTTCTTAATACCAATGCACCAAATTTATAACAAGATTAAAGATAAGGCTAGGTTCAAAAAGCCAAGACCTTTCAAAGGAGATCATGAGAAGGTAGATAAAACCAAACGGTGTTCCTATCATGAATGCTACGATCACAACATGCTCATATGCAGATCTTTCGAAAGATATCTCCAAAATCTCATAAAAGAAAGGCACTGTACTGAATACACCAAGATGAAAGCTGCAGATCATCTAGAGAAGAAAGAAACCAATGAGCTTGCATCAAAGGTGATCCGTATCAACTAGTTGCATGTCAATGGAATTAATCCCGCCAACACTTGCCACACACAGCATGTCAAAGTTCAAGAGACATAGACGCCCATGAAGGTTTCAATTTTGTTTTTGATGTTGTCTTCTAAATTCAACAACCTTGTATTTGAATTCTCAATAAAATTTTCAAATAGTTTTGAATTTATATAAACACATCTATATATGAAACACAATTTTCTAAACTTCTTTCAAGAGGCATCCAAAGAAATCGAGATCCTTCATCTGAGAAGCATCTAGAAGCATCCCACTAGGAGGCATTTTAAGCCTTTCACTAGAAAGCATTAAAATCTTCCTTCAGGGAGAAACTAAACATTCCTTCTGCCCTGCGAAGCATCCAAGCCTTGGTACTGCGAAGCATCCAAGCTTTTGCCTCGCGAAGAATCCAAGCCTTCGCCTTGCGAAGCATCCAAGCCTTTGCCCTGCGACACATCCAAGCCTTCGCCCTGCGAAGCATCCAAGCCTTCGCCATGCGAAGCATCCAAGCCTTCTTGTAAAGCATCCAAGCCTTCGCCTTGCGAAGCAACCAAACCTTCATCTTGCGAAACATCAAAACCTTCACCTTGCGAAGCTTCAAGGTCTACCTCTGGGATGTAACGACTCGTTTCAGAAATCGGGATTAGATGAGTGGTTAATGACGGGTTAGTGAAGTTAATGGGTGATTAGTTGGGTGATTTCAGGCGGACGGCACGAAATGACGATTTTGCCCCTAGAATGGGTAAAAATGTTGACTTTTTGTTCGGGTGGTCAAATGGACGTTGACCGATGACTGTGACGTAGTACGAGACGTCACGAGTTCATAGACAGGTGGCACGTCCGATTCCGACATCCGAGGGAAAAGTATGACGTTCGGAAGGTCGAAGGGTAATTTGGTAATTTGGTTTAAAATGGGCGATGGTTGACTTTTCAAACGAGATGGAATTTTCAGGAAATTCAAGGACCGTTAGGAAGGTCTCGATGGGCGGCATGGGACAATTGAAGTTTGGATGACGAAGTTACGAGTTTAGGAATAGGAAGGGCAAAATGGTAATTTTGCAAGGCAGGGGTAAAATGGTCATTTGGCTATCTTGGAAGGTGTGCCCAGTGAGATCAGGACACTTGGCTGTCTTTGGGGGGAGTGACCAACAGAATTTGGACACATGTCCTTCTCTGGATAGTTGTAGAAGTGTGCACAGCCGCCTCACATATTTAAGATACGGGTATAATGGTGTTATACGGTTTTTGAAAGGAAAAAAAAAGAGAACCAGAGCTTGATCGTTAGAACCAAATCCCGCTCCTAACATAGGTGACGGTTGCTTGTGGTTAATGAAGTGAAGTGGGACAGAGGTGAAGGAGTGGCGGTGCTGGTGCCACGGACCGCCGTGGACGGTGGGTCTCGAGTTATGAGAAAACAGGTGACCGTGAGGATCAACCCAAATGCTTCCCTCTTAATGTCATCCTAGCCTGTAACTTGTGAAAGGAAATCAGAGACTCGACGGGGATAAGAAGGGAGAAGGCCATGGTGGCGCCCAACGGGTCTAGTAGGTGAGTTCCCGTAGCTTTTTATTTGAAATCGAAAATGGCAAGTTGAAATTGAGTAGTTATTTAGGAATTCTAGTAATTGGAACATGTTTTGGCGGGTGGTAGGAATCTATAAAGCCTAAAACCGAACCTTGGGATGGCCGGAATCCAGAAAACACGATGGAGGAATTTTGGCTTTCTGTTCGTCGCATCAGGAGGTATAATTCTGGCCTTAATTTCATTGTTTGAATAGGTAGATAGATAGGAAAGAATGAGACGAATCTAATGGTAGCAATAGGCTTAACTTTGGACTGAAATTAGATGGGAACCGTGAACGCCGGTTCACTTGAACCGGTTGAGCCGCTGAACCAGTCGGACCGGGTTTTCCCAAGGATGACGATGACACTGTGCTGGGCGCGTGGCTCCCACGCGCAGCCCCTTTGGGCGGCGCTTAAGGACCCATGGGGCCCTTTTGGGGAAAGTTTCCAACATGACTTTTAAAGTATTCGATGTAACGAACATTTTGGAACTGGTTTCGAGAGGATGGGACATCGTCTCGATATGTTTCGGGAGGTCCGAAGGTTTTAGGCCTCGGTTAAAAATAGTTAAAAATTTGGGAAAATTACGGGGCTTTAGTATAAGCTTTATGAAGTATTTAGTGACCTTATTATGGGATTTGGACAGGTTCGGGAAAGCCGGTGATAACGGATTAGCCCGGGAAGCTTTAGTGCGAGCGTATCGAGGCGACAACGCTATGGTCTGTGAGTGGACTTTGCTTTCTAACTCTTGATGCATGCATATATGTTTTTAATATGTTTTCATACGTATTTCTATTCTTTGATTTATGGTCTTGATGCTTTACGATTTTGCACGTTTTTCGAGGTACTTTACGGAATTTCACGTTTTACGAGGTTTTGATTTCTCTTGTGTTTTGACGATGGTTTTAATGATTTGATTTCGGGATTTGGAATATGATTTGATTTTAACGATTTGAAATGGATTTTGGAAAAATGATTTCGGGCTTGGATCCCTGTTCAGAAGCTTTCGGTTTTGAAACTAGATTTCGGTTTTGGTTTCGAGATTTGGAAAGGAAGTCTGGACTTGGGTTCGGGACAATGGTTCCAGATGCCGGCTTACGAAATCATCGTTGCGAATTCGACTATGGATTTTTCTGTGATTTTCACTGATTGAATGAAAAATGGTTTTGGGTTTAAAGACCCAGAAAAAGAGAAAAACCCATTGGATCTGGTTTTGAGTTTAAAGACTTGGATTGATTGACGGGGAGAGGGCCCTGGATTGATATGTTTTGAGTTTAAAGACTCGGTATATGTTATGAGTTTAAAGACTCGGATATGATACCCCCCGTAGCCTGTGATTGTGTTTTGAGTTTAAAGACTCGGATATCCCGGGAAGGCCTGGCTATTTGCGCATTGTGTTTTGAGTTTAAAGACTCGGGCGCACTTGAGATCTAGTAAACTTGTATGATTGATGTTTTTCACTGGTTTTTCAGATGTTTTGGGCAGTGGCCCGGATGAATTGGATTTGACGATTTTTGGGATTGAGTTCCCGGATTTGAGATTGATTTGTGATTTGAAGCTGAGGCCTGGATTTGAATAACGGTTTTGATACGGGTTTTCAAATGGTTTTTCTTGGATGGTTTTGATATGAGTGGTTTCATGACTTGAAAATATATGCATGCATTGCTTTTTACGTGGAGGGTAAAAATGTAATCATGTTTTATGATAACTGTTTTTAAACTTATACTTTATTTTTGTCCACTCACAGTCTTTTCGTGTTTTCGATACCCTCCAGGTTGTTGCTGTACGGGCTGTTGGTCTAGAGAGACGGAGGCATCACACCCGCAATCCACAGTAGTTCGGGACACTCTGGGACCTCCGGTTGCTTTTTGGATGGTTGGATCGAGAATCCCTTTGTCCGACTGAAGTGTCACATGAAGGTTGCATGTCAGTTTAGCCTTCGTGTCATGCGTAAGTTAGACGGGATCGGGAGTCAGCCCTTAATCCCGGGGGATTAGGGGTTGGTCCTGACATAGGAAGCACCTAAACCTTTCCTCTGGAAAGAAATAAAAGCCTTCCTCCAAGAAGCACTCAAAGCCTTCCACTAGGAAGCAGCTCAAGTCTTCCTCCTAGAAGCACACCAAGTCTTCCTCCTGGAATCACTTCAAACCTTCTCTTAAGAAGTAAAAGCCCCTCCTTGAAGGCAACACAAAAAAACAACGTTGACCAAGTTAGTCAAAACTCAATGTTGGACGCCCATGGCTACAATAAGGGCATCTAATGAATGAATTAGTTTGGGTAAGATCCAACAGCTAGAAAAGTTTGACAAAGAGACTAGAAACTGGCTAATCACACAAAGTCTTTATAGATACTGTTTTCATTTATTTATTTGAAGGATGGTTGGCTAATTACATATCGGTTACTCAAACCAGTTATTCAGTACAAGAATGCAAATACAATCATCAACTTTAAAAAATATAGCAACTATGGATGCAAGTCTTCAAAGCCCATTATTTTTCGAAATTCTGCCCACTCTTCTATTGAAATTAGGGAAACAGCGAATTATGACTTGTCAATTTCAAGAACTTCGTTTTTCTTAGGCTCCAACTCAGGCTTAGGTTCAGACACAAGCTCCATCTCTAGTTCAAGCTCCAGCTCTTTGGTGGTGATCCCGCTCCGACTCTCCATACCTAAATTTTGCGCTTCATTTTCCTTAAAGCAAGAAGTTATGGGGGCATGTGATGATAGCAAGAAATCGGCTCTCAAATTTTTGGATTTCAATCTCCAAAGGTTTGACTTTCTCCACAGAATCATGCAAACGCCCGTGCAACAGCGTACACGTGTTAAGAGCAGTATCACGCTCACCCTCCACCAACAACCTTTCTATCTAGCTCGTCTCCATCTCGTGCGCCTTGTTCTCCAATGAATGATTTCTCCCTACCAAGACATTGTTCTTTCATCTGGAATGGTGAAGATTTTCTTGAAGGGAGATACACTCTGATTTCCATTGCTTATTCTGTAACGACCCGTCCCGAGTATCGGGATTTAATATTATTTAATTATGATTTAGAATGACTAATCTGGGATTAGTTGAGTGAAATCGGTCGAATGGTGCAAAATGACCGTTTTGCCCCTGAGCGTGGGCAAAATGTTGACTTTTAATTCGGACGGTCAAATGGACTTTGACCAATGACCGTGACGTAGTTTCGGACGTCACGAGTTCATAGACAGGTGGCAAGTTCGATTCCGACATTCGAGGAAGAAGTTATGATGTACGGAAGTTCAGGGGAATTTTTGTAATTTGGACGAAATGGGGGAAAATGTTGACTTTTTGATCGGGAGGTCCGATCGCCGAGGGCCAAGGACCGTTATGTAGTGCGGGTCGATACGAATCCATTGACAGGCGGCAAGCCGAAATCGGATTTCGTACGAGGAAGTTATGGTCTGAAACGTGAAATCGGAGAAGTTTACGCCTCGGTAACCGTGTCGATTATTTTATTCTGAAATGGTGGTTGAAGGACACTTGGATGAGTGACAAGTGTCACTCACCCATTGGCTAGATTGGATCATGTTCCATTAATCATAAAATTATGCTAAAGTTTCCACTATGGAATTAATTAGGATTAAATCTCTGCTTTTAATCTGAGCCATCCATCTCACTCCCCAGATTCCATCTCATCCGTTCATCTCATCTCTTCCCTCCTATTTCTGATCAGCCTTCATCACTCTCACACATTTCCTTACCCGTGAACAAGCAAAACAGGGAGGTGAGAGTTGGATTCTGGCCATTATCAATCTTCCTTCCACAATTGATTATGCAAATGGAAATTGAGTGATTTGTGGAAGGAATTGGCTGAGGGAGAACACGAGGGACTGAGAGGGGCAATGTAAACCGAGAATCAGAATTTTGGAGCAATGGAGGGAAATTCGAATTTTGAGCTATGGGCTCTGAGGATCGAATTGGGGTTCAATTTGAGCCTTCTGGGATTGCCTCGATCACAACCAGCTCAAGAATGAAGAATTTTGGTAACCTTTTGGCTCTGAACAGACTTGGTGACAGAGGAGGAGCTTGATGATTGAGTCGTGATCCTAGAGGGATTAAACGATGAAATTGGATTAGGAAATGAGTTTACCTTGGTCCAACGAAGCTTCTCAGTGGATCAATTTAAGGAAATCCAGTGGAATTGAGGAAATCCGAATGATGAACAGTGCCCAGATGTTCTTCGATGTTCATTTTCAAGTCGTTGGATTTCAGGTAAGGATTGTTGTAATTAGGTTTACAGACCTCTAATTAGACTTAAAACGAACCTATTTGAATGTTCAATTGAAAGGATTAAGGTTGATTTGACAGTGAACAGATCGGGTCATCTCGCGGGTCAAATGGACCCGTTTTACAGACATACGGGTTGGAACGATGACTGTAGCAGTCACTGTAGCAGGCGCGTGGTTTTCACGCCCAGCCACTCATGGCGGCGCCTGACGGCGCGTGGGCACGAATCTCGAGGTGAGGTCAACATGACTTTTGTCCTATTCAATGTAACGAACATTTTAGCGTTGGTTTCGGGTCAATCGGACCCCGTTTCGATATTGTTCGGGATGTCTGAAGGTTTTAAATCCAGTTTAAAAATACTTAAAAATTCGAAAAAATTACGGGACTTTAATAGGATGTTAATGAAGAGTTAGTAACCCTCTAATGTGATTTGGACAGGATTGGGAGTCCCGGTGATAGTGGTGTGGCCGGGAAGGCCTATGGCACGCGTATAGAGGCGCTCGGTTAAACGGTCTGTGAGTGGATATTGGTTTTATAAATTCGATGCATGCATAACTGTTTCATGATTGTTATAATTGTGATTTTATGATTTATTTTGGATATCGGTGAATTTATATGATTTCACGCATTTCGAGGCGAGTTACGTGTTTGCACGTAAATCGAGGATTTCTGAATTTGCACTGATTTTCATAATTGTGGTTCGGATATGATTTCATGAAACGGTTACGGATTTGATTAAGTGAAATCGGGCCAGGGGCCCAATTGATTTAAGAAATCGGGCCAGGGGCCCAGTTGACTTATGAATTCGGGCCAGGGGCCCAGTTGATTTATATATGCAATTTCGGGTCGGGGACCCTAAAATGGAATTGAATAAATGATTTCGGATTTGATAATCAACTATTTGGACTTATGACGGTTTTATGGAAATTCGGGGCAGGGCCCTTGTGATATTTTGGAAATGAATAATGAAATGTGTTCCATAAAACCATCTCGATACGAGGATATATATTGGTCTCCTCCAAGTGTCGGGGACACTAGAGAAGTCACGGTGCATTGTCTACGAGGGGTCATTGTACGGAGCAGCCGGACCGTATAGTGATCCAGGAGCAGGATTGCTATGATTAGACGTCAAGGACGTCAGACATCGGGGATGTCAGAGATATGGACCCGATGAGACCCCGGGCAGCACGCGTTGCTTAATACCGTGAGATATGACGTCAGGGACGTCAAGCGTCAGGGACGCTAGGCATCAGGGATGCCGGAGATGGAAAAAAAAAATAATAAATGTATCTTACTGGATTTATGAAATAACTCTTGGATTGACTTTTGGGATTTGAAACTATGCTTATGGTTTCTGGGCTAAGGCCCTAATGGTTATTTCTAAATACATATGTGATTATTGGTTTTTGATGCATGCATATGTCTTTACTGAGGGGCATAAAGGTCTTTATAAATGCTTTAAACAGACTTGTTTATTTTCGTCCACTCACAGCTTTTGTTTTTAATGCCCTTCAGGTTGATTACGGATGCGACTGCAGCAGAGACTGGTACATCGCACACCTCCTCCATCGATCCTTGTGCACTCTGGAAGCCCGTTTGGGCAGTGGCAATAGGTTATCCCTTGTCTGACACCTCTGGTCAGACGGGAGCATGACACATTCCACGGTAATCCCCGGGGGATTGGGATGGGTCGTGTCATATTCTCCTCTTTTGGGCCAGCTTGCCCACTAATTAAGTATGTCAACCAACTTGTGGGCCCCAGCTTTTGTAATCCTGAGGTCTCTAACGACTTTATCATAGGCATATGTGGCACTACCTTCACAGTTTCCACAATCATAGGAGCAACTTATGTATCCATTAGTCGCTCTGAACCCTCATCCCTCAATGCCTCAATCACTTCAGGGGAAGCAGAGATAGCCTTAAGCCTTTTAGAAGGTTTAGCTACTTGCTCCCAAGGACCATTTGAGGCTCTGAGCTTACTGGATGATCCCGTTGGACTAGCATGACAAGGTGTGGAGTCCGGGATGTCCCTATAAGGCATTTTTAGACTTGATTTCCCCTCAGGATGTGTAGATTGAATTGCTCCCCTTACCATTCTTGGGAGCCTTCATAGAGGAGCATCTGTTGCAAAGTTTTGCAAGCATCCATTCTGGAAATGCATGTTTATTGAAAACCATCCAGGATTATTCTTCAGGACCCTCAAAGTCTATGCCCCTTTCCACATAAAGAATTTGGACTACGCAAGCCACCGCGTCCCCACATTTCAAGCCTGCTAGACCTCTACAAAATAGCACATTAACGCATCTTCAAATGGTCGCCTTGGAAAAATGAAGAGATCGCCACTTAAATCGTTGGCAACGGATATTCTGAATTCTTGAAATTAGAAAAAGCACATAACTGCACAAAAGGAATTTAATTAGATATATATATATATATATTTGTATATAAAATTTAAATTATAAAAGTTATATAAACATATATATATATATATAATGTAATAACAAAAGCGCAAGTGGAACATATCCGAGAAAGGGCAGTGTGTACGGGTGGGCCCTACGTTCAAATGGACCACTCAGAACACGCCCCATGGCAACAAGGAAATAGCTGATTAGACAAGGACTGAACGGTGGACCCCGTGCTAACCAACCACCGTTGGACATGTGGAGCTATTTGCCGCACCTTGTCACACGCTAGCCAACGCTCGACGCGTGGTGTCTCAGTCCTGCACCACGCTAGACGCACAGAGCTCGGTTGGCACTCCCGCCATTCAAAAGCTGCCACCTGGTAGTCATCAAATTCCCCCCTCCAACGTCCAATCTCGAGCTCGCACGCGTCCCACCTTGAACAGCCAAAAGTTGTCACACTTGTTGCTCCTAATTAGAAGAAGCCACGATGCAGCCTCACATTGGTCGCCGACAAAGGGTGATGCACCAGCAGAGACGTCCAATCAAGCGCGCGCGTGCACAAATATGCTTGCAACCCGCCTGACACGTAGTGCCCCTAACAGGTGTCTTCTCCAACTGTAACCAACCACACGTCCTCCTACTGTCACTAGTAGCTTTGTCTCTGACAGAGGGGGCCATTGCCCTCCATTTATAAGAAGCCATGCGTCATCACCCTCACGTTAGCCATAGACAATCGGGGCCCACTGCTTGCGCCACCAGCCAGACGCCTCCATACGTCACCTCTGACCTGCCAGTAGACATCTATCAGATGCTGTACCCATCGAAGGCCGCTTGTAGCCTCTCTCCCATTAGCCTTTGCCTCATTTCGCTCCAATCGATGCCCAAGTTTTTCTGTCTACCATTTTCACTTCTTCCTCTTTTCAAACAAAAATCTCCACCATTAAAAAAAAGACAAACCAAAAGATAACAACACAAAAAATTAGCGAGGGGATCAAAGCAAACGAGTTACCTTGTTATCCACCACAAATTATTAGCTAGTAATAGCCAACAGTCACTCAACCTGCAAAGACAAAACAAAAAAACTAGAAAAATATATAAATTAGCAGCAGAGAAGAATAAAATTTGTCTTCTCATGCCTTTCCTCAAAGCAAAGTTGGCGAAAGATAAAAGAAGAAAAGCTTTATTGTTCTTTCGACTGCAAGGATGAAGCAAAGCAACGAGACCGAATTTTTTCATCACAATCTCAGCCATTACTCCCTTTAAATAATTAATTTTTTGCCCAAAATATTAATGGGCAATCAATTATTATTAAATCTACCACAACAATTTTTTCCCCCTCATCAATAGCAAGAAAGTTTTGATAAGGCTCATTAAAATAAAATTAAATTCATACATAATGAATTAATTTTAAATGGCCCATCAATCAAATTCAACTAAGGAAGCACAAAATCTAATCTTAGACAAGCTCCGAGCCCCGAACATATATGCGTAATTATACGTGACATTCCGAACTTAGCGAAATTTATCCTACACAAGAACAAAGCACAATGAAATTGAATACCAAGAGAAGATGGAGTCCTACTTCAAATCTGATTTATGGGAACGATAAAAAAACTTACATCTCTCAGGATTTCATGAATTCCTAAGCGATGTGGCAGCATTTGTGGTACCCAAAATCAACCAAAAATTGTGGAGCTGCCACATGACCCATAATTCCCAAAATATCCAAATTGCCCATGGTAATTACATTAACGGTTCAGAAACACCTACACATTAACTAATATATTTCCATATATATATATATATATTATTTAATTGGGTTAAAGCCTCAAAAATATTAATATTCTCTCAGAGAATTAATTGTCATTATTCTTACTAATGAATAATTATTATTAATATTAAATTGCTATAATCATAATGAGAAATTATTACAATTATTAAATAATATATTTTATTAAAAATATATTATTTATTAACTCCAAATTCAACCGACCAATTAGAATGCTTCATGGCTCCCAAGGATCTCTATAAATAAATACGATCACTTCACTTTCAAGATAATTCGATTCAATGCTACTTAAGCTCTTAAGATTTATTTTTCAAGGCTAACTTAAGCATTGGAGTATTCTTGGTCCAACAAGCCTCCGGGGCTTCGATCAGAGTGAACGATAGCTTACTGTTTGCTGTTTGTATGGATCTAAGACATTTTTGAGAGTACAGACGAATTCTACTTCAACGGACTGAATGGATGGGGATCGGTGAAGGACGATGGAGTTCATCTTGTCAATTGGGAGGGGCGTTGATGATAAGACGGAGATTATAAACAACAGGCTGAGGAGTTGGGATCAGACGGCGGGGAGGGAGATCGGTGAAGGACGACGGTGTTTATCTCATCACTTGGGATGGGCGTTGGTCATTCATTTCGTAAATTGGGCTGGGAGGTGTCATTAGATTGGGTAGAATGAGCTGGTATATATGTATATGTTTCCGTGCTTGTATTTTATGCAATGGATTTTGATTGTCTACAGCAAATATGATAGGAGATTTGGTGTCTTTTTTTCCTTCAATTTAACCGATTTTAATCGAAGGATATTAGAGCTAAGCGTTAGGGGATCTAATCCAAGCAGCATCAAGAGGGAAATTGGTTTTCTGGGTCAAAGCTTGTAATGAACTCGATGGGGTAGAACCATAGATAATTACTAGGAATATGACCTTGCATTACAGTTTACAAATGAGGTAAAAATGACAGGAAAATTGCTTAAGCTGTATGTGTTAGACCATAAATTATAGTGGCTTGGTAGTTTTCTTCAATTTTTCCTTATTTTTAACCCCTGGCCTGTTGTAATTGGATGGTTTTAAGGGGACAAGTAACAGGACATTTGTTTGCACTTGGATTAGCCGCGCAAGTTTTGATGAGCCTTGAATCGGTGGCTTCAGTTGTAACCTTGTGGACTCTTAGGTCATGTTTAAGTCCATTGAGAACTTAAGATACTACACATGTATTACATTAGTAGTATGATATGAGCATTTTCTACTTAGGGATATGGTTAAAATCTATAAAATGAATTGGCTTTTCTGCTTATGATTTAGGTGGAGCTGTATTTTCTGTTGATACTTGTTAACTTTATATTTGTACCTTTCTCTTCTCATAATAAAATGTTCATTTTCCTAGAAAGTTTTTGTGTTTCAATATTTTGTCAGCTAATCTCTCATTTTATCTTAAATCGAAATGATGAGCTTTCTTCTTAATTTTGTAAGGGAGCATCATACTTTTATTGTTTAATAAAGGGTAAGACGATTAACGAACCACTATTACCGAGCCCAAGTCATCTATGGCGTAGCCTATCTCACAGAGTTTTAATGCTCACAATGTAACAACCTTTTCATCTCAAACCACCACAGTTTTATAGACGTGTAAGCATGCAATGAAACAACAACAATCAAGTTCCATAATAACCAAGTCATGAACCATGTGACCATAACAACCATCACACACTTTTGATAAAAATATACCATCAAACACACATATCTATAGATATATGCCCCAAAGCACCATGCAATCCAATTTATGAACCTATTGACTCTTGGGTTCCATTCCTTCAAATTTTCCTATGACTAGAACTTTTCCTTCATTCATATTTTTGATTTCCTCGTCAATAAACAACAAGATGTAATCTTATAACCTTCATGTCTTATCCTACCAACCCCAAAATTCTTAACTTCCTTTACCATCTCTTTTCCATATCTTTGCTGGGAATTCATACTACTTTCATGAACTGATATTATATATCCCAAAGAATTACATTTTTCAATTACACAACGGATCCCCCTATCAGGATAATAGCCCTTATCACAAACCAAGTCAAGAACGATCAAAATACCTTTACTAAATCCATAAGTGTTGCAAAGGCATCGGTTAACGCACATTGTATCACTAACATCTCACAATGGACTTATCTCGTATGGAGGACTATTTTGGAATCTTATCCTTCTTCAGTCAACTTAGGAATCACGATTCAATTATTGGAAAATGTCTAGCCTTTTGTAACTACTTAAACATATCTCCGATCCAAAGAAGAGGGGAGTATTTCTTCCATACAAGCACCTTCTCGAGCTACTCAAATACATTACCCAAGTTCATATTATATACTTAACAACTAGACTTATCAGGCCCATAACATCACTTCGGATCTCGTTCTGAAGCCTTATTCAATTTTGAATCAGTCTCAACATTTCCACATTTCAGCTTTACTTGGGCCATACTTTCCAAACTGCGACTCTTTTTCGAGTCTGATTCCAATATCTAGACTCACATCCAAACCAATATTGATTCATGTAATTGTTATTCCAAACATTTCTACACACATAAGATCCGACATAAGTCCTTTCATCACGTAAATCCGCAAACACTTATTGTAACCACAAAAACTTGTTCATTTATTCCATCCAGGTCCAACATACCGGCAAATACACAAACTTTCACTAGTGAGCTCACTTACTATCTGGACCCGCGTAACTTTTTTAGTATTCAATGGATAATCTAAATCCAATTCCAACCCTATAACTATCTTGGGCTCCAATACTCATCTCACTACTTAGTTGTGCACGAGGCTCACATATCAGAGGCATGACAATTGTAAGCAAAACTTAAACCTAAGCTCTAATACCAAGTTGACAGGACTTGTCCCCAAAAACACCATGATAGTCACACCCAGGTCCTGCTCCCATCTAACGAGTAACCCAAACTATCAAAATTGCCCCTAACACTCGTCAGACAAGGGATACTCGGACTCTCGCCAACACATGCATCTGCCTCTCGAGTAGCCTTGATTCTTGTGCAACGGCCCTGTAGGATTTGAAAGTCAAGAAAATGTGTGAGTGGACAAAAATAAATATTTAAATACATAGTTTCAAAAACATACATGATTCCCTCCAATTTATAAAACAATGCAATCACGTGATATATTCTAAAATCTAGATAAAATATATAGAAAACAAGTAAATTTGAAATATGTGCAAAGATTAGAAACCAGTCATATAAGAAAACTTGTCCATATAAATCCATATCAAGTAACAACATAAATACGATCATACCAGGGTAAAGCCACAACAATCACCCTGAACCAATCCATCCTCGATGCCAGATTCTCATTCATCTAATATTTCCGCTACCGGTAGGCCATACCACTAAGAAAAACAGAACCCAACTCTGGACGTCTAAGGGCCACCTTGGAAAACAAAGCCTAACTCAGGACGATTGGATGTGGACCAACCTAGGAAAACAGAGCCCAGCTCTGGACATCTAGGTCCTGCCCAAATAACCAACTCAGAAAAATAGAGCCCTACTTTGGACGTTTGAGACCAATCAACTACTCAGGAAAATAGAGTTTAGCTCTAAACGTTTGAGCATCAACCATATTGCATATCGAGGAGGGTTGTCTAATCCATATACCACATATATCCGTAGTCATATCATAGTTATCAAGAAAACATATTTTTATAGCTCATAATACGTGCCATTAAAATAATCCATAAAATCATGTAAATCTCAATCAATCCAATACGACCAAAACCATGTGGGAAAGTCATATCAAGTCTAAAACCAATTTTCAAAATCCAGTAATAAGTCAGAACACAACATAAGAAAGTTCCTCATAAAACGTGTAATATAGAAATTCCCATAAAATCAGTAAAAATCACAAAAAAAATCACAATAATTCCAAAATCATCAAAATCACATAGAAAACCATGTAAAACATATATGTATGCATTCTTAAGAGTTTAGGAAAAAGAAGGTCCACTCATACTCGATTTGCACAGCTCGATACCGACTTGCAAGAATTTCTGCAATTTCGAATCCTTGGCAGCCTGTCATAAACCATATATAGAAGTTACTAATCATTCCAAAATGCCCCATATTCTAATCCTAGACACATATCGTTGAGAACATGAACTTTGATGTTGATCGATTTCCCAAATAGTGTCCCACGTGCCACGTAAAGTCCCTGCTTGTGGGCCTCACGCGCATGGCACTATTCTTCGTCGTCAATGTGATAGACCCGGTTCACTGGTTTTTGGGTCCCCTGACCCGGTGACTATGACCTGGTTCAAACTCCACAATTTCTTCATCTTTTTTCATGTTCCAAATGTCAAGATCCATCCTAAGACTACCAGAAAGAGATGTATGAACTTAAAATTAGGAAAAACTTACCTCAAAAGGCTGTTCGTGTAACGACCCGTCCCGGAATTCGGGATTAGATTAGTGGTTAAGGACAGTTTAATGAAGATAATCGGAACTTAGTTGGATACTTTTGGACGGTTGGCGTAGAATGACGATTTTGCCCTAGAATGGGCCAAAAGTTGACTTTTAGTTCGGGCGGTCAAATGGACTTTGACCGATGACCGTGACGTAGTTCGGAACGTCACGAGTTCATAGACAGGCGGCACATCCGATTCCAACATCTGAAGAGGAAGTTATGACGTTTGGAAATTCAGGGGCACTTTCATAATTTGATCGAATAGGAGCAAAATGTTGACTTTTTAGACGATAAGGAATTTTCACGTAACTCAAGGACCGATAGGAAGGTCTCCATGCCCTGAGTACAACGATAGGTGGCACATGTCAAGTGGAGTTCGAACGATAACATTATGGGTCTAGGAATCGGAGGGGCAAAATGGTAATTTCGAAATAAAGGGCACTTTGGTCATTTCTGTGCCTAGGGATTGATGCCCAGTGATCAAAGGACACTTGGCTGCATCAGGGAGTGTGGCCACGGGCTTTAGGACACCTGGCCCCTTCTGGATGGTGGTAGAAGGCCTCACCATCTCTCCCACAAGGTTTAAACTTAAAGCTGGGTTTTTGCACGATTTTAAGGTAGAAAAACAGAGACATGGGTAATTGTTGAACCTTAACCCTCTCAAAACTTGATCGATTAAGAATGATGTATGAAGGAAAGTTGAAAGGGAAGTGATGCTGCATGGACTGGTGGCCACAGTGAGGCACGACGACGGAGTACGGCGGTGGGAATGGAGAAAAACCCGCGAAGCCCTCTGTTTTCATTTGAATTTGGGAAGTGGTTTGGGGATTAAATATTGACTGTCGTGGACGAGAGGGGTTGCTGGAGGACTGGGGAAGTGGATGAGATCATGGTCGAGGCCTGAAGGGCCTGGTAAGTCTCTGTTCGATTTCCTGGTTTTGTTAAGATCGAAAATAGCATTGTGTAAATTGAAGGTTGTCGATCGATTTGTTGACTTAGGTGATGATCTTGAAGTCCAGGGGAGCTCGTAGGACCTGAAACCATGGCCAACGGTGGCCGGACGTGAGAGAACCGTCGAAGGGATGGACGATCGGTTCAACAACCGATTAAGGTATATGGTTTTAGCTTGTTTTTCCTTCATTTTAGAATTCATGGATTGATTGGGAAGGCTTAAAGAGACGGTTAGGATCAAATAGGGTCGAAATCGGACAAAATTGGATAGGATAGAGCCATGAACTGGCGACGCCGGTTCGGCCTGAACTGTGAACCGATCGGACGTGTCAAAGCAAGGTTGAAGAAGACACTGTGCTGGCGCGTGAGGCCCACACGCAGCCCCTTTGGGTGACGCGTGTGGGTGTATGGCACAGTGTTTGAGAATGGTTCCAAAACAACTTTTAAAGTATTCGTTGTAACGAACATTTTGGCGTTGGTTTCGAGTCAATCGGACATCGTCTCGATATGTTTCGGGATGTCCGAAGGTTTTAGGGCTCGATTAAAAATAGGTAAAAATTCGGGAAAATTACGGGGTTTAAATATGACCTTTGTGAAGTAGTTAGTGACCTTAGTATGAGATTTGGACAGGTTCGGGAAAGCCGAGGATAGCGGAATGGCCAGGAACGACGTAAGTGCCCGCGTATCGAGGCGACGTCGGAAGGGTCTGTGAGTGGACTTTACTTTCTAACTCTTGATGCATGCATATATGTTTTAATATGCTTTCATACGTGATTCTACGGTTTTGCACGTTTTTCAAGGTATTTACGAGATTTCACATTTTACGAGGTTTCAAACGATCTTGTGATTTGACGATGGTTTTAATGGTTTGATTTCGGATTTGAACTATGAATTGCTTTCAATGATTTGAAAAGGATTTCGGAAAAGAGATTTCGGGCTTGGAGCCCTGTTCATGAGATTGAGATTTTGATTTTAAGATTTGGAAAGGAAGTCTGGATTTGGGGTCGGGACAGTGGTTCCGGATGCCGGCTTAGGGAATCATTGTTACGAATTCGACTGTGGATTTTCTATGGTTTTCACTGATTGGATGGAAAATGGTTATGGGTTTAAAGACCAGGAAAAAGAGAAAAACCCACTGGATTTGGTTTTGAGTTTAAAGACTCGGATTGATTGACGGAGGGAGGGCCCTGGATTGATATGTTTTGAGTTTAAAGACTCGGTATGGTTTTGAGTTTAAAGACTCGGTGATGATGATACCCCCCGAGGCCTGTGATTGTGTTTTGAGTTTAAAGAATCGGATATCCCGGGAAGGCCTGGTTATTGCGCATTGTCTTTTGAGTTTAAAGACTCGGGCGCACTTGAGATCCAGTAAACTTGTATGATTGATGTTTTTCACTTGTTTTTCACTGGTGTTTGAATATTTGGGTAGTGGCTCGGATGAAGTGGATTTGACGAATTTTGGGACTGAGTTCCCGAATTTGAGATTAATTTGTGAATTGAGGCTGAGGCCTGGATTTGAATAACGGGTATCATACGGGTTTTCAAATGGGTTTTCTTGGATGGTTTTTGATATGAGTGGTTTCATAACTTGGAATGGATATGCATGCATTTGTTTTTGCGTGGAGGGTAAAATGTAATTGTTTTATTGATCTGTTTTCTAAATTATACTTTATTTTTGTCCACTCACAGTCTTTTCGTGTTTTTGATACCCTCTAGGTTCTTGCGGTGCGGGCTGTTGGTCGAGAGAGACGGAGACATCACACGTACGATCCACAGTAGTTTCAGTGCACTCTGAGAAGTTCGGATGCTATTGGACGGCCGAATCGGGAATCCCTTGTCCGACTTACGTGTCACATGGAGGTTGAACGTCAGTTCAGCCTTCGTGTCATGCGTAAGTTAGATGGGAGCAGGATTCAGTCCTGAATCCCAGGGGATTAGGGTTGGGTCCTGACAATTGGCATCTGAGCGAGGTTTCGAGTGTTCTGCGTGAGGTTTGGTTCCCAGAGTCGTAGATTCATCGACTTGAGTGGTATGGTGCTACTGTGGATGTGATGTCTCGACGCTGAACAGCCCGTCAGCAACCTAGATGCGATAGTGAAAGCACGTTCATTGTGGTTAGTTAGTGTCAGAATGTTAGTCGCTCGATACGCGGTATAAGGTATGATGTACGTTGGCTTAGGGCCGGAATAGTTAACGTGTTTGAAACTGGAGGTGCTTGGTGGTTTGACCATAGGGTCGAATGTTTGCTAGGAGGATTAGCCTGGATGGTAGCCGGTGAGCTACGGATGAGTAGGTTGGTTGGCATGTGGGGTCCGAGAGGAGCCCGTTGAGCTACTGATATACGTGGGCCGAGGAGGCCAATTGATGGTGGTCGGTTGGGCCGGATGATGTTGGGACGAGTAGCTGTATGCCTCGAGTGGTAGAGTTTATAAACACCTTTGAGGCCTAAGAGACTTCCCCCTAGCGAGGGTTATTGGTTGATGGTTGCGACAACCTGAGTGGTGTGGTTGTTGGAAGCTATTGGAAGTCGAGGGTTTGGATAACCCGAGTAAGAATAAGGATTTAAGGAACTCCGTTGAGATGACTGGTTTGCGATGACTTGTTGGGATGGTGAGGATCTCAGTAAGAAACCCCGGAGTAAATGCTTAGCCTGGAAATTTTGAGTTAGGATTTGTGATAGATAGTCGTTGTGGCTTGGGCCGACTTACGGCCAGGCTGGAGACTGTGCTTCTAGGTGTAGCCGAGGTAGAGGATGATTGGTGAATGACTCTAGACGAGTCCAGTAAGATTGCGGTGTTGGTGCGGCATTTGGTTGCTGAGAATTGTGGTTGACGAGGAATGTTAGTTTCCCCGACCGGAGCTTAGACTGAGAGTTCTGGCTCGGTGTAAGCAGAGGTTCGGGTTTAGAGTTTTGTGAACCCTGGAGTAGAGATGATGTGCCACGCGTTAGAATGATCGATATAAGGTTATTGAAGAGAACCCACAATCTAGGTGTGCCTTTAGTTGTGTAAAGGACTTATCGATTTAATTCGACGGGGTAATCTGAGCAGTCGAGGGAAGCAAAGTAGTGAGTCGGTAGGTAGGACCTACTTAAGGGTTGAGTTGGTTTACTTGGATCCGTAGTTGAGTTACCTTAGGATTTCCTACCAACCCAGAGACCGGGAGACTGGGAATGACTTTGAGTTGGACTTTCCCGAAAGCTGTGTAGGTGGAAGTATGTAAGTATATGCTCTATGAACTGTGTTTGAGGTATTTTAAAATACCTTTGTTTCTTTTAAGTTCGTACGGTTGTCCTTGCGTAAGTAATGTAGTTTTAGTAGGTGGTACTGGGCGAAGGTACGTGGGAGATACGTACTAGTTCTACAATGGTTGGAACCAGACCGTTGCATTGGACGTGCAGTTCTGGTAGAAGTGTTGGTGATCGGCTTAGTTCCAGGGTACGTTGTGGTTAGATGGACGATTGGTGTCGTTCCCACAAGTTGGATGTTGTTGGAGGGAACATGTGGACCGGATCAGAAGGATCCCGAGTGACTGTTTGATTTGTAGGCTGTAGTTCCGAACTGAGTAGCTGGTGGGACCCTGACTTGAGAGGTATGTTCTTGGTTAATTCAGGGTAGATGCGAGTACGTTGAAACTCTGGTAGAGTCGGAACGAATCGCTGATAAAAGTAGGGGTGTTGCGGCGTACTTAGGTTTGATCTCAAGTGATTTGGTTTGTTGACTAAGTTGAGATAACAGGTTGGGAACTATCAGGATAAGTTGGAATTGGAAGGAGATGGACACCGGGTAGGGGACCCAGGTGTAAGAACCATTGGATTTCTCCCCGCTAGTTACAAAGGTACAAGATGTGGAATTTCGGGATGAAATTCTTTTTAAGGAGGGTAGATTGTAACGACCCGTCCCCGAAGTCCGGATTAGATTAGTGGTTAAGGACAGTTTAATGAAGATAATCGGTACTTAGTTGGACACTTTTGGACGGTTGGCGCAGAATGACGATTTTGCCCCTAGAATGGGCCAAAATTTGACTTTTAGTTCTGGTGGACAAATGGACTTTGACCGATGACCGTGACGTAGTTCGGTACGTCACGAGTTCATAGACAGGCGGCACGTTCGATTCCGACATTCGAAGAGGAAGTTATGACGTTCGGAAGTTCATGGGCACTTTCGTAATTTGATCGAATAAGAGCAAAAGGTTGACTTTTTGGACGATAAGGAATTTTCACGTAACTCAAGGACCATTAGGAAGGTCTCGATGCCCTGAGTACAACGATAGGCGGCACATGTCAAGTGGAGTTCGAACGATAACATTATGGGTCTAGGAATTGGAGGGGAAAAATGGTAATTTCGAAATAAAGGGCACTTTGGTCATTTCTGTGCCTAGAGATTGATGCCCAGTGATCAAAGGACACTTGGCTGCATCAGGGAGTGTTGCCACATGCTTTAGGACACCTGGCCCCTTCTGGATGGTGGTAGACGGCCTCACCGTCTCTCGCACACGGTTTAAACTTAAAGCTGAGTTTTTGCACGATTTTAAGGTAGAAAAACAAAGACATGGGTGATTGTTGAACCTTAACCCTCTCAAAACATGATCGATTGAGGATGAAGTATGAAGGAAAGTTGAAGGGGATGTGATGCTGCATGGACTGGTGGCCACGGTGAGGTACCACGGCGGCGTACGACGGTGGGAATGGAGAAAAACCCGCGAAGCCCTCTGTTTTCATTTGAATTTGGGAAGTGGTTTGAGGATTAAATATCGACTGTCGTGGACGAGAGGGGTTACTGGAGGACTGGGGAAGTGGATGAGATCATGGTCGAGGTCTGGAGGGCCTGGTAAGTCTCTGTTCGATTTCCTGGTTTTGTTAAGATCGAAAATGGCATTGTGTAAATTAAAGGTTGTCGATCGATTTGTTGACTTGGGTGATGATCTGGAAGTCCAGGGGAGCTCGTAGGACCTGGAACCATGGCCAACGGTGGCCGGACGTGAGAGAACCGTCGAAGGGATGGACGACCGGTTCAACAACCGACTAAGGTATATGGTTTTAGCTTTTTTTCCTTCATTTTAGAATTCATGGATTGATTAGGAATGCTTAAAAAGACGGTTAGGATCAAATAGGGTCAAAATCGGACAAAATTGGATAGGATAGAACCATGAACCGGCCACGCCGGTTCGGCCTGAACTGTGAACCGGTCGGACCGGTCGAAGCAAGGTTGAAGATGACACTGTGCTGGCGCGTGAGGCCTACGCGCAGCCCCTTTGGGCAGCGCGTGTGGGCGCGTGGCACAATGTTTGAGAATGGTTCCAACACGACTCTTAAAGTATTCATTGTAACGAACATTTTGGAATTGGTTTCGAGTCAATCGGACATCGTCTCGATATGTTTCGGGATGCCTGAAGGTTTTAGGGCTCGGTTAAAAATAATTAAAAATTTGAGAAAATTACGAGGTTTTAATATGACCTTTGTGAAGTAGTTAGTGACCTTAGTATGGGATTTGGACAGGTTCGGGAAAGCCGAGGATAGCGGAATGGCCAGGAACGACATAAGTGCCCGCGTATCGAGGCGACGTCGGAAGGGTCTGTGAGTGGACTATGCTTTCTAACTCTTGATGCATGCATATATGTTTTAATATGTTTTCATACGTGATTCTACGGGTTTGCAAGTTTTTCAAGGTATTTACGGGATTTTACGTTTTACGAGGTTTCAAACGATCTTGTGATTTGACGAAGGTTTTAATGGTTTGATTTCGGACTTGAACTATGAATTGCTTTCAATGATTTGAAAAGGATTTCAGAAAAGAGATTTCGGGCTTGGAGCCCTGTTCATGAGATTGAGATTTCGGTTTTAAGATTTGGAAATGAAGTCTCGATTTGGGTTCGGGACAGTGGTTCCGGATGCTGGCTTAGGGAATCATTGTTGCGAATTCGACTGTGGATTTTCTATGGGTTTCACTGATTGGATGGAAAATGGTTTTGGATTTAAAGACCCAGAAAAAGAGAAAAACCCACTGGATCTGGTTTTGAGTTTAAAGACTCGGATTGATTGACGGTGGGAGGGCCCTGGATTGATATGTTTTGAGTTTAAAGACTCGGTATGGTTTCGAGTTTAAAGACTCGGTGATGATGATACCCCCCGAGGCCTGTGATTGTGTTTTGAGTTTAAAGACTCGGATATCCCGGGAAGGCCTGGTTATTGCGCATTGTGTTTTGAGTTTAAAGACTCGGGCGCACTTGAGATCCAGTAAACTTGTATGATTGATGTTTTTCACTGGTTTTTCACTGGTGTTCGGATATTTTGGGCATTGGCCCGGATGAAGTGGATTTGACGAATTTTGGGACTGAGTTCCCGAATTTTAGATTAATTTGTGACTTGAGGCTGAGGCCTGGATTTGAATAATGGGTATCATACGGGTTTTCAAATGGTTTTTCTTGGATGGTTTTTGATATGAGTGGTTTCATAACTTGGAATGGATATGCATGCATTTGTTTTTGCGTGGAGGGTAAAATGTAATTGTTTTATTGATCTGTTTTCTAAATTATACTTTATTTTTGTCCACTCACAGTCTTTTCGTGTTTTTGATACCCTCTAGGTTCTTGCGGTGCGGGCTGTTGGTCGAGAGAGACAGAGACATCACACGTACGATCCACAGTAGTTTCAGTGCACTTTGGGAAGTTCGGATGCTATTGGACGGCCGAATCGGGAATCCCTTGTCCGACTTACGTGTCACATGGAGGTTGAACGTCAGTTGAGCCGTCGTGTCATGCGTAAGTTAGACGGGAGCAGGATTCAGTCCTTAATCCCGGGGGATTAGGGGTGGGTCCCGACAGTTCGAATCTTTGCATTTCGGCTATAGTTTCTAGTTCCATTTCCAGTCATCCATCATGCCTAAGATTCTTTGTTTTTGTTCCAACTCGATCGTAAGGACTCAACTAACGCCCTAATGCCTTCATTTTGATGTCAGAAGGCCTCCAAAATAACATCACAAGTCATGGTCACAAACATGGCTCAATGGTTTAGGATCAGGGTTTACCTCAACTAGTTCTCCTCACGCCCTCTCTTCCTTCCTTCCTTCCTTCCTTCCTTCCTTCCTTTTTTTCCATTCTTTCCTCCCTTCTCTACCTTCCCCTGATTCTCTCCCTCATCTCACTTTTTCCTCCACGGTTTCCATTTTTTTTCCTTCTTTCGATTCAAACCCACCGAACACACCCAAAGACCATTTTGTTCCACACATTAATCTATATATGTATACATATTTATATATACATATGTTTCAAGGTAGGTCAGTAGTAAGAAGAATGAGAAGAAAAATGTAGAACTCTCTAGGACATCCTATTCCATTCTTGTAAAATGACGAAATTACCTTTAGTATCCAAATTACCATTTTACCATTAACTAATTTTTGATCCGTATCGAATGATTCCAATGTTCGTTTTCAACATATCACCTGTCTACGGACTCAGGAGTCAAAGACCTTCATAATGGTTTTCACAAAATGTCCAATAGATACTCATGCCAAAAAGTCAATGTTTGAGCATTTTAAGGACAAAATCGTCATTTTCCCAAAAGTTTCCAATTTTTTTATTTCTCAGGCCGTTACATGGGACCCACCAACTATAAATCTTGCACTTCCACTTCCAAAAAGTCTAAACATATGAATTTAGTGAGATCCTAATGTGCATGTACCTTTTCCTTGTCGGTTCCAAATAAGAAGAACGGGGACTTCTAAGATGAGATTCTCGAGATGCTCAAAAAGCACCACATAACCTTGGAGTTCCACAAGCTCCTCATGCACTTCCTTGTGTTTGTTAAACTTCTCAAGGACTTGGTAGGAGGGAAGCAGAGATTTAACACCAACTTCATCATTAACCTCCCTAAGAAATGCCCAGCTTCACTCCTCAAGTTTGCATCTCAAGGCCAACGATCCAAGGCCTCCATCACTGATAATCCTTTATTTATGCATCATTTTGATGTTATTTGATATCCCTTTAACTTATCTTTTAGCGTATTTGTAAAATTAATAGGAGAAAATGATCTACTTTATGAGAATTGTGCAGAATATGAAAGTGAAGTCAATTATACGGATAATGCAAAAAAAAATGGTTGAATTCCGAGTAAGAATGAAGGAGTTACCTCAAAGTGAAGCCAAGGCTCTACATCAAGGTTTTGTGCCTAGTCAAGTCCTACCATGTGCCAACCGAGCTCTTGGCCAGTCCTTGTGCCATCCCATGAACATCTCTATCGAGTTTCATTGCAAGTCCCTACTAGGGCGTTGCGCTTGGATCCTAGCCATACCGAGCGATGACCTGGTCCTGCATTCCAAGTTCATACCGAGGTGCCAGTCCCAGAGCCCTATCGAGTTCCTAAAAAATGTACTTGGCCCTAGTCCTCGCGTGTGCTAGGCCCTATGACAAGTCCCATGACAAATCCCTAGAGCCCCAACGCTAGATTTCTGGCCCTAGCTGTGCTAAGGGCCAGCGCTTCCCACTTTTGATCCTTTTGTGCCAGCAACTTAAGTGACGAATTTTGACCCATGTATGCGCTTGAGATACACTTTCAGCCCTCTTTATAACAAATATTTATGGCCCAATTTGGAGGACCTTTCAAAATGACCTAAATTAAGGCATAATTCAGGTTTGTTGAGGGCCTTGACTGGTTTCAACAAACTCTCAATACATAGGGCAATATCCAACCTCGTAGATGGACATTAGGTGTCCCAATCTCAGCCTAGGTGAGGTCATAGTGATAGGACACGTCCCTAAATTTACGTTGAAAACTATATCGGCCCTGCTCCCGTCTAACAACTCTTGTTAGACAAAGGATAAACCAATTTTCATCATAACCAATTTTGATTAATTTAACCAAATTAAATCCACAATTATGGAGTTGCTGCCCACATCCAACCCATTAACCACATCAAATAGTAAGTGCTTACTATTTTAAGTTGCCCGAGTCCCGACCTATTTATTATTACGTACTCACACTTATATTTTACCGGATTTACCAACCCATCCAAATTTTACCATTTAAGTTTACTACTTTATCCATCTTACTTTCATCATCTAAAATCTCCATTTATTAGTTTCGTTATTATAAAATAATAATATTCAAATTAATCACATGTAATTCAAATTAATCATATATAATCACGTACATCAATTATAAACCCATAAAATCAACATAATCATCATTCATCCCTCATCACACTCATCACCAAAATAATCATCATCAATGTCAAGCAACATCATATTTCAAATAATAGTGAAATTTGCATAATAATTATGTAATAATTTCTTGTACATTCCCTTCATGAATATACTTTGTTTTCAAGGCGTTTTAATAATCAATTTTACTCCAAATTTATATACTAAAAAACCTTTTTAATATTTAATTTAATTATGATCATATTATATTCAATCATAATCACATTATATATAAACATAGTAAGAAAATAAACATATTATCTTAAAGTTCGACAATAAATTCACTCGATGTCCAATCAACTCAAACTTTGTACTAATAATTTCAAAATTGAGAAATGAACATTTTTCATGTTGATCGGACGGACAAAGGAGGCCTCACGTGCCACCACGCGCCGGTGGACTGATACGCAAAAAATAAGCATTAAAGTAAACACAAAGTCACACTCAACACTTAAGGAAACGTATGCAATTAAAAACCTTTTTTTTTTGTAGATGTAGCATTGGTAAATATGGATCGTTCTTAACCGGGGATTGAGGGTACTGAAGCATGATTATCATTTGATTCATAATTGTATTAGGTTCATGGTCAACTCATAAGTGATTAACTAAGTGATTGTTCCTATTATCCTAAGTGATTAACTAATATAAACTAACATAATCTATTATTTACATGGTCAACTCATCTTTAACCTCATTCATTCATAATTGTATTAGGTTCAACCTACGTAATTTTATAATCTTAATCTTACGAGTTACTTGCATATTTTCTTAAGTACGTGCCCGAGACTCCTGACGACACTTTTAATGACCTAAACTCGGGACTCCCTATATCTAGTCAAGCATTAAGCGCGAACACATAAACATAACAAAAAAATAGAATCATAGAACACATAGAATATTGAAGCAATTGAAATCATAAAACCAAGAATATTATTAGAAATCAATTCATATAACCAATATTCAAACATAAGAAATAACTACGAGGTAAAGAGGCCGTGTTACACTTTTTCTCTTCGGGACTCCCTATGGATACAAAGTGATTGTACACTCTTTTGTGAGACAAGCGAGAGCTCCTCAACTTAGTCACAGATGAAGGTGTAGAAGGTGAAGTATGGTGTAATTATTCTTACACTAGAAATCTTGAATATAATAAAAGGGGAAAATTGATTGAGTAGAGTTTTGATATAAAGAATGAGCGACCCCTTACAAATAACCTAAACCTCTTTATTTATAGGAGAAAATTAATCCTCAAATAAATAAGAGTTTACAATTTAAATTCTAAAAGAAAAAAGATTAAACTAATTAAATTTGTTGACGCCATATCTGACCAGACCCACTGGGCCGTATACCTAAAGCCCAGACCCCGCTCAAGGCCCAAGACTACCATACTTACAACAGCCCTAACACCGGGCCCAATGCGGGATGCCACATGGCAGCGTATCCACCATCGATTTACGTAACCATCACGCCGGGCCCAATGCGGGATGCCACGGATGTTGATCATCCCCGGCAGTCAGCCCGGTGACACCAGGATCTACCGGGACGCCCGCGACGCCCTCAGCGAGGGAGGGCGGGCCCGACCGGTCAACGAACAACCATCACGCCGACCTGACCCTCGGTCGGAGGTGGGAAAGGGAGACCACCACCGAGGAAACATAACCGCTCGGTGGTCCCGCCCAAATGTCAGCCACAGGACTTTTTCAACGGGGGACCCTGTCCCCGTCACCGACTCGTCCATGGAGGCCGAGAGCACGGCCAAGTCCGCTCAGCATCTTGGCACTAGGACCGACCGCTCGGACAAGGGGAGACAAACATCGAGGTCCTCTCGAAGTGACACCGAGCGGTCAACCCACCTCGGCCTCCCGCTCCCTCCTCGCCCTGAACCAACCCGCCGAAGGAGCACCGAGCGGTCAGGACAGGCCGGGCGGCAGAATGACAAGCCTCAGGAACGATCCCTCCTGCGGGACACCGAGCGGTCTAGGCCGCTCGGTCAAAAGGGAAGTATATCCCGGAGCATACCCAAACAGGGGTACACCGAGCGGTCAAGACAGGTCGGTCCGCGAAGGAGTGAATCCCAGAGCCCGCCGAGCGGAGGTGGCACCGACCGATCATATAGGATCGACCGCGACCAAGAACCCAGAGATAAACACCAGTCCAAGACCGAACCACCAGGAAAGACAACAGGGGGAACAGTCAAACAATGGGGAAAAACGGGTCCCTCGCTCCAAGTACGAGGCCTATACCATCCTCAACACCCCCTACGAGAACGTTCTCTTGAACGTGGAGCATATGATCCCAAAGTCCACTTGGGCGCCGGCAAAGGGCAAGCTTGGCAAGGACACATGAATTTACTGCCAATACCACAAGTACAATGGCCATAGCATTGACCAATGCGTTGCGTTCCGGGATTTGGTGGAGGCCCTGGCCCGAGATGGGAAGATCAACCAGCTTCTCCAACACGCTCCACCTCCGCCTCGCAACCTACAGATCAACACGATCTCCGGAGGACCATCAATTTCTTGCCCGCTCACTTCCAACCGGGCAAAGAAGAACTTTCTACGGGCCACCAAACAGAATCAGCAGCTCTTCAGTATCGAAGAGGGAAGAGCCAAGAAAACAAATCGACTCGGTTGGGAACCGATCACGTTTTTCGAGGAGGAGGAGCACGGGATCATCTACCCTCACGACGACCCCATTGTCGTTATGGCGGAGATATCTAACTTCGACGTACAACAGGTAATGGTCGACACTGGAAGCTCGGTCAACGTCCTTTTCATGCGCGCTTTTAAGCAATTGGGCATCCCAGAAGCAAGTCTGGACCACTCACCTACGCCGCTCTTTGGTTTCACGGGAGACTCCATCGTCCCGCATGGAACGGTTACCCTCCCCCTCTCCCTCGGAACACATCCACGAAGGGCAACCATACTGGCACCTTTCCTAGTGGTGGACTGCCCTGCGGCCTACAACGCCATTCTCGGGAGGGGATACTCAACCAGATGAAGGCAGTCGTCTCCACCCACCTACTGTTGGTAAAATTCCCAACCCCTATGGGGATTGGTCAAGTTAGAGGAGACCAAATGGCTGCAAGAGCTTGCAATTCTGTCACCCCAATCCAGCCTCTGAAGGAAACCATGGCAGTGACAGAGTCCGCGTTCGAGGCTGACCCCGTGAGCGCTCAGGACGCGCAAAAAATACGGGACGAACCAATCGAGGATCCTCGGGACCATTCAGCAACCTCCCATCCACAGCCCATTGAGGATGTTGAAGAGATAGTACTCTCCCACGACTTTGCGGACCGGAAGGTAAAGATTGGGACAACTCTTTCGCCCGACTTGCGCTCACAACTAATCCGTTTTTTAAGGGACAACTCTGAGGTCTTTGCCTGGTCGTACGCCGACATGCCCGGCATCTCCACCGACGTGATCTACCACCGACTCAGTATCGATCCTACCTACAAGCTTGTAGAACAGAAGCGTTGCCTCTACGATCCTGAGAGGACCGAGGCTATGAAGGCAGAGATCGTCAAGCTCAGCACCATCCACTTTGTCCGGAAGGCCGTCTATGCTGCCTGGGTTGCCAGTGTTGTACTCGTCAAAAAACCCTCTGGGGCGTGGCGAATGTGCATTGATTTTACTGACCTTAACAAGGCCTGCCCCAAGGACAGTTTTCCTTTGCCCAAGATTGACCAACTGGTCGACGCCATGGCGGGACATGGGCTCCTGAGTTTTATGGATGCGTACTCGGGCTACAACCAAATATTTATGCATCCGGTAGATCATATCCACGCAACCTTCCGGACGGATCAGGGGTTATACTGCTACAATGTCATGCCTTTCGGACTCAAAAACGCCGGGGCCACTTACCAGCGCCTGGTGAACTTCATGTTCGCCGACCAGATTGGGAAAACCATGGAGGTTTACGTCGACGACATGCTCGTCAAGAGTAAATCGGCTGACCAACACATCCCCAATCTCTCGCTAATGTTCGACGTCCTCAAACGGTATCGAATGAGGTTAAATCCGGCGAAGTGTGTGTTCGGAGTCAGCTCTGGAAATTTTTTGGGTTTCATGATTAGCTAGAGGGGCATCGAGGCCAACCCGGAAAAAATCAAGGCCCTGGTTGATATGGAGCCCCCACGAACCCAGAAAGAAGTGCAAAGCTTAATGGGCCGAGTCGCAGCCCTTACACGCTTCATCTCCAAAGCCACGGACAGGTGCGTGCCTTTCTTCAAAGCCCTAAAGGGCAGGTCCAAACACATCACCTGGACCGAGGAATGCACCAAGGCCTTCACTGAACTCAAGGAATACATGGGAAAAGCGCCGCTGCTGGCAAGACCAGACATCGGGGAAACCCTTTACATGTATCTATCTGTCTCCACTTCTGCCACAAGTTCAGTTTTGGTCAAGCGTAGGGACGGCGCCGAACATCCGGTGTATTACGTCAGCAAGGCTTTGCAGGACGCCGAGACAAGATACTCTGACTTAGAGAAGCTCGCTTTCGCCCTCATCATGTCTGCCCGGAAGCTCAGGCCATACTTCCAGGCTCATTCTATCATCGGCTTAACCGACAGACCACTCCGGCAAGTGCTTCAGAAGCCCGAAACTTCGGGCCGCTTACTGAAATGGGCAATAGAACTCAGCGAATTCGACATCACTTTCATTCCCCGCACTGCCGAGAAAGGACAGGCCATGGCGGACTTTATCTCTGAGTTCTCCTACGTCCCAGCAACGGCCGCAGCTGAGGTCCCACCATCTTCCCCTCTGTCCATAACACATACTTTGGATGAAGAGAACCCCCAACTCGACCCCACCTGGCCAACCTGGCTCCTTTATGTTGACGGGTCGGCTTGCCACAACGGGTTCGGAGCCGGACTTGTCCTCACCACACCGGACAAGGTCCGTATGGAGTATGCCCTTCGTTTCCAATTCAAGGCCTCCAACAATGCCGCCGAGTATGAGGCCCTCCTTGCAGGGCTCCGCCTCGCTAAAACCATGGAGGCAGAACAGGTCAAGATCTTCAGCGATTCACAGCTCATCGTCAACCAGATCAACAACGCCTATGAGGCGAAAGACTCTTCCATGGCAGCGTACAGAGCACTGGCAAAGTCCCTTCTATGTAGTTTCCGCAGCTACGCTATCACTCGGATTCCACGCTCCGAAAACAGCCATGTTGACGCTCTGGCTTGGCTCGCATCCTCCCTCGATGAGAAGCAGAGTCGAAATGTACTGATCGAAATTCTGAATCAACCCAGTACACAATGCTTGGCGGTCTACGCCATCAACGCTAACGGCACGTGGATGGCCCCGCTGATTAGATTCCTCGCAGACGGAACTCTTCCTTCTAACAAGATCGAGGCCAAAAAGGTCCGGAGACTGGCAGCCAGCTATACACTCATCAACGACCAACTCTACAAACGGGGCTTCACTTTGCCCCTCCTGAAGTGTCTCGTCCCGGAGGCAGGCAGAGCCATTCTCGAGGAAATCCACGCCGGTATTTACGGAAATCATTATGGACCACGGTCATTGGCCCACAAGGCTTTCCTGCAAGGTTTCTATTGGCCAACCATGCACGGAGACGCGGCCGAGCTGACCAAGCGGTGCGATAAATGTCAACGGTTCGCACCTCTCTTCCACCTACCTCCAGAAAACCTCACACCAATGGTCAGCCCCTGGCCCTTCTCACAGTGGGGACTTGATTTGATTGGGAAAATGCCGGCAGGGAAGGGCAAGACAGAGTATGCAGTGGTAGCAGTGGATTACTTCACAAAATGGGTTGAGGCGAAAGCTTTGGCTTCTATCACCACGGCCCAGATCGAAACGTTCGTCTTCCAGAACATTATCTGCCGTTTCAGTCTCCCCCACACAATCGTCACGGACAATGGGAAGCAATTCGACAACACACGCTTCCGTGCCTTTTGTGACAGACACAACATCCGCCTCTGCTTCGCCTCACCAGCTCACCCTCAGTCCAACAGCCAAGTTGAGGCCATAAACAAAATCATCAAGCATACACTGAAAACGCAGCTGGACGAGGCCAAGGGCAAGTGGTCTAAAATTCTCCCCAACGCACTCTGGTCATATCGGACATCCTACCGCACATCTACAAATGAAACCCCCTTCTCGCTAACTTTCGGAACGGAAGCAGTCATCCCCGCTGAACTAAGCGAGACTTCTTACCGAGTGTCGTCCTATGAGCCTGAACAAAACAACCATCAGATCGTACTCAGTCTAGATCTCATTGAGGAGCACAGGGAGCAGGCCAGCCTCAGAAATATCGCCTGCAAGCAGCGGCTTTGCAACTACCATAATGCCAGAGTCAAACATCGGGGTTTTCAGGAAGGAGACTGGTTCCTCCAAAAAGTCAGCCTTGCCACCAAGGATAGCTCAGCCGGGACTCTCGGCCCCAATTGGGAGGGTCCATATCGGGTTACAAGAATCTGCCAGCCTGGACCTTATGAACTGGAAGACCCAGATGGGCGAAGGCTGGGCCACCCATGGAATGCAGACCATTTGAAGAAATACTACATTTAGGACTTTGTACTTTTTCCTCCTTATAAATTGCTGTACTTTACCCGTTCTTGCACCAGTTATTTATAAACTCTTCCATTTATCTAGCCTTTGTAACATACCATTACGACTCAAACAAACGAGTCGGGGTTCGGTCTTACTCGGCCTACACCCCAACACTTGCTATTTTGACTCAAACTAAACGAGTTGGTGTACAGCCCTACTCGGCTTGCATCACCACTATGACTCAAACAAACGAGTCGGGGTTTGGTCTTACTCAGCCTACACCCCAACACTTGCTATTTTGACTCAAACTAAACGAGTCGGTGTACAGCCCTACTCGGCTTGCATCACCACTATGACTCAAACAAACGAGTCGGGGTTCGGTCTTACTCGGCCTACACCCTAACACTTGCTATTTTGACTCAAACTAAACGAGTCGGTGTACAGCCCTACTCGGCTTGCACCACTACTATGACTCAAACAAACGAGTCGGGGTTCGGTCTTACTCGGCCTACACCCCAACACTTGCTATTTTGACTCAAACTAAACGAGTCGGTGTACAGCCCTACTCGGCTTGCACCACCATTACGACTCAAACATACGAGTCGGGGTTCGGTCTTACTCGGCCTACACCCCAACACTTGCTTTGACTAGAACATTAGAGTCGGTGTACAACCCTACTCGGCTTGCACCACCACTATGACTCAAACAAACGAGTCGGGGCTCGGTCTTACTCGGCCTACCCCCAACACTTGCTATTTTGACTCAAACAAACGAGTCGGGGCTCGGTCTTACTCAGCCTGCACCCCAACACTTGCTATTTTGACTCAAACTAAACGAGTCGGTGTACAGCCCTACTCGGCTTGCATCACCACTATGACTCAAACAAACGAGTCGGGGTTCGGTCTTACTCGGCCTACATCCTAACTCGATTTGCACCTATACTTACCTCAACCATATGATTCGGGGTTCGGACTTACTCGGTCTACAATTTTAGCTCAAGGAAAGTCAATTTTCATTCAAAATGTGCAAGACCTATTTTGCTCGGCCTGCAGGAGCTTTACAACCTTTCCACAAAAGAAAAATAGGTAGGAAAATTACAAGGCAAAGAGGCCCATCCTACACTAACTCTTCCATTTCATGCTCGGCGGCCTGCTCAACCCCAGCCGGTTACTCTGGCTCTGTGGGAGTCTTTACGGGCTCGGTGTCTGGCTGGCTGCTCGGCTTAGGAACCTCTTCTTCCTCCTCCCCCGACTCGTCTTCAAACATGTCGGCCGTAATGTCCTGGCCGAGCCAGGGGGTCTTCACGATCAACCCAGGATTGTGCAGGAAGAGGTTGCGAAAGAACTCCTGCTCGCACTCGGCGGCGTACTCGTTCTTCAGCTGGTTGAAATCCTCCGACGCCTTGAACTCGGCCACCGCGGCCTCCTTCACCTTTTCCAAGTCGGCCTCCCTAGCAGACTTCACCCGACACAGCTCTTTCCAGTGTTTCAGGCGGTCATTCTCCTTTGCCTCCAGGTCGGCCTTTACCTGGTCCCCGGAAGCAAGGGCCTCCTGAGTCTTCCACCTCTCGGCTTCCAACTTTCGAGTGAGGTCGGCCGCCTCTTTCATCACCCTCTCGGCTTCCTGAAGTTTTGGAGTGAGCTCTTCCTGTTTCTTCTTCAGCCGGTCTTTCTCCCGCCGAGCAGCAGCCACCCTCCTCTGGCTGTTCCCAAACTGGAGGTACACCTCACCGAGAGCCTGCACATGACAACCGTTAGCAACTCACTCGGCCTAACATACCACACTTGGAAAATAGAAAGAACTTACATTGCTCAGTAGCAGCAGGGACTTCTCCATCCTCTGGTAAGACGACAGGCATTGCACCTCGGCCAGCTCGTCCAAGGGCGTCGAAGCCCCCTGACAGACCTCGTTCAGCAACGGCACCATCTGCCTCGGGCAGCAGAGAGTTGCCTCGGCACTTGATCCCTCGCCGATCGCCTCCCCATCGGTGAACACGCCGAGATTCACATCCACTCTCCTCTGGAGCATCTCCAGGATCCTCACATCCAACCGAGGGGGAGACGGTGGAGGATTGAACTCGGGGACTGGCATCGTCCTCTTGCCGCCAATTGCTTCCTGTGCCAACAGGATCGTCTCAGCCTCCTTTCTCACCTTCGTCCGCCTTGGGTCAGGGGAGAGCACTCGGTCTCCCTCGACTGTGCTCTGCTTCCGCTTGGGCGACCTGGGTGGCGGGCTGGGTGGTCTCAGTTTTGAGGATTGGCCCTGCTGTGCTCGGCCGGAACTCTCAGGCTGCTTCTTCTCGACTCGCTCCTTTTTCTTTTTGAGCAGCAGCTCCAAGCGCTCGGCCGCCTTGGATAGGGACGCAGATTCTCTAGAGCCTTTGTCTGCCTTCATTCTCATTTGCTCACAATCCTTGTAAATCCGGCTGCCGAGGTGATAGGGGACTACAACACCGAGAAACAGGTCAGACACAAGAAAAAAAAAGAACAAAACAACAACAAAAAACAAACTTACCCTCGTCGGTGTCGATGAGGCCGGCCTTGTACTGAAACCCAGGTAGCCGAAGTATCCGTCGGTTTCAATTAAGCTCGTCCAAGATCTCCCTTACTCGGTGGACGACTACCTTCTCCTCTGGAGAGATTTCTTCGTCTGGGAACAAACCTGCACATCGGAACGGTCAGCCACAATACTCACACTTCAGCATACACACATATCAACTTTTACATGAACGGTCGGCCTATGCTACAACTATCCACCTTGGGTCTGGAATTTGGATGGTATTGGGGGTCCCTCGGTGTTCCCCTCCCAGTTCCCACCGACCAGGCAGAACTTCGTCTTGTACGATTTTTGGGAGGTCGGTATGTCCAGAATGAACTCCCCCCGTTTGCTCTTCTTGCGGTGACGAACGAAGACCCACCCGGTACTCTGCTGCTGGAACCCGAACTCGTACAGGTACATCAGTTGGGCATAGGTCAGCTCCGGTTGCTTGGTCCACCTGAAGGCCGTGTAGAGTGAGCAGAGCACAATCCACACGTTTGGATTGAGCTGGCCGAGTGCCACCCCCATCTTCTTCACCATCCTCCGCAGCTAGGGGTGAAGGGGCAGCCTTACCTCGTGGTGCATCAGCTCGGTATAGAACAATGCCATACCGGCTGGGGGGTTGCTCGGTCTTTCCTCTCTTGTGGGTAACCTTGTCGTCACCGAGTTGGGAACGCCAAACTCGATCCTCATCTTCATCAGGCCCTTCTCGGTCTCCTTGTTCACCATTTCATCCACGGTGAAGGCCGCCCGCTCAATCGGAACGGCCTCCGGGACCGACTCATCCCCGACCGTTTTCACCTTGTTAACCCAAACTCTGCCCTTATCTCGGCCGTGGATCAACTTCAATGCTCGGTGCACCCCCACCTTCACAATCGTCTCGGCGTCTCCCAGCAGATTGCCACTACCCGACCTACTTGTCGGCCCAACCCCAGAACCGGTGTCTGTGGTCCTACCGGACGACTCGGCCGTACTGTGCACCGACTCTACCCTTTTTTGTAACTTGGTCGAGTGGGCCTCTTCCTCACTCCCTGAGATGGGAATGAGCACGTGCACACTACTATCTGACGACTCACCGCCCTGTGAGTCGTAGCATTTACCCTCAGATACCGAGTCACTCTCGACCGACATCTACAAAAGAAGAACAGAAAAACAGAACTCAGCCGACCGACTCGTTCCTATGAAGATCTGACCACAACCTTCACCACGTTCATGGCCAGTTCTTCACACCCTCCCACTTTAATCGACAAACTAAACTTGGACAAGTGCTTACCTTGTTTTTCACGGAGGACCGTAGGTCGGAAATCACAAACACCGTACGCACCGCTGTCAAAAGCTAGTCGGAAATCGCCTCTTTGGTTGGACAGAATTTCCCCAATTTTCTCAAAAAACACAAGTGAGGAAATCGGTGAAGAGCTCCCCATATTTATAGAAATTGATGCACAGACTACGAAGCGTCACTCCCCTCAGTGGCAGACACGTGTTGCAACCAATCATTCTAACCGGACACGTGTCAACCATCTGTCCGAGGAAGCCCAACCGTCTTCCTACCAGTCGACACTGACTTCCGTACACCGCTCGGTAACCCTGGACGGCCCGTACAGATGCTGGTCCTCCCACCGACTTCCGTACACCGCTCGGTACCCCTGGACGACCCGTACAGACGCTGGTCCTCCCACCGACCCATGTACACCGCTCGGTGCTCTCATCTGTGGGCGGGTGTCGGCTCTATTCACCGACTCGTATACACCGCTCGGTGTTTTCACCCCCCCGTACGGACGCTGGTCCTCCCCCACCGACCCATGTATACCGCTCGGTATCCGAAGTCACAACCTAGGTTTTGTCCCCATCACCGACCAGGACACCACCACCGACTGCATATGGTGAAGGTTGACCGACTGCCACTTTTTCACCGAGTTGCGGCCCTCACCGACCGACTACTGGCCACTCACTCGCCATAACCGAGACTGTCTCGGCGGACTCTCCCACCAGGGTACTTGGGGGACTACAGGAATACCTCCCACCAGGGTCTGGAAGAATGAAACAAGTCCCCGACCGAGAAATTCCACCTCAGTCAACGACTTGGGGGACTTCTGTTGACGCCATATCTGACCAAACCCACTGGGCCGTATACCTAAAGCCCAGACCCCGCTCAAGGCCCAAGACTACCATACTTACAACAGCCCTAACACCGGGCCCAATGCGGGATGCCACGTGGTAGCGTATCCATCATCGATTTACGTAACACGTGCCAGCACGTAAATCGAGAAGCATTTGTCCCACATCGGAACTTTGGGAATTGAACATCCCACCTACCCATACATAAAGGGTACACATTTCCCAATAAAGGTAACTAAGTTTTACTATTACAATTACTCTACCGAACTTACCATTTACTGCTTCCTCTTAAGAACGAAAGTAACTGACTTGATCGTCGGAGAGCCTTAGGCCGGTACCACACCGGTGCCCGTACTAACGGAGACCCGCGATTCACTTAAGTTGACAGGTCACAAGAGGGACACGCGTCATTTGGTGATTGGGCAACGAGTGCTCGACAGTTGGAACATTTAACGCTTCAACAAAATTAAAGTCCTAAAGTAAGAAGAAAGGTAATAAAAATTCTAATTAAAAAGGTTGAACAAATCGTAATTAAAAAGATAATATAAAACCTAATTAAATCCTAAAAGATAAAGGAAATATTATTTCCACACTTTGCTTGGAAATTTGAAAGCTGCTGGAAATTTCACAAAAGATGGAACAGCTGGGCTTTTCAAATGGATTTCGGTGGAGACACGCACAAGTCTTGTGAGATGGGCCTTAAGAAGACGTCGGTCGGTACTGGGCAATGAATGATGAAATGCGCTGGACTAAAATGGTGATGGACGCCAGGGCCATTCAAATGGGCTGATAGTGGACTTGGCAATTTGGAGTGTGATAAACATGGGAGTGCATGCTGGCGAGATTTGGGACGCGTGGACATGCGCCGCTGGGCTGGGTGCCATTTGGGTTGCTCACAATGCAAAATGCCGGGACTACTGCTGGAATGGGTTAGGTCAGTCAGTGGGCCTCCGAGAAGTGGACAAGCAGGCCTGCTCTTTGAAATGGTTTAGAAAAATGGGGCTGCTCGCACTTAAACTGGGCTTGGACTGCAGGGAAAAACAGGGCCGCTCGAATTGGGCTGGAGACTTGCTTGAGCTATAGACAATTATTAACAATTGGGCCTGCATACAATTAACAATTAATTATTAGTTATTAATTTAATTATTAAATCTTGTAATTAGTTACTAATTAATCAATTCTAGTAATTAATAAATGAAAAGAATAAAATGAGATAGAATGAATATAATTAAGGTTTAACAAAATAAAACATAAAGGAAATTGATATCAAAAGATGATTAATTAGGTGCTTATCATGTACCATTGTACGAGTGGTGGCCACGCGCTAGCCTGTTACTTTCGACCTCCAGCCGAGTCAGTGACTCAGGTTGCCAACCTAGTTCTAAAACTGGTTTTACTAGACTGTTTCCTATGATTCAAACATCCATATTCTTTGTTTTGATCCCAAGAAATGATCTTTAAAATCTAAATTCAAAAAACTTACCTCGATAGCCTTGTCCATGATTCTAGCTTTCAGCCATGGTTTCCAAAACTGCCTATCAGCGTTTCAGACATCCCATCCTTGACTTTTCTATCTTAAAATGATCCTAGGAGTTCCAATAAGGCATATGAATATTTTTTTTACAAATTTCTCATCCCAAAACTATGAAATCAACATAGTAACCTACGGGTTCCTTGTTTTGCCTCACCATCTCCACTCTACCTTCATCATTGTTCTTTAGTTTTTCCTTCCCTTTTATCACTCTTTTTCTTCTCCTTTTCTTCTTTTCTTTTTTTCCTCTCTCCTTCCCTGATTTTCCTTTCATCTTTCCCTCATGAGTTCTCCCTTTTTTTTTCGTCCTACAACCACCGAACCCCCACTTAACACACACACACACACACACACACACACACACACACACACACACACACACACACACACACTCCTTATATAATGTAGTATGTTGGTGGGAGAAACTAGGGAGGGAGAATTGGAGAGAAATATATAGTTTTCTAGGTTTTCCTTGTAAAATTACCAAGTTACCGTTGTTGGTAAATTTACCAAAATGTCCTTTTACTTTTTAAACCAAAAACAATTTTATCCAAACTTCGTTCTTGGAATATCGCTTGTCTACGTATCCAGAACTCTAAGGCTCACCTAACGGTCCTCACAGAACTTCCAGAAAGTGTCCCAAAAAAAAGTCAACTTTTTGACTTTTATGGGCAAAATGGTCATTTTATGTCCTCAAACTCCCGAGCCATTACATAGTGTTCAAGATCGACGAAGAAAACTTTATCCCCCTTTTTGGCTGAATTGGATTCCATTCACACTTGGAAGACTTATGTGATCAGCCGTTAGCCTTGAGACTGCTGTTAAGTCCAGGTTTGATCAACAAATATTTCCCTTGTTTTCAGCCAAGCAACCTACCATATGGTTCCAAGAAAAGCCAGTTCACTTATCACCTTTCTTGTCGTTCAAGAAAGTTCAAGAACTTTCCTATTTCGGGTGTTCTGCTTATCAAGCTTTGAGACAGCTGTCCTATTCCATTTTCTCAAGGAATTCCTTCCAGAAGCATTCCCTAAAATATAGGGAAGCATCTCCTATTTAAAGGCTTCACAAAGATACGGCTCAAGGGTCATTTTTGGAACTTATTTATGCCCTAGATGCAGAAGACTATTTTTCTAGTTTTTCAATGTTTTGTGTTCAAGTTTGGTTTTCAAGTTGTGAACATAGTGCTCAGGAGAAGAAAATCTTGATGTGTTCTTTGTTGTCCTTCATAGTGTTCAACAATTTTTACTCCCGAACTTAATTCCGATTACATTTTTTATGCAATTTAATTCAATTATACTTTCGTTTATCATCATCATTATGTGAGTAGTTTTTAATTGAATTAGGGTTCCTTGAAGCCCTGATCATGAGAGTCGAATGATGTGTTTGGTTCTAGAGTTATGATATTTTGAATGTTATTGACACGCCCCACCTCCTAATGCCCCGAGATTAGCAGGGAAGGTTGTGCTCTCGTCTAACACGTCCTTTAAAAAGGACCAATTTACCTTTGCAAACAACATAAATATCCTATCCATGTGTCAGACCAGGAATACTACCACAACCTGACTAGACCAAACAGAGTACGCACTCACTATGATGCCTCAACCTCTTTGCAGCTCGCGTCCGCAACTAACTTGAAGGGTGCCAAAACCAAAAAAACAAAGTGTGAGTGGACAGAAAATAAAACGTTGGAAAACCATTCTTCAAAATACATCTTTAAACCCTCAATTTCAGAAAACATGCATGCATAGCTAATAAAACATTTCTTTCAAATAAACCGCCGGTTCTAAATAAACCTTGGTTCCAACCCAAAGCCACATAAATAAAAAAGGCCCTCAGGCTCACATGCTACTGAAATCATCGGTTTTAAGCCGCTTTGAAACCTATAGACAAATCATTCAATAAACCGCAAATAAAGTACCTATCAAACCTGAACTTGCAGGCCCAGCCAGCTCAATGTCAAACCTCATCAGGCTGGTCCAACCAGCGGTTAGTCCAACTAGGATCCCATGTGCACCACCGATAGGAGAGTACAAGATCTATAGGGTCCAACCATGTCGGTACGTATAGGGTCCACCCCATTTACGACCGAGCCCATCTGTGGGAATCTATGGAGTCCAACTCCGGATATGGCGATCCAATCACCCGAGGTTAACCAAACCAGTATACAAAATCCAAACCAGAACATTATTTAGTACACGACAATAACTAACAACAGATATTGTACTGGCACTAGCCCAAAAGAGTTATCACACGGGACCAGCCCAAAACAGTCATCACACGGGCACTAGCCCTAAGAAGTTATCACACGGGCGCTAGCCCAAAATAGTTGACTCTAGCGCACCATGCCCAAATCGCGGTTTTCCAGAACCATTATAAAATCAATAACCAGAAACCGTAGCTAGAATATACTCAAACCATTCAATATTTAATAAACATAACCATAATCATAAACAGTATATACCATGCCATAAAATCAGTGAAAACATATATCTAAGCATGCATCAAAGTTATGAAACAAACTGTCCACTCACACTACAGCCGCGCGCTCGAAACATGAGCCATAAGCTAATGCAAAGCCTCCGGAACCATCGGGCCTTTTCAAATCACACTCAAAGGTCACTATTAACCTATATAAGTCCATATATAAAACTCCCAAAACTCTCGGAATCGAGAACGTGTCCCGAACACACTTCCTGAAGAGAAAACCTTAATTTGACCTATCAAACGATCTCCGATCGTCATGAAATCACCACCATTGGATTCAGAATGTTGAATGTAATGACCCGTCCCGGGAGCCGAGATTAGTAAGTGATTAGTAGTGGATTAGCGAAACTAATCGGTGTTTAGTGGGGCCATTAGCGTAGAATGACGATTTTGCCCCTAGTTTGGGCAAAAAGTTGACTTTTAGTTCGGGCGGTCAATTGGGTATTGACCGATGACCGTGCCATAGTTCGGGACGTCACGAGTCCGTAGACAGGCGGCACGTGTTCATCGGACCTAGGGTGAGTAAGATACGGGTCTAAAACGGTAAGGGCATAATTGTAATTTTGACTCAAAAGAGGGGCATTTTGGTCTTTTGCACATTGGGAATTGTGCAACCGGAATGGGACAAGTGTACAGGAGAGAATTGGGATATTTGTGAGAGGGCTGAGGGGATTGTGACATGTGACAAGTGTGTAGTGGTTTCTAGGGTGCAAGGCGTGCGTGTTCAAATCGTGCAGGTATGCGTGTGTGTGCAATCGTGTTCGAACAAGAGAGAAACAGAGGGTGAGATTGAGAAGAATTGAGTGTGGGCTGTGTGTGTTGGTGTATCCTAGTGACTGAGGAAGTAAATAGAGATCGAGAGAGAGACAGTGAGTGAGTTGTGAGGGCAACTCGTGTGAGGAAACCTTGCGAGTGTGAAGGGTTGAGTTTCAGGAAAACAGAGAGGGTGTTGGGTGGTGGTGCTGCCGTGTTCGACCAATCGAGGTTGGTGGTGGTGTCCAGAGGACGGAGGTGGACTGGAGGAGTCGTGTACTCACGGCTGGGATCACGGCGGCGGCCTGAGCTCAGGTAATTTCTCGTTCCCTTTCAATTGCTCTGTTTTACCGTTTAGGTTCAAACCAATAGTCATGGGTTTTGAGTACGAGTCGAGGTTTTTGGTGAGTTGTGTGCTACTCAGTGAGGTCCTAGGAGTTGTTTAGTGTAGCCACCGTGACGGGGGAGGACTTGGGTGGCCGGATTGTGAAACAGAGGTATGAACGGGTTACGGTTTCGAGTTAGGGACGATGGGTTAGAAGCTGTGTCGAAGTGTTTGGAGTAGGGGAATAGGTTTCTTAGGACTGGACGAAGAGACTGGTGAATAGAGGAGTCAAAACGGTGAAGGAACGGCGGAGAACTGTTCTCGCCGGTTCAGACCGGTCGAGCTGAGGAAGACGATGAATAGTGTACTGGGTGCAGGCGTGTGAGGCCCACGCGCAGCCACTTTGGACGGCGTGTGGGGGCGCGTGCGGCGGCTTTTGGGGAAACTTCCAACTAGGTTTTTGGTCTAGATGTTGTAACGAGTCTATTGGAATAAGTTTCGGGTTAATCGGATGTCGAGTCGAGTTAGTTCGGCGAGGTAGAAGGGTTAGGGTTCCGGTTCGTTACGTTTAGGACCCGGGGATTTTTGGGGAAAATTAGGAGAGTCTTGGTAGACGTGTTAGTGACGTTCGTTGGTGACTGTTTCAAACGATAAGTGATTTTCAATGATTATAAAGGGATTTTGGAACGTGATTGCAATGATCAGGGTTTTCGGTTTTAGAATCGGATTTCGGAAAGTGGAATTTGGTTTTAAAGTTGAAAAGTGGATTTCCTGATTTGGGTTCGGAATGACGGTTCTGGACGCCAGAAGGGCTTCCGACCGGTGATTTTGGATTCGGGTTTGGATGTGGATTTAGAAATGGTTTTCAAATGGTTTTGGATTGGATTTGCTGGATCTGGTTATTGGGTTTAAAGACCTGGATTATGTTTGACGGGGGACGGGCCCAGATTGGGTTTAAAGACCCGGATTGAGTTTAAAGACTCGGGAGTTTAAAGACTCGGATATATTGATATTTCCCCCGTAGGCCTGTTGAGTTTAAAGACTCGGGAGTTTAAAGACTCGGATATTATTGAGGCCTGGATTGAGTTTAAAGACTCGGGAGTTTAAATACTCGGATAGGTCCAGCAAGTTTGATCGGATAATAATTTGCTTGGTATTTATGATGGTTTTATAATGTTTACGACGTGATTTCTGTAACTGCTTTCAATTCTGTATTTATGACGATCTTTATGTGTTTTATAACTGGTTTCAGTTAGTGGGTTATGCATGTATGATTTCAAAACGGAGGGCCAAATCCCTGTTCTCTTATAAAATGGTTTTGGAAACTCTTCTTTTATTTATGGTCCACTCACACTTTCTGTTTTTAAATTGCCCTCCAGGTCGTGGAGCTAGCGCGGGGTTTCGACGTCGAGGCAGTGTCGGAGGCATAGAGTACCCGAGAGTTTTCTCGGAGTGGTTTAATTTTCCGTTGTGCGTGTACCTTCTGTATCAGTTTTCTTTTCCTTTGTTTGGTACTATGCTCTGTAAAACTTTGACTTCGGAATGTTTAAAAATTTCTCCAGCGTCTGGCATGTAATTTGGTGGTTTATCGTGAGGTTACTTTGGTCTTTGTGTCGGGGTGTCAGACGGGAGCAAGATTTACCTCGTATTTCGAGGAGGAACCGAGGTGGGTCCTGACATCAAAACTTTTTGAAAAAGATCAATTTGACCTCGAAATTCGTTCCCACGCGCCCACACGAGCAAGTCAAAGTTCGGTCAATGAAAAGTCAACGTTCCACGCCGACGTCAACAGTCAATGCTAACATCATCAAAAGTCAACGCTCACGTCATCAAAATTCAACGCTCACGTTAGCAAAGTCAACGCTGATATCATCGTCCACACTGGAAAACCCCATTTTATCCAATTTTTCAAACCTTCATAATTCTCTCAATTCTCAACCAAATCTTACATTCTTTATATGGAAATCGTACTAATCGAGCCAAGGAATCCAAATCTCAACCCATAATTGTGAGAAAGTACCTGGTTTGAAGATATGAGCTTCCAAAGTTTTGGCCAAACTTTGAACTCTTGTTCCAGCCACTCACGACGTCCAAATCCTTCCATTCTTGGCTTTACAGACTCCCATCATCTCAAGGAACACAATTATGGGCTTAGATTCGATCCAAAACATCAACAATCAAAACCAAAATCCAAGGACCCATACGACTTACCTTGATTTTCATGGATTCTGACCAACCACCGTAGCTTCCGCTTTCCTCTGTCACTCTCACAGCCCCTCCCTCACTCTGACTCTCTCTGGTCCAGATGGTGAAGAATGAAGATGGAGAGGGTTTGGGTGGGCATGGGTTTGAAAGGAAAGAAGGAAGATGAAGAATGAAGATAATGATGCATGATCATTTAAAATGGGCCATAAGGTGGGTGACAAGTGTCACTCATCCTATGGTCCCAAAACTAATATTTTGGGGTCCACAAAAGACAAAAAATTTGAAAACCGTGCAATCATAAAATATAATCGATTTCGACGTGCCACCTATCTATGAACTTGTATAGTCACTATCTATGTAATGGTCCTTGATCCACGTGCATTGGACCTCCCGGGTCAAAATTCAATTTTTTCACCTTTTTAGAGGTAAAATTGTAATTTTACTCTGATCGTTCAATAATCCTCAATTAATCCCGATTAATCCTTACGTAATTCTTATTTAATCCCGTAGATTCGGGACGGGTTGTTACAATCTATCCTCCTTAAAGAATTTCATCCGCGAAATTTGCACTGACCCATATCCACAACTGCTGACATTCAATCTTGGCTCCACCCCAAGGCCCCCACGTCTCCACGTACACGTCCAACATCTATCCATGTCACATATTAGACAAACATCACTAGATGTCAACTGTAATTCAAGGGTCAATGCTACAATTCGGCTCATCCACCACGACTGTATCCGAGAGTAATTCAACTGTCCCTATGATTTCAAAACTTAACTCCAAAACAAGGCATCAACACTCATCGACTATACCTGCCACTACGCAGGTGTAACTCAGAACCCGGTCTGTCATCTTCGCTCCCAATGAGTCAGCACAAGTCCTCTTCCTTAGACAATCTTGATCCGTCAACCATAATCGCGAGGCATCGCCGTGACCAGCCGATAACCCACCGATTTCCATTGCTTCCGTCTAGGTTCTATACTCAATGGACGACACTAGAGTCCTCTCACGGTACCTTGACTCATTTGGATATCCACTCTGTGATCCTAACTCCTCTCGAGTCCCAATTTGGCACCTTACTCATCTATAATGTATTCTGACCGCATCAAATACTTGCTCTAGCCTAGATAATCGTAAATCTGTATTACTAGGGTTCCTCTTGCCAATCATGGCTCTGAGCTCCAAGCTCGCACAATAACCGAACCCTCTAAAGGCTTTCTCTTCTAGAGTATGGTGTTAGATGCCCAGTCCTAGTATCTCACTGGAACTTCAACATCAGATCCATTCTGATTATCGTCTCATGTCAATTTCGGCTCCTATCTGACTACCATACCGTGTCCATTTCAGATACCATCTAAACATCACACCACATCAATCTCGGATCCAATCCGACTATCACCCCACTATCCCGCCATGATTTTCTAGCACTATACCATGTCCGTCCGATCCCATATCGGGACAAATCACTTACGAACTCAAACTCTTCTCAGAGTTTTCCCGGTCACTCGACCGACACTTGAAACACGTCCAACACGTACTCCCCACGAACTCTAAAGGTAAAGCGACCAGTTCACTAACTAACCCAAGTTCCCAGTTAACCTCCAAGATTAGCCGACCTACGTCTTCCAAGACGTACCAAGCCTGAGTGATAACATTCCGTCGGTTACCTACCTCAACACCCATGCTGATAATGCGAAGTGTCGAATCCTGAAATTGTGCTAAACACATCCATTCCAGCAATATGAATATCATAGGAACACTGTTTATTAACACTCCACGATCATCAACTATCAGCACAAACCCTCTATTTGGAGCTCTAATAACTAGGTAGATGAACCGTACACAAAAGGAATAACGATCCTACGATCATGGCATCAGTTACTATATTCACTTTTCCCAATGACACTCAAACATACAGCCATAGTCCTTTCCCAACTCGAGCCAACTCCTCTGTCTTAAGTGCAACTCCCGCGGAGTACCAATACTAGCGACTAAGATTATTTATAAAGGTCTAGCACATCTTCCTAGGAGATAGTGAAGCCAACTCTTCTGTACATACGTCACCACGGAACGCTCCAAAACATGGGTAAATATTTCATCGCAAGATATCACACCGGTCTAACTGCATAAGCAAAACCTTCACGTGAAGCATAAGTACACGATCTAAACTCGTGTATCGATGCATCACTATCATTTTCAGAACCGCCACTATCGCCCAAGGTCGTCCAACGTTCCCCAATTCCTGAGAATCCTGCTTACGTCAATCATCTCAAACCCATTTGACTCCCCTCCGAGTTAATCCCGTCAACAAACTGCAATCACGGGGATAAGCTCCACCCAAAAATCCATGACTCTCATCCAGTCTAAGTGAATCCAATCTAAATCGTCATCATTGGCTAACACCAATCCCAAATTAGCTTAATCCACAACCAACTTGATCCTCTCGATCATCTCGATCCACGCTTACTCTCTCAGCCAATATAACATGACCTATATCACCAACACGGGTCCGCCAAAGCCGATACTCATTCATCTGGGCACACCACTATTTTTCTTGAGGGTAAACACTACTATATTACAGATTTCCTCCCGTTGGTCAATGATCATGCTTCTCGTGAAGAAAGTTAGAGATGATGACATCAAAGTTCATCCGACACGAGTGTGAATACAAAACCAGCGATACTCATCAACATCCGGTGGCACCTAGCACCATCACCAACTAATGATATCTATTGGTAGCTATTATCGTGGTCTTCCCACAACTGTATCACTCCTCAAAGCAGCTCAAACTTACAAGCTTAAACATCCATGAGTGATGAGAAGATCACTAAGAACTTTCAGGACAAGGAAGTATATTCACATTGTCTTCATTCAGCTGTCTCGTCAAATTCAACTCTTGAAGTTCCCTCGAACTTCGACAAAGAATACTGGGGTTCCCATCAATGACTTGGACTTAACCCCAAATCCACCAATCCTGTTATTGTACTCTCATTGATCTCCACATTGTCGGTACCATCCGACACAGTGGTTACGAGATGAATTAAGAATTCGAAATCTCATCCTGAGGTGACAACATCGTAAATCCTCCGACAACGTATCTGGAGACTACTACATCACCGATATCTTCCTTAGCTCACTGTCCTACCTGAAAACCTTACAAGGCGTATCCAATATCCTTCTCAACCATTCTGTAATATCTTTCCAGCCTACAAGCCGTAAGTCTCAAAAGAAGCATCCTCCAGCCCCACCAAAGGATCAATCGTAACAAGTCAGGACTACCGAGTACAACTGGTTCCTCAAATACTCAACAGAGGAGTAACAGGTAATCCGCCAATCCATCCCTAGGATCATGTCCCAATCATCAATGTCAGGGGAGTTCAGTCTGTGTTACAGTCAAAATCTTTCCATTAACTCGCAATGTCTCCATTCACCTAACTATTCACTAGCATAGTACCCGTCAGGGTACTAATACCCAGGTCCTAACCTAGTGGGAGCAACTGCTAGTCAACAAGAAGTGTAACTTCGTAATTCAGCATACCCACGCACAAAGAGGCAAGAAGAACTACTCTCTCTCATCCAAGTGTACTGTGTGTGTCCAGAAGTCCCACCAGACTAGATTATAATTGTAATCTCAACTATCCCTCTTATGATTCTCTCTGTCCCGCTCAATGACCACCGCTATCGCAAGGTTTCCATGCAACATCTCGGAGGAATGTCCTTCTTTCCAGCTCCCTAGCCAATGCATCCTCTAGAAGCCCTTGACGTCGGCCAGAACCATCTAATCACCACTGGGATTCCGACATACTCATCCCAAGCCAAGGTGCTATATCTCTTAGAGTCTGGAATATGGTGAATCCTCCAGCCAGCACCATCACTCAATTGCGACACGACACAAACCAACGAATCTTCCTAGCCTTAATTATTGTCGCACATAGTGCGACCCGAGCCAATTCTAGAAATCTCCGCTCGTACCGAGAAACCATCAAGTCTCCATGCTCCAAGCATAGAGACTTTGCCTCTCAATTTCTCCATAAAACTGGGCCAAAAATGGCATTCAAAAAGATCCTCGAATGTCGCCCAACTCTCGGGGATCTCACCCACATCCCTAGATAGCAATGTATGCTGCCAACTTTGTGCATACCGATCAAAGAAGAGCACTAATACCAAAATCATACGCTCATGCCGGCAACCCATCGCCCGTACCATCCGCTCCTAATTAAGTCCAATCATTTGTGATCAAGGGACGTCAGCAACCCATGTTGCTTCTAGTAGTACACCCGTTATGACCGACCATCGATCACAACTCTGCATAATCAATATCATGGGATACAATCCACCAGTACTCCACGGCTCCAGGTCGCTGAGCCCACACGAAACTCGACCTTTCTCGGGATCCAACCCCGCTAAAACATGGCTTCCAATGCCTAACATAACAGATCCAAGGTCTTTTCCCATTGAACTTTTGTCGCTTTTCCTATCCTTACTCTCGCTTCTAGGCTGATGACTGGGCTGTCATCGTAGAGGCATCACGTTCGCCACCAAACTATCATTTACACCCAGTGTACAATCCCACGGAGAGCAACCAAGTGCTATTATCCCAAATCAACACGCCCTGCCCCCTAATCCCCTAGGATTAGCAAGGAAGGTCGTGCTCTATTCTGACACGTCCTTCAAAAAGGACTAATTTACCCTTGCAAACAACATAATTATCCAATCCACGTGTCAGACCAGGGATACTACCGTAACCTAACTAGACCAAATAGAGTACGCACTCACGGTGATACCTCAACCTCCCTGCAGCCCGCGTCCGTAACCAACCTGGAAGGTGCCAAAACCAAAAAAATAAAGTGTGAGTGGACATAAAATAAAACGCTGGAAAACCATTTTTCGAAATACGTCTTTTAACCCTCCGTTTTAGAAAACATGCATACATATCCAATAAAACATTTCCTTCAAATAAACAGTCGTTTCTAAATAAACCCTGGTTCCAACTCAAAACCAAATAAATATAAAACGCACTTAAGCTCACATGTTACTGAAATCGTCGGCTCTAAGCCGCTTTGAAAACATATACACAAATCATTTAATAACCTCAAATAAAGAACATATCAAACCTGAACTTGTTGGCCTAGCCAACTCAATGTCAAACCTCATCAGGCTGGTCCAACCAGCCGCTAGTCCAACTGGCATCCCATGTGCACTACCGGTAGGAGAGTACGGGATCTACATGGTCTAACCCCGCCGGTAAGTATGGGGTCCACCCCATTTACGACCGAGCTAGTCTCTAGGAATCTACGGAGTCCAACTCAGCATATAGAATCCAAACCATAACATAATTTATTACACGACAATAACTCAAAACAGATATGGTACAGGCACCAGCCCAAAACAGTTATCACACGGGCACCAGCCCACAACAGTTATCACACGGGCACCAACTCAAAATAGTTGACTCTAGGGCACCATGCCCAAATCCCGGTTTTCCAAAACCATTATGAAATCAATAACTAGAAACCATAGCTAGAATATACTAAAACCATTCATTATCCAATAAAAATAACCATAATCATTAACAATACATACCATGCCAGAAAACCAGTGAAAACATATATCTAAGCATGCATCAGAGTTATGAAAGAAACTGTCCACTCATAGTATCGTCCGCAATCGAACCATGAGCTGTAAGCTAATCCAAAGCCTCCAGGACGACCGGGCCTGTCCAGATCACACTCAAAGGTCACTATCAACCTATATAAGTCCATATATAAAACCCCCCAAACTCCCTAAATCGAGAACGTGTCCCGAACACTCTTCTCAATGAGAAAAACCTCTATTTGACCTATCAAACGATCTCCGATCGTACTGAAACCATCACCATTGGATTCAAAACATCGAAACTTTTCGAACAAGATCAGTTTGACCTCAAAATTTATGCCCATGTGCCCACACATGACGATCAAAGTTGGTCAATGAAAAGTCAAGACATTAGCAGTCAAAGTCAAGGCTGACGTCAGTAAGTCAACAATCAAAAGTCAATGCTGATGTCATCAAAAGTCAATGTTAACGTCATCAAAAGTCAACGTTGACGTTAGCAAAGTCAAGGCTGGCGTAAGCAAAATCAACGGTCAAAGTCAATACTGACATTAGCAAAGTCAATGCTGACATCATCGTCCTCGCCAGAGACGACGACCAGCGTTGCCGTGCCCCCCATCGCCGGCAGCCGGAAAACCCCATTTTGTCTAATTTGTCAAACCTTAATAACTCTCTCAATTCTCAACCAAATATTACGTTCTTTATATGAAAATCATACTACTCGAGCCAAGGAATCCAAATCGGAACTCAGAATTGTGAGAAAGTACCTGGTTTTGAAGATATAAGCTTCTAAAGTTTCGGCCAAACTTTGAACTCTTGTTGCGACCACTCCCCATGTCCAAATCCTTCCATTCTTGGCTCTATAGAATCCCCTCACCTTAAGGAACATGATTATGGGCTTAGATTCTATCCAAAACATCAACCATCAAAACCCAAATCCAAGGACCCACACAACTTACCTTGTTTTTCATGGATTTCGGCCAACCACCGTAGCTGACACGACCCATCCCAATCCCCCTGGGATTACCATGGAATGTGTCATGCTCCCGTCTGACAAGAGGTGTCAGACAAGGGATAACCTGTTGCCATTGCCCAGCCGGGCTTCCAGAGTGCGTAAGGATCGATGGAGGAGGTGTATGATGTCCCAGTCTCTGCTGCAGTCGCATCCAGAATCAACCTGAAGGGCATTAAAAACAAAAGCTGCGAGTGGACGAAAATAAACAAGTCTGTTTAAAACATTTATAAGACATTTATGTCCCTCAGTAAAAACATATACATGCACCATCATTTAAAATCATATATCATATAATATGAACCATAAGGCATGTAATAAAACCATAAACATAATTTTAGCCACTGCACTATACACTCCAATCCTGACATCCCCGATGTCTGACATCCCTGACGTCCAATAAGGTCACAATCACAAGGCTACGCGTGCCACTCGGGTCTCAATTTCCGAGTTCAACCCCCGAACCCCGTTCGGGTACAGCATCCTAGATGCTTAGCGTCATAGACGCTGGACGTTCTAGACGTCCGTGACCTCTCCGGGGTACCTCATCCGGAGGAGACAGTATCATATGGAAGGATCTATACAGTGCAGTACCAAATACATTTTATTGATATCCACATGCAAAGCATATATATATATACATAGATAAAATCCAAACCAATCTTTAAGTTTCATCAGACGGGTCGCAAGCCCAAATACCGTGAAACGTGCCATAACCATAATTTCCATATCATCAAACCGTTATCTGTTTTTAGCATGTGAATATATAAAATGTAAACCAGAAAACATTTATTCAATTCCATTTTAGGGTCCCCGACCCGCAATCACATGAAGAAATCAACTGGGCCCCTGGCCCGATTTCATAAGTTAACTGGGCCCCTGGCCCGATTCACAAGTTAACTGGGCCCCTGGCCCGATTCACATGTTAATTGGGCCCTTGGCCCGATTCACAAGTTAATTGGGCCCTTGGCCCGATTCACAAGTTAACTGGGCCCCTGGCCCGATTCATAAGTTAACTGGGCCCCTGTCCCAATTTTACTTTATCAAGTCCGTAACCGTTTCATGAAATCATATCCAACCACATTTATGGAAATCAGTGCAAATCCAGAAAACCTCGATTTACGTGCAAACACGTAAATCACCTCGAAATGCGCGAAATCATATAAATTCACCGATATCCAAAATAAATCATTTAATCACAATTATAAAAATCATGAAACAGTTATGCATGCATCGAATTTATAAAACCAAAGTCCACTCACAGACCGTTTAACCGAGCGCCTCGATACGCGTGCCATAGGCCTTCTCGGGCCACACCACTATCACCGGGACTCCCAATCCTGTTCAAATCACATCAGAGGATTACTAACCTCATCATTAACATCCTATTCAAGTCCAGTAGTTTTCCCGAATTTTTAAGTATTTTTAAACTGGATTTAAAACCTTCGGACATCCCGAACAATATCGAAACGGGATCCGATCGACACGAAACCAACGCCAAAATGTTCGTTACATTGTATAGGATAAAATTCATGTTGACCTCACCTCGAGATTCGTGCCCACGCGCCGTCACGCGTCGCCGTGAGTGGCTGCGCGTGAAAGCCACGCGCCTGCTACAGTGACTGCTACAGTCACCACCTTCACCCGTATGTCTGGTAAACGGGTCTGATTATCCGCGATCTGACCCGGCCAGATAACCCTCAATTCGACCTTGATTCCATCTGTTTTTGATCCTAAAACAAACATTAACCAATTAATTCCAGTTATGTGTCAATGATTAATCTCGACATGGAGTAAATCGACCAATCCAAGCCCGAACAGCCAAACGGGTCGTCGTTAGTAACTCACCCAACTCAAGTCCATTTTCAAATTAACTTCACAGGAAGTATACTAGGACCCAAGCGAACCCAAAAGCACAACCAATTGAACAAGAGCTCACCTGGAAGTCGTCGTCCACACCACTGCGTTTCCCTGAAAAACAGTGGCCACCGTCCCAGCTCAACCGTGGCTGGTTCCCATCGAAAATGATATGGCTGAGCTCCAGACACTCCCAGAAAGCTAAACCCGTCCTTGGTTTGGTCCAACAAGGCTCAGAAATTAAATTCTGAATTTTCCCTCCAAGAACCCGGAAATGGTTCTCACGGTTTCCTCCCCAATTCGACAACCACACAAGCTCAGAATGATCCTCACAACTCACTCACAATGTTTTTAATCCAATTGAGTCGTTAAAAGTGACTCAAAGCACCACGCAGGCCCACTGTGTAAAGGTTCCTGCACTAACCCGAAACCATTAATAAATGGTGTCCATGTTCTTCAAGTTAGTTGGCAACCCAGAACACATGCCTCCACTACCTCAAAGCTGTCCCAAATCATTCATTAATGTTAAACAATCCCTTGGAACAGATCGCACAAAACCTCTAATTTTCACGGCTGTGTCGATCAAACAGTACCCTTGTGGAAATTACAATTCTGCCCCTGCACAGTAAATTACCAAAATGCCCCTCACGCATCAAGACCCGTAACTCGGTCATACGGACTCCGATTGATGCGTGCCGCCTGTCTACGGACTCAGGGCATCGAGACCTTCCTAACGGTCCTTGGCCCTCGGCCATCGGACCTCCCGGTCAGAAAGTTAACATTTCCCCTTATTACGGTCAAATTACGAAAACGCCCTTGAACTTCCGTACATCATAACTTTCACCACGAACATCGGAATCGAACGTGCCACCTGTCTATGAACTCGTGACGTCCCAAACTACGTCACGGTCATCGGTCAAAGTCCGTTTAACCATTCGAATTAAAAGTCAACGTTTTGCCCACGCCTAGGGGCAAAACGGTCATTTTGCACAATTCGTCCGAAATCATTCAACTAATCCCAGATTAGAAAATCATAATTAAATATTATTAAATCCCGATATTCGGGACGGGTCGTTACAACCTTCGCTCCTTAAAGAATTTCGTCCTCGAAATTACCAATAACCTTATTCCACAAGCACATCGTGGAAAACATTTCGACCTCACATATGTGTACACTTGTACACCCACATACTGGGTCAACACCAGCCTCGTCTGTACCTAGACATCCCATCACAGTCATACGTCATAACAACAACACTCGACCACCTCGAGTGGAATTGATCACCTGATCCGCGATAAAATCGCTTAACCATTAAGCTGACTCCTTCAGCTAGATGGTTCCTTTCCATTGCCAATATATCCTTACATTTGCTCCCATTGGGAGTCACCAAATATCATTTGTCAGTCCATGCTGACACCACCAGTCAAACTGTCACCGCTAAGCTTTACCACCCTAGTAAAGCCCCAACCATCAGCCAGTCAGTGACAACACCACGCACTACATCACTCTCGATGCAGCGTAAGATCAACCACATGATCTCAATTCGCAGGGCAAGCCCAATCCTGAGACACATATCAATCTCAATATCCATAACCGCCGACTCCGTCAGCGATCCATGACGCTAGAAAAATCACGGCGTAACAACATCACGCAAGGCTACTCGTGGTTACTCAGACCACCAAGTCACTCATCCTGGGTGTACGTATACCGTCAACTTACACAATCAAGTGGTGTAACTGGAACACATTGAATACCAGCCCAGCAGTGATCACACATCTCAATACTAGGGTTCCACTAGCCAACCATGGCTAAGAGCTCCTGCTCATACAATCACTGAACCCGAAAAAATCACTCTGCACAGCGCACAATATCCAATGTCCAGTCCACAACACAGCCAAACAAATGATATCTGAACCAAGCTGATTACCAACACGTTTAATCACACACCACGGGTACATCCCATGTACCGCCATTAGGCACCACTCAGCCTAACCAGTATCAATCCTCGTACAACGTACCATGTACACACCTTAATCCATCAATCTGCCTATAACCACCCAGGTCATAGCCAAACACGTTCCAATAATGAAGTACCTTTGCCCAAACCAACATGAGACAAAACGAACTCCACCCATCATCCCGTTTCAATTCCGGATCCGAATCCGCGATTTGGTAAGAAATCCCGAATCCGAACCCAAACATCATATTTTTATTCCATGTCCAAATCCGAATCCGAAATCATTATTCCGTAAGCTAGCATTGGAATAATCATTCCGTAAGCTAGCATTGGAATAATCATTCCGCACCCAAATCCAGTAATCCATTTTCGAGCTTCGCAATCGAATCCTGAATCGTCACCCAGAAATTCGATTCCAAAACCCAAAATCTCGTTTACGTCCACCAAGACGTAACAAAACCGAACCTATCGGTTGCTTGTCCAAAACACTCGATTGACTTCATAGGGAAGCCAATCCCAATATTCACCCGTCAAAAGTTGACAAAATCTGACCACTTCGGAAACCTACTCAACTGAGTAACAAACCATATGGACTCCACTCCGAAAAGAAGTTCAGTCCGGTCATTTACGACTCACATACCAAGGTAAGAGTGATAAACTCTCATCCAATCTGGATTATCACGATCACGATCCAGATCCATCACTATGTCACCTGACAAGTAATATCACGATCCTAGATCGTCACATCGTCCAAAGTCGACAACATCACAAATCAGATCCACCTAGGATCCACACATGCTCGCATAGCTAACAATCCATCTGAAAGCTGATCGTAGGGTCTTACACCCTCATTGAATCATTCGTCAAATTCCCCTTGGTGGAATGACGACCTCGCATTTCACCACCAAATCCAGAATTATACACAACTTCTTGCGTCCAATGACCCAAGGCCAAACATGGGTCCACCTACCAATACACGCTCAACGTACTGGTAACAACAATCATCATCTGCTACGGCAGGAAATAAGAAGTCAGCCCCAATGACTTCGGAATACCAATCACCGATGCGGAAACGAGCACTCCTCTCGTCTCCCAATCACAACTCTCCCCGAATCGGGAGTTCCAACCATGCTGGAAACAGACATGCTCCCAATAAGATGTCAAGTCCAACCACTGGACTGCCCATCCTTACCTCACTTGGACCACCACGTGTCCAAAATCAATTCATTACTCGGACCTCACGTCCGCCAATAATCATTTATGCACATACCCAGATTCCGAACGGAATATCCACAACTCTGCCTGGATGTGCATACCCAACTGCCTCCATCTCACATCTCAAGCTTTACAGGTTCAATCCTCAGGTTCCAAGTGATTCACAATCACAAAATCTCACATCAATACCACGAATGGTTTTCCTCGACTTTTCCAATTTCAATAATTTCCTTGTACTCTCAGGGGATATAAGCAGTACACAATCTTACCAATCTCGAAGTTGACAACAACTCCCCAAATCCACCAATTCTCATGACATAGGGAACATCATCCCTAGATTCCTCAAGTTTCAATCATACCATTTTATCCGTTCATCACTTGTCATCATAAATCTGTTGGGACTTATCCCAACATGACACAACCTCCACTGGATCCCATCCAGTCCAAGACTCAACCACCACTGAGTCGCAGATACTGATCATATGTCCATCATGACAGAGTCACATCCCAAGTCGTGGCTCATCGTCATCACAATCACTGACACCAGCACTAGCGCTAGTACCACCGATACTTGCCTCAACACGCAGGCATCCACACATCCATACTAGCACACGAATATCCACACTAGCACACGAACATCCATGCTAGCACCCTGTGTGCCCAGTTGATACCCTGGATCTTCGTTCATACCGAACGACGATCCCGTATCACCACTCGTACCCCACGACCATGGGTACCTCCAATTGACAATCGGCATATCAGGGTAATGAACGTTCCCTGAACGTCCCCCGATCCTCAAGGGTTAAAACCACACTAAACACCCTCGATAGCCAGTTATCTCGACACAACTGTCGACCAACAGTCATCGCTTGTCAAGATCCGTATCCACACATCACACTATTATTCGATCCAACACGGAATTTCGCATCTTATCCCATAACTGTACCCGTGGATCAAATCCCATAATCCGGACTAGACTCACTAGAGTCATCCACATGGTCATCCACGACCTCAGCCACTCGTCGCTGCATAAGTTCTCATTTAGAGTTCACTTTTCCTGTCCATCCATTATGAATTAGGGTTCCGAAATCACACCCAAGGGTTTCACCGAATCCAACTACCTTCCACAACGTGACCGACTCCGCGGTCCTAACATCGCATTGACGTCAAATCCAATCCAATCGTCAACTCAACGTGGGTTCCATCGTGGGTTCCACCACGAAGGTCATCGGCTAACTCCGATGCACCAACACCCCGTACACTAGCCAACACTACCAGGGTCCACAATTTAGACCATTACTCAACTGAGTTTCGCATTTCCATATCATTATTCAAATGGGGTTCCCTGAACCTGGCGGTGCCCAGTAGCACAACCGTCCATCATCACATGACCGTTACATTGTATAGGACAAAAGTCATGTTGACCTCACCTCGAGATTCGGGCCCACGCGCCGTCACGCGCCGCCTTGAGTGGCTGCGCGTGAAAGCCACGCGCCTGCTACAGTGACTGCTACAGTCACCACCTTCACCCGTATGTCTGGTAAACGGGTCTGATTACCCGCGATCTGACCCGGCCAGATAACCCTCAATTCGACCTTGATTCCATCCGTTTTTTATCCTAAAACAAACATTAACCAATTAATTCCAGTTCTGTGTCAATGATTAATCTCGACATGGAGTAAATCGACCAATCCAAGCCCGAACAGCCAAACGGGTCGTCGTTAGTAACTCACCCAACTCAAGTCAATTTTCAAATTAACTTCACAGGAAGTATACTAGGACCCAAACGAACCCAAAAGCACAACCAATTGAACAAGAGCTCACCTGGAAGTCGTCGTCCACACCACTGCGTTTCCCTGAAAAACAGTGGCCACCGTCCCAGCTCAACCGTGGCTGGTTCCCATCGAAAATGATATGGCTGAGCTCCAGACACTCCCAGAAAGCTAAACCCGTCCTTGGTTTGGTCCAACAAGGCTCAGAAATTAAATTCTGAATTTTCCCTCCAAGAACCCGAAAATGGTTCTCACGGTTTCCTCCCCAATTCGACAACCACACAAGCTTAGAATGATCCTCACAACTCACTCACAATGTTTTGAATCCAATTGAGTCGTTAAAAGTGCCTCAAAGCACCACGCAGGCCCACTGTGTAAAGGTTCCTACACTGACCCGAAACCATTAATAAATGGTGTCCATGTTCTTCAAGTTAGTTGGCAACCCAGAACACATGCCTCCACTACCTCAAAGCTGTCCCAAATCATTCATTAATGTTAAACAATCCCTTGGAACAGATCGCACAAAACCTCCAATTTTCACGGCTGTTTCGATCAAACAGTACCCCTGTGGAAATTACAATTCTGCCCCTGCACAGTAAATTACCAAAATGCCCCTCACGCATCCAGACTTGTAACTCGGTCATACGGACTCCGATTGATGCGTGCCGCCTGTCTACGGACTCAGGGCATCGAGACCTTCCTAACGGTCCTTGGCCCTCGGCCATCGGACCTCCCGGTCAGAGAGTCAACATTTCCCCTTATTACGTTCAAATTACAAAAACGCCCTTGAACTTCCGCACATCATAACTTTCACCACGAACATCGGAATCGAACGTGCCACCTGTCTATGAACTCGTGACGTCCCAAACTACGTCACGGTCATCGGTCAAAGTCCATTTGACCATCCGAATTAAAAGTCAACGTTTTGCCCACGCCCAGGGGCAAAACGGTCATTTTGCACAATTCGTCCGAAATCATTCAACTAATCCCAGATTAGGAAATCATAATTAAATATTATTAAATCCCAATATTCGGGACGGGTCGTTACAGTAGCCTCCGTCGTCCTCCGTCACTCTCATGGTCACTCTCTCACTCTGTCTCTCTCTTTGGTCCAGATGGTGAGGCATGAAGATGGAGAGGGTTTGGGTGGGCACGGGTTTGAAAGGAAAGAAGGAAGATGAAGAATAAAGATGATGATGCATGATCATTTAAAATGGGCCATAGGGTGGGTGACAAGTGTCACTCATCCTATGGTCCCAAAACTAATATTTTGGGGTCCACTAAAGCCAAACAATTTGAAATCCGTGCAAGCGTAAAATACAATCAAAACTTCCGCAACTTGTAACTTTCCCTTACGATGTCCGATTTCGATGTGCCGCCTGTCTACAGGCTTGTATCATCTCGATCTACGTAACAATCCTCAGCCCACATGGATTGGACCTCCTGGGAGAAAAGTCAACTTGTACACCCTTTCTAGGGGAAAAATCATCATTTTACTCTAATCGTTCGATAATCCTTGATTAATCCCGATTAATCCTTGCTTAATCCTTAATTAATCCCCTAGATTCGGGACGGGTCATTTATTGTTCATGTCATTTATTGTTTTTAAGTGGTTACTTAATTCAATGAATATTGATGAATGCTTGTATATTGACTGATCACCATCGTGTAATTGTTTGGACCAATAGTAGTGGCTTAGATATTACTTACAATCCAATCCATGACTCCGTACATTTGCATATCACTTTTCTGGGGATAGAGTAATGTCATTAAATTCCTCTCATTCTACATGTGTTTAATTATTAAAGTTGAATAGACTTCCTAAGGTACAAATCATGCCTAGTATATGTTAAGCAAAGAGGAATAATATGTGTTGGGAGACTCAATATAAAGCTTGCATAGACACTGGATTCATACATTCATTACTAACTTGTTCTTGGAAACACATTTTAGGTTTGATTGGTTAGTGGTCCATAGTTTGCCCTAGTTCACCCTAGTCTAATTAATCAATCAACGTTTTCACTCCCTTACTATTTTACGTACTTGCAAACCAAGCTTTTGCTTTGCTTCCAAGTCAAAGCATAATTAAATTTCCCCCTTTTTCATGAGTTAATTTGTATTTGCGCAGTCTTTGCATATCTACGTTAGTTGGTCTTATATTGAGTTGAATGTCTAAATTAGGTGTCATATCCGTTGATCAAGTCCCTGATAAGTCACGAATTTAGATTTTTTTCAATGTTATTTCTTATCCCTTTTACTTATCTTTTGATTATAATTGCTCAATCAATAGGAGAAAATGATCTATTTTGTAAAGTTTGTGCACATTGTTTAATTGAGGTTTAAATCATGTTTTTGCAATGAAATGTGATCATTCCAAGCCTAATTCTTCAAGAACTCATCAAGGACTCACAAAGTGCCACATCACCTCTCATTTACATGACAATGCCTCACCAAGGGCACCAAGACTTCCCAAATTGCGTATAAGTCCATAAATTGTCCATAATTTGCGATTAAGTGGTTAAAGGGATTCCTTGTGCAATAAGGTATCCTTAGCCACAATTTCCCTTCCATTTTCAATAAGGAATTATGTGGATTGACTTGGATAAGATGACTCAAGGATTTCTTCATCAAACCTGAAGTTGAAGAAGCAAGAAACAAGGAAAAGGAATTCCTTGCAAGCCAAGGAACTCAAAACTCACGACTAGGGTTAACACACCTCCCTTAGCCGCATTTTACTCTCTTTTTCTTACTAGGATTCTTGTGATCTGATTTGGCAAGAGATAAAATGAATTCCTAATCAAAGTTGAAGTGATAAGTGGAGAAAAAGAAGGAAAAAAGGATTCCTTACTCAAAGATGATTCAAGAATGAGGCTAAAGTGTGTTTTCACGACTAGGAGGATTTCCTCCTTGTTTTGGGGCTGTTTTCCTCTTTCAACTAGGGCAAATCTAGGGCAGATTTGAGGCTTATATATAGTTAATTTTCTCTCATTGTTTGGACGTTCAATTTACCTCCCAAGGTGCTAAAACTCTGTTGAAATTTGTACTTAAAAGTTTACATAAAGTTAGTTGCAATTTTCATTGTGCTTTAAGCTTTTGGATTCAATTCTTGCACCTTGATTGTGATGTGAAGCTTGGGAGAAGAAGAAGAGTTTGTTCCACTTCTCTCACGTCTCATCCCTCTTAGTATTTGTGTTTCCTAATCCTTAATCTCTTTAAGTTTATATTAATTCAATTATGATGTTTGTTAACTTAGATATGTGTGAGTAGTTTCCTTTAGGATTGAGGCTGTTTAAAGCCCTAGCGATGTTAGTTCATATATAGATTTCTGGCTCTTGATTATGATTGTTTTTCATGACTGAATTTGTTGGATTACTATGATTCATGAACTCAATTTACACCTATAAACTTGATCACCTTGTTTGTGCATAATTGTCAATGTAATTTCTTGACGGACCATAATATCCTCTTGGAATTTGTAGCATCACATTTAAGAGAGGGAATCTTATTCGTAATCTAAACTCATGACCTACTAGAATTGCACATCACTTTTCTAGTGATAGTGTAGTGTCATCAAATCTTTTTCGTGTTTCGTGCATTATCACGCACCATCGATAGTAGACGTTTTAAGAGGGGGACTTCATGCTTAAAACATGCAAACTAAGAGAAGATAATAGGTGTGGGGTGAATCTTAGACAGACCCCTACACGAGCACTTAATTCAGAAACATGCAAAGTAATTAGATCAAGGAAATCTAAGAAGAACCATAATTGGTAAAGGTGGATAATAAGCCCTAATTCGTTCTAATCAATCAATACAGTTTTCTTTGCTATTTTTTCATCATTTTGCACTTTATATTTTTCATTCAACTTTGTGCTAATGATCACTCAAAACCCCCCGTTCGTTTTCTATTTCATAACCAAGTTGTTTCATTCTAAATTAAGTGGATTCACGTTGAACAAGTCCTCGAGGGATCGACCTTTTCGAATCTACTATACTCGTTATATGACTTTGTGCACTTGAAAAGTATTACATTAGGAGTTATCATTCAAAATCTCTTGTTTGATAAAACTTCTATCAAGATTTTGGCGCCGTTCCCGAGGGCTTTTCCTTCAACGGTGCCCATATAGTTTGGAATTACCTAACTTGGTTTCTCTTGTTTGTTTTTCAAGGTATTATTACATGTCACATAGCTCTTCAGTGGAGGGTACATCTCACGGCTCTACTCTATCCTAACAAAAATCTTCAATTCACGGGAGCCCACCACCAAGTCCTCGTGTCGTGGCTAATCCACAAGATCATGCTCTTGTCCCTCCACCTTCCCCTAAGCTCCTTCCGGAGTTCCCTGCCCCTCATGTGCCCGAAGAACTATTTCCTATTATCTTCCCCGCTAGCACAGTTGAGAACTTTGAGCTTTAGTCTGGGACCATTCACATGTTGCCTACCTTTCATGGACTCTTTGGTGAAGATCCTCACCTTCATATCAAGGACTTTCTCCAAGTTTTTTTCACTCTCCATATCAATGGGATGAATGAGAATTTACTCAAGGATCGAGCGAAGGCTTGGTTCCATTCACTAGCACCCACCTCTATTCATACTTGGATAGAATTGACTAGCTTCTTCCTCACCCAATACTATCCTATTGAGAAGACTAATGAGTTTAAAGCTAAGATCATTAACCCTAGCCAACTCCAAAATGAAGCTTTTTATGAGTATTAGGAAAGGTTTAATGATATGCTACGTGCTTGTGTCATTCAATCTAAAAATTTTGAGCATTTTTTTATGTTATACGAGAGCTTTAATTAACATTATGTCTTTTCATATTTATGATTTTTTTTAACTCAGGAGAGCTTAAACCTACTCATTTATGTGTTAGATTGGCTAATGCTTCAGTTTCTAACATAGTGGGTATGCTTGAGGATGTTGTGGTTCAAATTGGAGATACTTGCATCCCCACTAATTTTTATGTCTTGAAGATGGATAAAATTGACAAGAATGGGGAGCCCCCATTGATCTTCGGATGCTCTTTGTTGGCCACATCTGAATGCCTCATTGATGTAAAGAATGGATAGGTATCTATTCGGGTTTTAGGTGAGCTTGGTACTTTCTCTATAAGCGGAACCTATCATCGATTTTCCTTTGAATACTTTGGATATTCTTCTTAATGAGAACTTAAAGCTATCATGTGTGGAAGATGACCTAGAAAAAGCCCTCACTTTGGCCCTAAACCTGAGAATACCTTCGACCCCAATGTCATGGCCGAGCTACTTTATCTCAACGCCATGCCTTTCATGCACTCGTATAAGGCCTTCTTTGAACCTTTGCCTTCCATCACCACAGAGACCTTGCCCTATCATGTCTCTCCCTTTTTCCTTGAGCTTAAACCACTCTCAGAACATCTCAAGTATGCTTACCTAGGAACCCTTACCTTCCATCAACATCCTCCCGGTCATCATTGCCGTAAATTTGAGTCCATTCGAGGAAGACATGTTTTTTCAAGTCCTTCACACCCATAAAATGGCCATTGGTTGGACTATTGCTGACATTATAGGCATTAGTCCAGTAAATTGCGTGCATAGTATTCTCCTTGAAGAAGATGCTAAGCCCTCCCGAGAGTCACAAAGAAGTTTGAACCCCCCCTATGAAGGAAGTTGTCAAGAAAGAGGTCTTGAAACTTTTGGACGTGGGAATCATCTATTCAATTAGTGATTCTAAATGGGTAAGTCCAGTACAAGTAGTGCCTAATAAGAGTGGGATTACCATGGTTAAGAATGAGAAGGATGAGCTTGGTCTTCAAAGGATACAAACTAGTTAGAGAGTATGCATTGATTACCGACGGCTCAACACTACCACCCCTAATGATCACTTTCTCTTGCCTTTTATTTATCAAATGTTGGAGTGATTGGAAGGTAATTCTCATTAGCGTTTCCTAGATGGATATTCTGGGTATAATCATAATCCAATTTCCCTGGAAATTAGGAAAAGACGACATTTACCTGCCCCTATGGAACATTCGCTTATCTGAGGATGCTCTTTGGTCTATGCAACACACCAGCCACTTTTCAACGATGTATGGTGAGTATGTTCTCGGATATGGTTGAGGACATCATTGAGGTATTTATGGATGATTTCTCTGTGTTTTGGCACTCATTTGAGCTTTTTTTTATTAATCTTCTCGGGTACTTGCACGCTGCGAAGAAAGTAACCTAGTGCTGAATTGGGAGAAGTGTCACTTCATAGTTCAACAAGGTATTGTCTTGGGCCACGTGATTTCTAGAAAGGGTATTGAAGTGGAAAAATCTAAGTTGGATGTTGTTGAGATATTTCCATACCCAACCACGTTTAAAGAGGTTAGATCATTCTTGGGACACGCTGGATTTTATAGGAGGTTCATCAAGGATTTCTCTAAGGTATCTCGTCCTATGTGTGCATTTCTTGCAAAGGATGTTGTGTTTAACTTTGATAAGGAATGTAGAGAGGCTTTTGACACCTTGACGGACAAGCGCATGAGCTCCTCTATCATTATGCCTCCAAATTAGGACCTTCCATTCAAACTTATGTGCGATGCTTCAGAATTCGCAGTAGGTGCTGTTTTGGGACAGGGATGCGACAAACTTGCTCATATCATCTACTATGCAAGCCACACCCTTAATGATGCCCAATTTAACTATTCTACTACTGAAAATGAGCTTTTTGTTGTAATCTTTACCCTGGAAAAGTTTCGAAGTTACTTGATTCAAACAAAGGCCATAGTCTATACGGATCACGCAACGTTGAAGTACTTGTTGAGCAAAAAGGATGCAAAACCTAGATTGTTGCGATGGATGCTTCTCTTCCAAGAGTTTGACTTAGAAATTCGATACAAGAAGGGAAGTGAGAATGTAGTTGTTGATCATATGAGTGATCTCATCCATGACTCGAATGAAGAAGTGGACCACCGCCCCTTGTACGAGACTTTCTCCGATGAACAACTTTTCAGCATTGATGCAATCGATGCTAAGGTTGTTGTGAATTTCATTCAAAATCATATTCTAGCTAGGTTTGGTGCACCAAGTACTATCATAAGCGATGGTGGCTCCCACTTTTGCTTTCATTCTTTTGGGGTATTGATAAAGAAATATGGTGTCAATCACAGAGTATCCACTCCCTACCATCCTCAAACAAGTGGGCAAGCCGAAGTGTCAAATAGAACAATCAAAGCTATACTTGAGAAGACGGTTCATCCTAAGATTGGTCTATGAGGTTGAACGATGCACTTTGGGCTTATAGGATGACTTACAATACACCTCTAGGTATGTCCCCTTTTCAATTAGTCTTTGGTAAGGGATGTCACCTGCCCGTAGCACTTGAGCACAAGACATTTTGGGTGGTTAAGCGCATGAACATGAACTTAGATGCTGCTGGAATTCACCAGAAGTTGCAACTGAATGAGCTTGATGAACTCCGCAATGAGGTATATGAGAGTGCTCAGATTTACAAGGAAAATACCAAGGCTTATCACTACAAGAACATTCAAAGAAAGGTCCTTCAAGTTGGCCAACAATTCTTGCTCGCCAACCCATGACTCAAGTTGTTTTCGGGTAAGTTACGTTCTCGTTTGTCTGGTCCATACATTATCACTAAGGTTTTCCCTCATGGTGCAATTGAGATTCAACATCTGGTTAAGAAAGAACCATTCAAGGTGAATGGACATAGACTCGAGCTCTACTTTGGGACATCTCCCATCCCACTAAAGGCACCCGTGGCCCACTTGCACGCCCCTGTATAAGCTGTTATCTTCATCTCGCCTAGACGTAAATCAAGCGCTCTTAGGAGGCAACCTAGCCCTGGTTTGTTCCCTTTTCTTTGTAGACGTTTTTCACTTGTGTAACTCCTTTACTATCTTTTGTCTTACTTATGTGCTTGCAACATTGAGGACAATGCGATTTAACCAAAAAAAAAAACATTGAGGACAATCTCTCATTTAGGTTTGGGGGTATGGACCTTAAAAACTGCATGTTTTGGGATACACAAACTAGTTTTTTGTTTTGTTTTTGCTTGCTGTTTTTTAGTTTCTGTTTTGATTTCTTTGTTGTTTTTTTGTTGTGTTATGCTAGTTTTTATGCTAAAACAAGTTAATATAAATGTATAGAACATGAGAATTGCTTGTATTGACTAAGAATCATTGCCATTGTCATTAAATTCACACTTGCACTTCACAATACCATAATCAAGTGATCAAGAAACCAAATAAATTGAATTTAAGCATACTTTGCAAATTAGTGGAGACTACCATTGTGAGATCTTTGAGCTTGATTACCTTTCTTTCTGAGTGATCTACTTTTTTCTACTCTTAAACACTCATCACTTTGTTCTTAATTGCATGATCTCGTTTTAATTACATTGATGTTTAAAGAACCATATCTATTGGATGCTCTTGATTTAATGTGTAATTATTTATGAGATGTGATATAGGTTATGCGTGTTTTAGCTCCTAAATGCCTTTCTTTTCCCCATCCTAATTGCATGCTCCCTAATCCCCTTTGAAGCCAAACATTTAGCCACTTTGTTCTTCATCTACATATGACCTAACCAAGTTTTGAACCCTTCATGATGGCTATACCCTATAATCTAAGCTTATGTCAAGGGTGCATCAAATGAGATTCATGGTGATGAGGAAATGTGTTGATGTTTTGTACTACTTATACTCATGTGATTGAAGTCTGATTAAACGGAAAAGATTATTCGTATTTGTAAAGTGAATAAGTTATTACACGATCTTGGCTCAGCTCATATACACAAAAGAAAAGTTCATCAAGTTCATTAAGGAAAAGAAAAAAAAATTGCGATTAGTGAAAAGAAAACAAAAGTGAAAGCAATGAACTTAGAGCTGAGTCAAGTGAGCCAAGTACCTCAATTAGAGCAATGTAGTGAGCTTAAGCACGGTTTCATCATGTATGAGTCGAGGTCCAAGTCATGACTTTTCATGACTTGATGTGGCTTAGGTTCTTTGATTCCAACTTTCCTTTCTAAACCCAAGAACCTAGCTCCATTGCAACCCTTGAATGAAGACCTATTGATCTCTTGAATGGTTATGGAAAGGATTAAGGTACATATCTCTGTTCTTAAACTTCAATTCCTTCTTGAGATCATATTTCCAGATAAAGTGCTATTCTTCATTGAAATTCATATGTGATTAACTTGATTACCTTTATATAAACTCATCACATATGCTTGTTGAGTGAAAACCTTAGGATTCGTGTGAGCATTGAGTGATGCCTAGTAAGGATTAGAGTCGAGGAGAAATCTTTCTAGGGTGTTTAGATGACGTTTTTTTTCTAGTTTGATCATTTGAGATGTTGGTATAAACACTAGACACTTTGAGTTCATGGTTTTAGCATGTTCCTGGTTTTTGTGAGTTTGTTTTCTATTCTTGATTCTTATTATCTTGTTGATGCATGAATTATAGCATTCTTCGTGTTAAGTAAAATGTTTGTAAGTATCGTGCTGCTATGACCCTCATTAGACAAAACTCCTCATACTAGGTGAACCTAGAAGTTTAAATGCTTATTTTAACTAGATCGAGTCTTTTGTTTTTTGTTTTGCCAAGGGACTAGCAAAAGATAGGTGTGGGGGTTTCCCTTTTACTTATCTTTTGATTATAATTGCTCAATCAATAGGAGAAAATGATCTATTTTGTGAATTTTGTGCAGATTGTTTAGTTAAGGTTTAAATCATGTTTTTTGCAATGAAATGTGATCATTCCAAGGCTAATTCTTCAAGAACTCATCAAGGACTCACAAAGTGCCACATTACCTCTCATTTACACGGAAATGACTCACCAAGGGCACCAAGACTTCCCAAATTGCATCTAAGTCCCTAAATTATCCATAAATTGCGATTAAGGGGTTAAAGGGATTCCTTGTGCAATAAGGTATCTTTAGCCGTAATTTCCCTTCCCTTTTCAATAAGGAATGATGTGGATTGACTTGGATAAGATGACTCAAGGTTTTCTTAATCAAACTTGAAGTTAAAGAAGCAAAAAACAAGGAAAAGGAATTCCTTGCAAGCTAAGGAACTCAAAACTCACGGCTAGGGTTAATGCAGCTCCCTTAGCTGCATTTGACTATCCTTTTCTTACCAGGATTCTTGTGATCTAATTTGGCAAGAGATTAAATGAATTCCTAGTCAAAGTTGAAGTGATAAGTGGAGAAAAAGAAGGAAAAAACGATTCCTTACTCAAAGAGGATTCAAGAATGCAGCTAAGGTGTGTTTTCACGGCTAGGAGGATTTCCTCTTTGTTTTGGGGCCATTTTTATCTTTCAACTAGGGCAAATCTAGGGAAAGTGTGAGGCCTATATATAGTTAATTTTCTCTCTTTGTTTGGATGTTCAATTTACCACCCGAGGTGCTAAAACTCTGTCGAACTTTATACATAAAGTTTACATAAAGTTAGCCGCAAGTTTCATTGTTCTTCAAGCTTTTGGATTCAATTCTTCCACCATGATTGTGACGTGAATCTTGGGAGAATAAGAAGTGTTTGTGCCATTTCTCTCACGCCTCATCCCTCTTAGTATTTGTGTTTCGTAATCCTTAATCTCTTTAAGTTTATATGAATTAAATTATGATGTTTGTTAACTTAGATATGTGTGAGTAGTTTCCTTTAGGATTGAGGTTATTTGAAGCCCTAGCCATGTTAGTTCATATATAGATTTCTGGCTCTTGATTATGATTGTTATGCATGACTGAATTTGTTGGATTACTATACTTCATGAACTCAATTTGTTGGATTAAATTCGTGCTAATCATCACTCAAAACCCCCCATTCGTTTTCAATTTTGTAACCAAGTTGTTTCATTCTAAACTAAGTGGATTCACGTTGAACAAGTCCTCGAGGGATCGACCTTTGCAAACCTGCTATACTCATTATATGATTTTGTGCACTTGCAAAATACTACATTAGGAGTTATCATTCATAATCCTTTTCTTGTTGCTTTACTAATTTCTACGATGATGTACACTTCCAATTTTTTTGACTTGGATTGCACATGTTACCTATTTCTGTACATATTTAATTTCTATTAATTTTTTGGCGTCGTTGTCAGGGACTTGTCCCTAGCTCGTATCCATTTAATTTGGATTATTTAATTCAATATTTTTATTTTGTTTTAGGTACTAGTTTATGTCCTCGTCAATTCATGGATTTGTTCATGATTTAATTTCATGTTCAAACTCACCTTCTTGAATCACCTATAGTCCTTCTTCTCGAGCCTCTTCAATCCACATTCACTACCTCCCAGTCCTCATGGCTAATCCAGAGCCTTCGTCTCACCACCAACCCCATAGCTCCTAAAGTTTATGCCATACCACATGTCTCAGACGATCAGTTACCCATATTCTTTCTCGAGTCTACATTGGGCAACATTGAGCTGAAGTCAGACACCATTCATTTCCTGCCTAAATTACATGGTCTTTCGGGAGAGGACCCGTACTTACATATCATGGAGTTCGTCATAGTATGCTCCCCACCGCATATACATGGCATGACTGAAGCGGAAATTCATCTTCGGCTCTTTCATTTCAGTCTCAAGGATAGTGCCAAGGCATGGTTCCACTCCTTGGTACCGATTTTGATTAATACGTGGTGGCACTTTTCATCCAATTTCCTTACACAGTACTACCCTGCCACAAAGACGAATGAATTCAAGGCCAAGGTCATGACACCTAGGCAAGGGTATGATGAATAGCTCTACGGGTATTAGGAGCAGTTTAATCAAATTCTTCGGGAATGCCCGCATCATAACATAGGTGACCATTTTCTCATGCTTTACTTTATTGAGGTTTCACATCTAGTGATAGAACAATGGGTCAATTCACAGTGCCAAGGTATCTTGGAAGGCACTAATGCGGATGCAAGGACAACATTCAAAAATATTGCCCAAGGTGAGAAACAGTTCAGTTACAGGGGCCATGCCCCTACGCCCACTAGTGGAGCTCACTCTCATGGCCAAGAGGATGCCATTACTCAGCTCATAGCTATGGTTAACAAGCTGTGCATTTTTGAAAATTTTGGATATTAAGTTTGTAGAGGATTTGATTGCAAACATTACCATTAGATTAAAATTTGTCAAACAAATATTACTACTTAATAATATTTTATTATACTCTTATCTATATATACATATATTTATTTGCGTATATCTGAGTATCTTTTTATTTTTATTATTTTTAATTTGCATTAATAATAGATTTAAAAATATAAAAAATTAATATAATCTTTAACCATTCTATCTGCATTTAATAGATTTATAAAATAAAAATAAAAATATAAATTGTTACTAATTTAGCAGTTTGATTAAATTTAAATAATTAAATAAATAATAATTTAAAATAAATAAATTAGCAGTTTAATGAATTCATACTCATTCCTAGACCGTCTGTGTCTTATCTTTTGAGTCATGGGAATTGGGAATTCAATAAATTATTAAGTATACAGCGGAAACATGTAAAAAAATCACAGGCACAAAACTCTATCCAAGCCTTGTAAGCATTGTCGTTTCTGTTTGCGACACGTGTCCTCTTACCCTCCTAAAAATCTATGGCCCTCCTCACCTTCAATTAGCACTTCCCGGGTGGCTCTCTCCCCAATTTCAGCTTTCTCTGTGGAAAAAATGGCTGTAGCTCAACTCACCTCCACTCTCTTACTTTCCGTCAGAGGTACTTTCTCTCTAATTAAATAGAATACTGTATTTCGAAATTTCCATATGAAATGTGTTTGATAAATTCGAAAATTTGAAACAGAAATTTCCATATGCAATGTGTTTGATAAATTCGAAAATTTGAAACAGACGCAAGTGTTTGCTCAGCAGCAGGTCCTGCTCGGCTTCCCTTTTTCAATTCGCCTATGATCGGAACGGCCTTTGCTACTGGATCACCACTCAGTAAGCCTTTGTATTCTCTATTGTTTTTTTGGAATTAAGGATAGTGTAGCTCGATTGTGTTTCATCCACTTTTAGAGGAGCATCGTATGAGATTTTTTTGTTTCTTTTCTGTCGCCTGCGCTAGATTTCACTGAAAAGATGGAATGAAAACAAGGAAGGTTACAGGCATGGTTTAAATACCACCAAGAAAACCCGCTATATTACTTATACGTAACATATTCATATTCACAAGTCTTTGATCTGTTGGTTTTTATCTCTATTTGGTGGCAAGGGGTAAGGTAAGGATAAGGGTGAGGGTAAGGGTGAGAGTCAAAGCTGATAGTTGATTTTGTTTTCAGACATTCGAACAACATACCATCATCAAAGGAAGGTGGGTTGTAAATTGGTTCCGGTTTCCATAAGGTGTGAGCAAAGCACCAAGGAGGGCGGTTTGGATGTATGGCTTGGCCGACTTGCCATGATTGGCTTTGCTTCAGCTATAAGTGTTGAGATAGCAACTGGAAAGGGACTTCTGGAGGTATATCACCATTTCTATGTCTTTTTACTTCAGATATTGGAAATTCAATTGACTATTTAGTATTGACTTACTTTCAGTTGCATCTATCTATGTTTATGGGGAATTAATGATTTAGCAAATGCGTCACAGATATTGAAAGCATTACACCCTACCATTTATGCTTTGTCCTATAAAATTATCCTTTGATGTTCTTGTATGTGCATATGTTTGTATGCAAGACTTGGAGTCAAAATCTTGTTCCTTTTAGCGGCCGGAGGTTTCTTCCTAATCCTAAGTTTGGGTTGAAGTCTGGGTCAAAATCTCTGGGACTTTCTTATCTCCGGCCTCTATCCTTTGTTAAAGAGATGAAACCTTCAGGGCCAAAGCTGGCTTTATTTCCGTTTTGGTTAGCTGCAGGTTAGGTTATGGCATTCCTTATGCAGATCACTTGTTTCCAAAAACTGCGATTAATTAATGTGTTGTACTACTTTCATTCAGAGATTTAATTTTCTGTACTTCAAAGTTCAAATTTCAAGCTACCATGGAAACAGAAAAACTTCATTCATAGTAACAAAGGATTTTCCTGGCAATTTATAATAAGTTATGCTTCTGATTGTGCAGAACTTTGGGCTCTCAGGTCCCCAGCCTACAGCTGCCTTGGGTGTTACGGCATTGGTCGGAGTTTTAACAGCTGTTTTCATTTTCCAATCGGGCTCAGAAAATTGAATACAGTTTAGATTCTTATGTGCACTTTATAATTCAGACATATATTTCAAATTGAACATTTGCATGTATTGTTAAAAATATTGAGAGTGCTATATTTAGTTGATATAAGGAGAAAAAATCAATTTTTATATTCAAAATGTATTACAAAGGAAATTAAAGTAAGAGACATTTTATAGGTGTGGTTGGGTCTAAAATTTTGTTTTATTTTCTTAACACAAAATTACCTCTTTACCTGTGCTTAAGGATTTTTGCTTGACAAGTGTTTTCTAGGATACAACAATCGGTTTTTTGCAGTAGTAGCATTTCAATCCGCAAGAATGAGTGAAAATTGGATTTAAAACTCTTAAATTATTTCAAGATAAAATATTTTATTGTACTATTTCTCTATAAATGGAATGAATTATGAAGGTTTGAATTGAATTTTTGAAATGTTGCAATAACATATCTTCATAAAAAATTGTATCTCATTGCAAGAAATACATGGTGTCTTCATAATCTAATACCTTTAAAGGAAATGTCTCTGAATGAACATCCATATTTTTCTTTAGGAATCGATATTTGCGTTTCTTCTTGGATCCAACAGATGCATTGCCCAATGGTTGTCTTTCAATGGACATGGTTTGCGCCGTTTGGCAACTAGGAAGTAATTAATTCAGTGGACAAGGCATGGCAGCCACATTCAAGTCCAATTCAATGAACTTGCAGCCACAATCCAATAATCTAACGTAATTGGGCTACTAATTCTTCTGTAATTTTCTAATCAAATATTAATTTCATATAAATTCATGCTTACTTAGAAAATCATGAATCAATTCATAAAATCTCAGTTTCAAAGTTCATATCTTATACCGACTAGACATAACAATCCAACGAAAAGTTCATTTTTATTTTCATTCAAGAATTTAAATATAAACATTTATTTTTCTAACAATTCTGCCCATGAAAGTAAATGCATAATAATGCAGATATATGAGAGTTTAATCGAAAAAGTACCACATCAGGATAAGTAGCTTTTTAGGCTTGAAATCTTCGTAGTGAAATAAGATCATATTTGCCAGCTAACCAATGAACGTGACATCTTGAATTGCCCATCCATTTATGCAAAACAAGTCAATCTTACTCACGTAGCACATTTTCTAACACATTTGAATTTTAATATGTCCTTCTGGCCATGGACATTTTCTGATGTTCGTCAGTGCTTTAGAGGATTAAGCCTTAAAATTCTCATAGAAATTTCACACTAATATATGTGTATTCCTACTAAGAGTATCCTGCTATACCCTACTTAGATTTCTAAGTCATATAATCATTAAAAGCGGAGTTTATCCTAACACGATGCAGGGAACATTATCTCATCATAAGAATGGGCAAAGGGAATATCCCATCACGAGTTGGGCTCTAGTCATACTTAATTGAGTTATCCCTTTTGAACCTAGATCTTGGCATCTCTAGTCTAGTTGGTTGGGTTTCCATCATGCAAACTATTAAGAAATAGCCTTTAGCCCATTTTCCTCATTGATTTAAAACTAGCTCCATTGTCTAACCTTTGGTAATAGTCAATGGTAGTGATAACACTTGGAAAGTAATTACCTAATGGTATTATGTGTGATGACCCAAAAATTCGAAAAAGGAAATTTTGAGAAATTGAAATGGATATGACGTTTTTACCCTTGGTTTCATGGGTCAAAAGTTGACATTTTGGTCAGGGTCCTTTTTGGACTTTTCGCAAGGACTCTTGTGTAGGTCTCAAGACGTTGAGTCCGTAGACAGATGGCATGTCGAAATCGGAGTTCGAATGTGAGATTTACAGGTCTAAAATGGCCAAGGGTAATTTGGTAAGGAAGGGCTAAATGGTCATTTGGAAGGTTTTGATGAATGATCATGCTTTGTAATATTGTGACACATGTCACCACATTTGATGGATTGCTGGCCTGTACGTGGCAAAAATCTGTGCTGCTGGGTGTTTAATCCTTTGTCCAAACGTGAAGAATAAAACCAAATTCGTTCATTTGAACAATTTCAACAATCTTCAAGCTACAAACTGAGAACCTGAGAACTTGAAAGGAATTAATAGTGAAAAACGTGAAGGAAAATGGAAGAAAACGAGAGAAAGAGCCCAGAAATCGGAAACCTAACCCAGGAGAAAGTTCGAAGAATTGAGAATTTGGAACCTTGATTTTGGACTTGAATTGATGGAATTGAACTTCGTTTATGCTTCATGAGACTTCAACGAACTAAACCATCCAAGAATCAAAGGAATTGGACGAAGAACGAGCCATAATCGAGCTTGTGTTCATCTCGGATTTTCGAATCAAATTCGAGTAATTAGAGATATTGAACTATTAAATTGAGTTTGAAAACATGTTTAGAGAGATCCTAAGATGGTTTCTGGTTGATTAAAAAGGAGAAAATGCTTGCAATTGAACATGATTGAACCTAGAACAGAGTCGCGACCCTTTCGAAGATTGGATTTGGAAATTGAACAGTTTGAGGTAAGAATTCGTGTAATTAAGGTTATAGATCTTTATTTGGGATTGATTAGATGCTGATGGATACTTCAAACGTAAAAAGTAATGAAAATTGAGCAAAAATGAAACGGGTCTTGGAACCGGGTCAAAGGACCTGTTTTGCAGGAAAATGGGTGAAGACGATGAATAGTGCATGTCACTATAGCAAGCGCGTGGCTTTTACGCGCAACCTCTTGCGGCGGTGCGTGGGCACTATTCTTAAGGTATGGTCAACATGACTTTTAATGTAATCAATGTAACGAACATTTTGACACATGTTTCGAGTCGATCGTACACCGTTCCAATATAGTTTCAAGGGTCTAAAGTGTTATGTTACGTTTTTAAATGTGTATATTTTCCCGAAAAATTGGGGATTTTAATATGAGATTATTTAGGGTGTTAATGACCCTCGATAATGATTGTTGACAGGATTGGTGATTCCTAGAAATTACGAAAAAGGGCACAGCTCAGAATTGAGCAGTTTGGACGGTGTGTGAGTGGACTTTTGTTTTATAATTGTTATGCATGCATAAATGTTTTAAATGCTTTATTGTATGATTTGAGTTAAAATGATTTGAATGATAATTTGATATCATTGCTTGATGATTTTGTGGATTTAATTATTGATTTATGAACGATTTTACGAATTTGCTTGAAAATGACATTTTGGGCTTGAGACCCAATTGGATAATGATTTTGACTTGGATTTGGAGTGAAATGTGAATACATGATTGAATTGATGGTTTCTGATATATGAAATGATGTTTTGGGATTGAGACCCTGTTGGAAATACTTTTGACTCAGAGTGTGAGTCCATGTGAATTTGAAAGTAAGATTGTGATTTGAATACCGATTTAGTATGGGAAACTGCTCTGTGAAAGCTATGTCTTGGGCATAGACCCTGTTAAAATGTTTTGACTTGATTTGAGACATAAATGGTTTTAAAATTAAATTACTGGATTCGATGACTATGATATTGAGTTTAAAGATTCGAGAGTTTAAAGGCTCGTTAACCCATGAGGCCTAATATGATATTGAGTTTAAAGACTCGGGAGTTTAAAGACTCGTTAACCCAGGAGGCCTGATACGATATTGAGTTTAAAGACTCGAGAGTTTAAAGACTTGGATTCTGATATGTGTGATTACTTTGAAATCCAGCATTTTTTATTTATCGATATTTGTGTCCAGATATTTCATATCATGATTTGATTGGTGAACATGACTTGGGAATCGTGGGCCATGGAAATTTTGAAACATGTTATGATTTTATCGGTTCATTGTTTATATTTGATTTGATTTCACACTATTACTCATGTGTTATGATATGCATGCATGTTTGTGAAACTGGAGGGTAAGATTGATTTTTCCTCAAATGTGTTTTCAAATGATATTATTTTTGTCCACTCACACCTTTGATGTTTTTTATTGACCCTCCAGGCCATGACACAAAGATCAGATCTGATCTTAAAGTGGAGGCATGAGTGGGAATCAATCCGGTTATCCCTTGTTTGGTAAGTGCTGAGAGTATTTTTGGAACTTCAATTAACTTGTCAAACGGGAGCAGGACCAGACACGGTTATCAAAGTCCTTCTGAGACGGGTCATGTCATTATGTCTTCGACATATTTGTCAAAACTTACCATTATACATAATATTCTACACATTTCTAATAGCCGATTGATTATTATGGTGTACACACATAACAGACAAAGTATTGGGGAAGTTTGGATTATCTTCTAAGAAATTACGAAGCCACTCGGCTTCTTCTACCTTTTTTTTTATATATCTAAAATGATAAATTTAGATTCCATAGTGAATCTAGCTCCCATCTGACAAATTAAACCAAGATTTTCAAAACACTCTTACAAACGTGTCTAACCAGGGATAAACTCTCGATTCTCTTATTTTCCTAAATGCTCCATTTATAAAACCATCTAGAAAAAATAGACACAGAATTAGTAAATAGTAGACCTAATCCTCAATACTTGACCATTTCTAACTAAAACCCTATACTATGCGTAGACAATCTTAGGATTTGTGGAGCCGTGCTTCAAACGTCTGAGCACTAATCATGGCATCTCTTGTAAGACCCGTGAGCTTGGGAAGCAAGATCAGTGAGCAGGACCCCTGTGCAAGACCCGTGAGCTTTGGAAGAAAAAACGATGAGAAAGACCCGTGAGCTTGGGAAAGTAAGACCGGTGAGCAATCCCACATCGCTCAGGGAGGGAAATATGAAGTGCCATATATGTGTGGGCACGTATACTCCTAGCACGAGGCCTTTTGGGAGCTTACTGGTTTTGGGTTTGGTTGGAACTTCAAAGTTAAGCGAGATTGGGCTGAAGCAATCCTATAATGGGTGACCAACTGGGAAGTTGCACGTGACTTCCCAGAAATAAAGTCGTAAGGGCTAAGCCCCAAATACTGGTTACAAAAATCCATAAAACATGCGTCTAGAACACTAACTAAATAATTATTCTAAAACCATAAGTCCGCATATAATATGTAACATCATTTAGAAAAATCATTCAAACCATTTCAATCCGGATAATATTATAAATCATTTAAAACAGTTCAATATACATGCATCATTGTTATAAAATCAAATTTCCATTCTCAAACTATCTAATCAAGCTCAGTTCCGAGTTGTGCACTCCCATGAGGTCCCTAGAGTGGTATTTCCAGTAAAAAACTATAACCAGGGGTCATTAACGTTAAAAATAGCCTCGTATTTAGGACGCTCTCAGGATAGTACACGTGTCCTAAACGCACAATATGTCACTTTAAATGCCGCGAAACACCCCTAAGTGAACTCCGACTAACTTGAAACGACCACCATTGAATTTAGGACGTCTAGAACTATCACACATATCTTGTTGTGCACATGCACCACCATGCACTCGCACATGCTTGCATAGCCAACCTGACAGACTACTGAGGTGGACGATATGTGGCTGACACATGGCTGCCACATCATCATCATGTTAGTGACACCTTATTTCCATGTCACCACCACATTAGTGCTATGCCACTTCCACATCAGCATTACCTCTAACCACTCACAGGTCGACCTGCGAGTTTGCAACTGAGTTTCGACTTCCTCAACTCAGTTTCTAAATCGTTTAATCTACATCCAAAATCATATCTTAAACCACCATTCTAACTTAATTCAACCCAGAAACGCAATTATAAGCGTAATCCCATGAAAACTCACCTCGATTCCATGAGGAAGTCGAAACTCGGTTGCAAACCCTCCAGTTGGAAGTTTTGGCCAAATTGTGAGTGGTTAGAGGTAATGCTGATGTGGCAGTTGGAATCGACCATATTTAACCTTGGTTCATGGAATCGACCATATTTAACCACGCAATTGGAAGTTTTGGCCAAACTGTGGTCTCGATTCCGGGTTCAATTCTATGTCCAAAACTCTCGATCCTTAACCATATTTGACCGCAAGAACCCAATTAAGATAATGGTGGCATGCGTTTGGACTTCCAACGAGTAAAAATTGGCACCAAGATCCAAGGGACCAACGGTTTACCTAGTTTTTATTCTGTGTTCCCACACACCTTCTCTCCTTCCATTCCTTAATGTCTCACTCTCACACTTCTCACATTTCCCTGGCTAGTAGATAAAAAGAAATACATAAGGAAATGGTGGTGTAAGTGTGTGTTTCAGGTGTGTTCCCTGATAAGTCATTATTTGCATTGTTTCAATGCCATTTCCTATCCCTTTTACTTAGCTTTTGATCACATTTGTACAATAAATAGGAGAAAATAATCTGTTTTTGAGGCATGTATATTCTTAAAGTTAAGTAAATTCTGAAGAGAATGAAAAAACAATGGAGGAAATCAGAGTTATAACGAAGAAATGTCCCAAGCATGAAGTTTTGGTCACTTGGCATGTCATTGGACCCATGTCACCAGTGACATGTCCTTGGACCTGTGTTCTTGTGCATGTGCCCATTGTTGTGCCAATCCCGTGTTCTCATCTATGTTCCTTTACTTGGCCTGTGTGCCTACTTTCTGGCTCTTGTACCTGTTTATGGTCCTGTGTGCCTATTTTTAGAGCATAGGGCCAACGGTTCCTGATTTTGGCCTCACTGTTCTGATGGGTAAATGGCTAGCTCTAGCCACAATTTTTACACATTTTATTCCATTTTGTGTCCTCTATCTAATGGTGCATTAAGGGCCAAATTTTTAAGGACATTCCACTTGAGGTTATTTTGAGGCCATTTTGGGCCAATTTGAGGGCCTTGGTCTTGTTCTGGCACTTCTCCATGTCTTGGATGAGATCGGGCTGCCCAGATAATCTCCAGGTGTCAAATCCATATCATCTATGCATTTAATTCATCCAAAGGCGACCAAGAAGCTTCTTGCCCATTTCTTGGCCGACTTAGACTTATGTTCACACTTGGATTGTGTTTTGGACCAATCACAATCAGGCTAGCTGTCCAAGTCTGAAATTCAGGGTAATATCCTTCTTATCTTCTCCTTATTTTCAGCTTGATAAGCCCCTTAAAGATTGGAAGATAAGTCAGATTCCTTATCTTGGTTTCTTGCCTCTAAAGAAACCCTTTCGTTATCAAGTGCGGATTGGTTTTCCACGATGACTTGGACAAGTGTCCCAATCAAGATTCTTCAAGGAAGCTCTGCCAAAAGTCTCCCCTTTTTGCTTGAGGAATCATGCCTCTATATATAGTCTCCGATTATGCATTGCAAAAGACACACCCGAATTAGAGAATAGGATAATGTTAATATTGTAGCATAGTTTTAATATTGTACTAGTCTCTTTACCCATAATTTTCAATAAACAGTTTTTCAATTCCGTTTGTTCTTACTTTGTGGGACGTGAAGCTTGGAAAAGGAAAATCATGTTTGTGACATGCTCCTGTGCTCGTGTTCCTCCCGATTTCATTCTCTAAACCCTATTCTTTTACTTACTTATGCAATTCGTTATAATTATGTTGTTTGCTATAAGTATGTGTGAGTAGTCTTCCACTGAATTAGGGCTTCTTGAAGCCCTAACCATGAGGGTCGTGTGACATTTTTTTTGCTGTGATGATGTTGTACTTATGTTGTGAATGTGATTGTGATTACTGTTTTCATGTAATATATTGTATTTAAGTGGTCACTTGACTCCAAGCGTCATTGGTGAATGGTTGCATATTGATTGATCACCATTGTGTAATTGATAGGACCAAAGGTAGTGGTTTACATCTTACCTATAATTCAATCCACGACCCTTTGGCTTTACGAAGTTTAATAGGGTAGTGCAATGTCATTAAATTCCCCTTGCTCTTAATGCGTTTAATTGTAAAATTGAATAAACGTTCCAAGATGAACGACACGCCTAGAACATGCTTAGGTAGACAAAATAAATGTGTAAGGTGACTCAATGATAGGGCCGTTGCACAGGCACTGAATTCACACATTCATAACAACATAATATTGGTAAAACATGTTAATGACTCAATTGGTTAAGTGGTGGAAAGAATGCCTTAATTCGCCTTAATCAACCCATCAATCAATGTTTACTTTTTGTGCACTTTTACTTTCTATTTTGTTCTCCATTTTCTTGCATCATCACCAACTCCCATTTCTAATACTTGTTTGTACTTCTAAACAAAGTGATTGAGTTAAAACATTTATAACTAAAGTGGTAATTCATTGAACAAGTTCTCGAGGGATTGACCCTTACTCGTTCTTTACTACATTCTTAATCGATATTGTGCACTTGGAAGGTTTTAATACGTATTGGAATAAGTTCATACTCTTGTGCTTGTTTTCCATCTATCAAGTTTTTGGCGTCGTTGCTGGGAACTTGTCCCACAATAGTAGCCACGTAGTTTGAACCATTAACTCAACTCATCTTTTGTTTTCAGGTACTTGTTTATGTCCCCATTTGACGGATTTGTCCAAGCTCTAAGCTCCGGTTCCACCTCCCATTCCCAGATCACTTTAAGCCCTTCATCCCGGACATTTTCAGTTCACGACTGACCACCTCTAAGCCCACACTTGACCAATCCAGGGCCTGACCATTCCATTGTTCCACCACCAGCCCTTAGACATCTCAGGGAGTATGCAGTCCCACTTCTCTTGGAGGACCCATTCCTAATTGTCTTCCCCGAATCCACTATGGCCAACTTTAAACTCAAGTTTGGCACGATCCATCGTATCCCTAACTACATGGCCTCTCAGGAGAAGACCCACATCTACACTTAAAGGAGTTCATCCAGGTATGCTCTACACTACGCATCCATTATATGACTGGAACTAAAATTTTGTTTGAGGCTTTTTCACATTAGTCTCAAAGACCAGGCTAAGGCTTGGTTCCATTCATTAGCTCCTGCATCGTTTCATACGTCGATAGAGTTATCTTCTAAATTCTTAATTCAATACTATCCTATCGCTAAAACAAATGAGTTTAAGGCCAAGATCATGGCCCATAGGCAAAGGTTCGATGAACCTTTCTACGAGTATTGGAAACATTTTAATCAATTGCTTCAGGAATTTCCACACCATAACATCGATGATCATGATTTAATGATTTACTTCTATGGTGGTTTGACCTCTGAGAACAGAATGATGGTCAACTCCTAATCCCAAGGTATCATGGATGGTATGGCTCAGGATGCACACAATGCATTCAAAAACATAGCCCAAGGCGAAAAATAGTTCAGCTATAAGGCCCCTCCTCTATGGCCACTTCGGGAACTCGTGTGAGTGATCAATGGGATGCCATTTTCCAGCTTACTGCCATGGTCAAGAAGTTGCGTAATGAACGGGAAAATGAACATCAAGGTATGTGAGGTTTTCTTGGTGGAAGGTCACATTTCCTAAGATTGTCCAACAATTGAAGAGGCCAACTATGTCAGGGGCTTAATAATGGACAAAGGCCCCACAATGATCCATATTCCAATAGCTATAATCTAAGCTGGAAGAATCATCCCAACTTCCAGTGGATAAGCCCAAACACCATTCAAAATCCACCCCAAAATCCACCTGGATTCCCACAACTTGTAGGACCTCAAAACCCAAACCGTGGCTCACCCATAGGCCAACAGAGCAACGGTGCCCTATCCCATGATGTATTCATCCACATCGTGCTTCAAAATTAGCAGGCTTGTATGGAGAGGATCAACAGGGCATAGTCTCCTTGGCCACTCAAATTGGCCAACTTTTATCCCAATTGAAAACCCAGGAACCCAGGAAACTTCTAAGACAAACAACTGTGAATTCAAGAAGGAAACAACTGTAAGACTTGTATCCTAGAGGGAATGGTGAACGACCCCACATTCCTACGAAGGGGGAATGGTTTGGGAAGGGAATGGAGGTGTGCCTTAAAGGTGTAGGCACACACCTATCTAGCACAAGGCCTTTTGGGAGCTCAAGTGGCTTGGGGGGGGGGGGGGGGGGGATTGGAACCCCAAAGTTAAGCGAGTTGAGACTGGTGCAATTCCATGATGGGTGACCTCCTGGGAAGTTGCACCATGAGCTCCCGAAATGAAAACTGTGAGGGCAAGGGCAAGGAGGCCCAAAGCGGACAATATCGTGCTAGAGTCAGATTTTGACCGAGGAAGGTTGGGTCCTAAGAGAATGGTATCAGAGCCAGACCCCGACCGGGAAGCGTGCCAGTGATGACGCTGGGCCATAAGGGGAATGGATTGTAAGACTCGTGTCCTAGAGGGATTGGTGAATGATCCCACATTCCTGCGAGGCGGGGAATGGTCTGGGAAGGGAATGGTGGTGTGCCTTAAAGGTGTAGGCACACACCTATCTAGCACGAGGCCTTTTGGGAGCTCAAGTGGCTTTAGAGGGGATTGGAACCCCAAACTTAAGCGAGTTGAGGCTGGTACAATTCCATGATGGGTGACCCCTTGGGAAGTTGCACCATGAGCTCCCAAAAACAAAATCGTCAGGGCAAGGGCAAGGAGGCCCAAAGCGGACAATATCATGCTAGATTCAGATTCTGACTGAGGATGGTTGGGTCCTCACAAAAACATCCTATTTCCAATGCCATCAATCTACGCAGTGGAACATAACTATAAGGCCTAGCTTACCCGCGACACTTACCCGAGCACAACAGTGAAGAACCACTTCTTTTCAGCCACCCGTGTGTTCCAGCAGCCTATCTTGAGGCACCATCTGTCTTTTAGCACTCCCAAGGACCTGTGGATCATGGAAACACCTTAGGGCTAGCAAAGGCCTCAACTTCGGACATGGCCCCAAAAGGACCAGACTTGGCCCGTGACACCTTAGTGATATGTCATTGAGATGTCACTGGTGATATCCCAACAAACCAAGACTAGATCCATGTTCCAACAGTAGCTCCTACTCTCATGGCCCCCAACGTGGATCCATATAAGGGAACACCTCAAAGACACATGTTTGAGAGCACCTAGTGACCCTACTTGGGCCGCAATTCCATCAAGTCTCAATGAAAAGGGCTCGAGACCTTCTTCTACTTCTTGTATTAACAAATCTAAAACTTCTATGATAATGTGTTGGATCCTACTAATCCTCCACCTTTTCCTCACAGGTTTCTGAATCAAAACAAGAGGAATAACGAGTTCCATGAGGAAATCCTTGAGATGCTCAAGAAGTTGCACTTCACTTTTCCATTTGATAATCTCCTAAAACACATGCCCATGTTTGTCATGCTTCTTAACGACCCATTGTTGGAAAACGAGGCTTTGATAGCAGCTCTATGATTGACTTGCTCAAAGCATGCTCGGCTGCCCTCCTCAAGATGCCATTCAAAGCCAAGGACCATGGGCCCCCTTCACTACCTTCTGTCATTAAGGATCATTGCTTTGATCATTACTTGTGCAGCGCGGGAGCCTTTGTAAGTATCATGCCCTTTCATATTTATAAATCATTGGACTTAGGGGCTCTCAAACCAACACACTTTTGTGTTTGACTTGCCAATGCTCCGGTGACTCATCTCATGGGAGTACTTGAGGACGTCCTTATTAAAATTAGGGACACATGCATTACGGTGGACTTCTACATCCTCTAGATTGATAGGGCCGATCAAAATGATGAGCCTCCCATAATATTTGGGAGGCCCTTGCTAGCCACGGCCAAGTGCATGATTTTTCTGAGGAATTGACAAGCCTCCATTAAGGTAATGAACGAAACTCAAACTTTTTCAATTCAATTTGTTGTTCAATACCTAGCCGAGCCCATTGAGTACTTCCTACTCAACACTATGAACAACTTAATCCATCAAACACTTGCCAACTCCTATTTGGACGATGATTTGGGTAAGGACCTCACTTATGTCACTCAACCCGAGACCCTACAGGATAAGGGTGTCATTGAGGACTTCAAATCCCTTAACACCGTGAGCTATGTCAATTGGTTGCATTACATTGAGAAGTTGTCTCATTTGGGTGAAAAGACCCATCCATCCATTGTCGTGGCCCCTAAGCTTGAACTCAAACCTTTGCCATAACACCTCAAGGATGCTTACTTGAGAGTTAAGGAAACTATACCCGTCATTCTTTCTTCTACATTAAGTTTGGTAGAGGAAAGGGTTTTGGTGAAGGTTTTGAAGGCTCGTAGGTTAGCTCTAGGATGGACCATTGCAGACATAAAGGGGATAAGTGCTTCTAAATGTATGCATCAGATTCTACTTGAAGATGAGGCCAAACTAACTCGGGAAACACAAAGTCGTTTGAATCCTCCTATGAAGGAGGTCTTCAAAAAGAAGATCCTTAAGCTTTTGGACGTGGGCATCATCTACCCTAGCTCGGACTCAAAGTGGGTTAGCCTCATGCAAGTTGTCCCTAAGAAAAGTGGGGTCACGGTCGTGAAAAATGACAAGGATGAGCTTGTGCCTCAATGGATCCAAATAAGTTGGAGGGAATGCATCGACTACTGGAAGTTTAACACAACCATACGTAAGGATCATTTTCCCTCGCCCTTTATATATCAAATATTGGAAAGACTTGTAGACCACTAGCACTATTGTTTCCTTGATGGATACTCCGGGTACAATCAGATTGCCATTGCTCTCGAGGACCAAAAGAAGACGAAATTCACATGTGTAACACCCCGGGTATTCGCGAGAAATGAAAAAAAGACCATTTTGTCCCTAAAAGTCAAAGAATTAGCTTTTTGACCAAATGTCAAAATGTTGACTTTTAAATCAGGACATTTTGATCGGGACATCATCTAGAAACTTCACAAAGACCTTTATAAAGGTCTCGAGTTCCTAAACACATAGAATGCCAACATGCCAAAATTGGAGTTCAGAAATGGTCATTATGGTTCAAAAATGGTTAGGGGTATTATGGTAATTTTGGTCATTTTAAGCCTAAGGGCATTTTGGTCATTTTAAGCCTAAGGACATTTTGGTCATTTCAAAGAAGCCTTTAATTTTATCCTCCCTTCCATTGACTTACACATGTATATATGTGTGTTATAGGGTGAGATGGGCATTTAGTGGTGGGAGGCAGAAAAAAAAGGGGGAGAAAGTGAACCGTGAGGAAAATGAGAGGAGAAACAAGGGAAGAGGAGAGAAAAAGAAAGTAAGAAGATATCTACTGTTCTCTAGGAGTCCTTAGGACCATTTTAAGAAGACTATGATGGAGTTTGGACGTGAAGGAAATGTGGGTCTGATCCTTGGAACTTGGCTAAAACCCAAGAAAGTTGGGTCGTGCTCCCGAGGTAAGGTTTCTTCATTTTGAATTCATGGAACCTCTCATTAAGATCACTAGACTAATTTTGGTGGTTGAAACAAAAGAAAGGAGCAAGAAATAGTGAATTTTCAGTCGGGTCACTTTGCTGGCCGTGGACGACCCGGTTGTAGAAAACCGGGTTTGAGACCAAGGCTGAAAATGAATAATGGTGGCATATGGCCACCACACGTAGAGGGAAAAGACGGGCGCGTGAGGGTGCGTCCGATCTTATCTCTCGATATGTTCAACATGAAAGTTATTCCTTTTAATTTTCTGAGTTTAATGGTATAGTTTCTGGGACAATTTGACCATATATTGATTTAATTTCTAATTTCCAAAGTAATGGTCTTTATCTAAAATAATAATTATGATAATGGTATTAAATATAGATTAAGGGTAATTTGGTTATTCTAAAAGGTTCTTAGAAGTGAATTATGGCCATGACCCACTTTATGAAAAATTATAAGTTGAATATTATATGTTAGATGTGTGAGATAAGGTTGTGATTATGTAAATAGTTTAATTCATAATTATCAAACTTAATGCTCCTTGATAATTGAATTATTCTCTTCACAATTGTTGAACAAATCTTAGAAGAATATTTCCAATGACCTTACCTTGTTAAAATAGTTTGTTCATGCTTAATAATGATGTTGTACGTATAAGGTCATATGATCATGTTATGTTATTAAGAATGTTTGTATGTATAAGATGGTAAAGTGCATAAATATCGATTATTTTTTTAAATGATAAAATCAAGAAGTTCAAGAAGTTTAAATATGCTACTTGTGAACCTGTTGCCTTGCTTGGGAGTGGGATGGATGTGGGCGGTAACCCTGAAGGGCGACTTTCTTTTGGTTAATCTAATGGGTAATGGACGTGAATGAAAATGTGAAATCCTTTATTTGACAAGAAGTGTCAGACGGGAGTAGGATCGGTCGGGACCGGTCCTTTCAACTTGGTACCAGAGGTAGGATATTGGATATTTTGGTTCTTGGAATATGGGCCTTGTATTTGAATCATGTCATATCCATTAAATGGCAGTAATTAGCTTATGTGCTAACAAACTTTGATGAATTACAGAAACGTTCGAAAATTTGTTTATGGTTATGAACAATTTTTGAATTTGTTAAAAGAAAATGTTACTTTTGGGAATTATGATAAGATCAAATTTCGAAACTTGAAACAAGTGTTGATCTCCTTTCCTTTATGATAAGTGAATAAGCACTGGCTAATTTCCAGAAATTATTGATTTTTTACTGTACTAATATTTAGATTAAAAATGGGAAAATGTGACGGTGATGGTGTATGATTTTTACTGAAATCAGTTGATGCACATTAAACGAGATTGTAAAATACTTTCTGGAGTAAATATATATTGGAATAATTTGAATATGACTTTTAGAAATTATGACATTTATATGATAGTCATAACATGTTGATAGGCATGATGGGATAACGTGTGAAATCGTGTGACAGGAGATACTAGATGCGCAAATGATGATGAAATATGCGATAATAATGCTATGATATGACATGAATGATAATGAATACATATGATATGGTATGATGACAAGGTGATATGATGACATGATGATAATGATGATGATGTATATGATATATTTGAAAACTTGGTGATGTGAAGCCATGACGTGATGATATGAGTTGATATGGCGATATGAGTTGTGTGTCTGAGCTGATTGTGGATAGTCTCAGTTGTCAGGCTAGAGCCCCTTTCTTAAGACTGGTGTGATGTGAGTAACCACTCAGACGTTGTGCTAGGCTTCGGTTTCTAAGTGGGCGTTAGGTGGTTGGTCTCGAACGTCGAGCAGGGCTATAGATCCCAGGACTGGTATAATGGTAGTTAGTCCCAGACATCGAGCCAAAGGCTCTGTTTCCTGAGACTAGCATTGACTCAGACATCAAGCAGAGCTCTGTATCATGAGTTAGTATACACTCGGACGTCGAGCTGGACTCTATATCCCAAGTGGTTTGTATATGGATATTGTTTAGTCTCGGAAGTGGAGCTAGACTCTGTAACTTAAGACTAGCATTGTGGTGACGACTTAGACGTCGAGCTGGGCTCGGTATCCTAACTCGGTTTTCACATGGATAGTGGTTTGATACCTTCAGGAGAATGTTGTCTGCTGATATGATTGATGTTGTTTTTAGACTTGGTTCGAATGATATTCGATGTAATGGCCTAAGCGTAGTACCACAGTGTGATGATTAGTACTTGAAATGGTAATGGGTTGAGTTTGAATATGGACTGATGAAATAAGTTTAGACCATACGAGATCTCGGTATTATCTGAATTTTAATAAAGGTTGTGAATGGACGTTTACTTTTGTTTCACCTTATGCATGCACATATATGTTTTTTTTAAATGATTTTCTATGTGATTTTGATGATGTGTTGTTGATCAGTAATTTATTTGCACATTTTACGATGTTTTGATAAAAAAAAAGTATGTTTTAAACCTCGGGCCCTAGTTTTCGAACATGGTTGTGGTTATGGATTGGATATGCGACATGTTTGGATGATTCTTGGGCATATGATTTGGGTGAATATGATTGTAACATGAATTGTTATGTGTAACTAATATTGGGTGTCGAGGATAACTTTAGTTTGGTTTTATAATTTAGAGGACGAATTTTTTTAAGGAGGGGAGATTTTAACACCCAAGGTGTTCGCGAGAAATGGAAAATGATCATTTTGCCCATAAAATCAAAGAATTAACTTTTTGACCAAAAGTCAAAATGTTGACTTTTTGATCAGGACGTCATCTAGAAACTTCACAAAAACCTTTATTAGGGTCTCGACCTCCTGAACACATAGGCATGCGACATGCCAAAATCAAAGTTCAAAAATATACATTATGGTTCAGAAATGGTTAGGGATATTATGGTAATTTTGGTCATTTTAAGCGCAAGGGAATTTTGGTCATTTCAAAGAAGCCTGGAGTTTTCTGGAAAATTATTTAATTTTCTCCTTCATTCCTTCCACCGACTTACACATGTATATATAAGTGTTTCATTGGGTGAGATGTGCATTCGGTGGTGGAAGGCCAGAAAAAAAAAGGGGGAGAAAGTGAACCGTGAGGAAGATGGGAGGAGAAACAGGGAAGGAGGAGATAAAAGAAGATAAGAAGAGAAAGGAAGAGCTAAAGGAATAAATAGGAGAAAAACTAGTAGGAAAATAAGGAGGAAAAATGATGGTTGTGAGGGAAAAACATGGAACCCGTAAGCTTCGTGTTTCGACCATGTGGTTTGGAGTGTGAGAACTGATAAACAAGTTATCGACTGTTCTCTTGGAGTTGTAAGGACTATTTTATGAATAATAAGATGGAGTTTGGATGTGAAGGAAATGCAGGTCTGATCCTTGGAACTTGGTTGAAACCCAAGAAAGTTGGGTCGTGCTCTTGAGGGAAGGTCTCTTCATTTTGAATTCATAGAACCTCTTAGTAATATCACTAGATGATTTTGGTGGTTGAAACAAAAGAAAGGAGCAAGAAATAATGAATTTTTCAGTCAGGTCACACCAGGGGTCGCAGACGACCCAGTTGTAGAAAATTGGGTTTGAGACCAAGGTTGAAGATGAACAGTGGTGGCGCGTGGTTCTTCCAATAGTGATGGTGTGTGGCCACTACGTGGTTCTTCCAATAGTGATGGTGAGTGGTAACCCCACGATTACGACTTTCTTTTGGTGAATCTAATGGGTAATAGACGTGAATGAGAATGTAAAATCCTTTGTTTGACAAGAAGTGTCAGATGGGAGCAGGATCGGTCCTGTCAACATGTCCCTATGGTACATTTGCTTATCGTCGTGAGCTTTTCGGTTTGTTTAATGCGCCTGCTACTTTTCAGAGATGTATGATGTGTATTCTCTGACATGTTTGGGGATATCATTGAGGTCTTTATGGATGACTTTTCTTTGTTTCGGCACTCGTTTGATCTTTAGTTGGAAAATCTGATATGAGTACTTGTAAGATGCCAATAATGCAATCTGATTCTCAATTGGGAGAAGCCTCACTTCATGGTCCAGTAGGGCATCATGCTTGGCCATGTGATATTAAGCAAGGCATAGTCATAGATAAGGCCAAATTGGACATTGTTGAAAGGGTCCCGTACCCAACCACTGTCTGAGAGGTAAGATCATTCCTTGGGCTTACAGGGTTCTACCCTAGGTTCAGTAAGGATTTCTCGAAGTCAACGAGGCCATTGTGTTCCCTATTAGCCAAAGATGCCACGTATGAATTCAACAAAGAGTGCCAACAGGATTTTAACAATCTCAAGGCCAAACTCATGGAGGCCCCCATTATTAGGCCCCCAGATTGGAACCTTTTGAGCTTATGTGCGACACTTCGGACATTGCAATTGGTGCTATTTTGGGGCAGTGTATGAACAAGCTCCATCACGTGATAAATTATGAAAGTAAGACCTTGAATGAAACCCAACTCAACTATTCCACAATCGAGAAGGAATTACTTGATGTCATCTTTGAACTTGAGAAATTCTAGTCCTATCTCATCCAAACCAAGGTAATAGTTTATACGGATCATGCTACCCTTAAATACCTTCTTTCCAAGAAGGGTTCAAAGCCCCAGTTATTGAGATCGATGCTCCTCCTTCAAGAATTTGACTTGGAGATTTGTGACAAGAAAGGATGTCAGGACCTGTCCCAATCCCCCCGGGATTAACGAGGGACGCTCCTGATCCCATCTGACACGGAGTGTCAGACCAGGGAAAATTTGAACCTTTAGCCCAAAGGGTTCCAGAGTAAGCCAAGATCCGGATGAGGTATGTGATGTCTCGGTCTCTACTACAGTTCGCACCGTATTCAACCTGAAGGGCGTTGAAAACAGAAAGACTGTGAGTGGACAAAAAGTAATAAGTTTGGTAAAACACATTTCATAAATACCTTTATGCCCTTCACTAAAAAGCATGCATGCATAGTAAACTATTTATCCAATCACATGTTTAAATAACCATAATCATACGGGCCCCTCCCCAAAACCATTTACAGAAATATAGAACATAATAAACATATGCGGGATCTCAGCCCAAATCCATTTATCATCATAAAACACAATTTCGCAAACCAGTTGAAATCATGTTTATCATCATTCATATAACTAATCCTGTCACGGTATCTAGAGCTACGCGCGTGCTACCCGGGGTCTCAAACCCAAGTCTCTCTAGGGTCCACCCAGGTCAATGTCTGTAGATCAATGACCCTTCCTGGAGGTTATAATGCATAGCCTTTTTGAGAGTAAGGAACCTAACGGGGCTGACTCCACTCAGTCAGTGCTCCGTGACTACTCCGGGGTCCATCCAAGCCAACGACACTCCTCGGAGGAGACAATTCATATATAAAGGATGGTATACGAAAAACCTTTTAAGGATTCATGTCCGGCCCCCATAAACCGTTACGAATCATAAAAACCTTTCAAGGGTTCATGCTGGGCCCTAGGCCCGAATCCACATACAAACTGGACCTCAGGCCGAATCGGAAACCAACTAGGCCTCGTGCCCAATTTTGTAAACTAAATGGGCCTCGTACCCGATATCATAAAACAAATGGGTCTCGTGCCCGATACGTAAGTCAACTGGGCTCCGAGCTCGATTCGTATACTAACTAGGCCTCGAGCCCGATACGTAAACCAACTGGGCCTCAGGCCCGATGCCTTGTTAAATCAAATGGACCTCAAGTCCGAGAGTTAGTAAATCAAATGGGTCTCGTGCTCGATCCTTATTTCCAAATCCGAAATTGATTCAAGAACCAATTGGGCCTCTGGCCCGAGAACGTAACTAAAAGGGACTTCGAGTCAGAGGGTTTCCAAAACAAATGGGTCGTGAACCCGAGTTTACCTTTTCAAATCCAAAACCATTTCATGAAATCATTTCCAAAACTATAAGCACGGAAAATCAGTGCAAAACTGAAAACCTCGATTTACGTGCAAGCACGTAAATCGCCTCGAAATACGTGAAATCATATAAATCACAACGATCCAAATCCACATCATAGAATCATATCCATAAAGCATATAAAACATTTATGCATGCATCACAGTTTAGAAATCAAGGTCGAATCACAGACCGTCCTAAGCTGCAGCCTCGATTTGCGCGTTGTAAGCCTCACCGGGCTAATCGTCGTCACCAGGACTTCCAAACCTGTCCAAATCAGTCTAGCGGGTTACTAACTACCTAAATAACCTCTCATTGAAGCCCCATAATTTTCCCTAATTTTTAACTATTTTTAATTAGGATCCTAAACCTTCGGATGCCACGAACATTATCGAGACAGTATCCGATCGACATGAAACCAGTCCCAAAATGTTCGTTACATCGAAAAGATTAAAAGTCATGTTGGAACCTTCCCCATTAGACGTCTCACACGCCCTCACGCGCGGCCCAAAGGGGCTGCGCGTGGGAGCCATGAGCCGCCCAAAGGGGCTGCGCGTGGGAGCCTTGCGCCAGTCACTATTCACCTTCTTCAACCTTAAGAAACCCGGTCCACTGGTTTTGAACCGGGCCGAACCGGTCTGAACTGGAGCGACCGGTTCACTGTCGAATCTGGTTCATTTCAACTCCATTCCTTCCTTTTTTGATTCCTAAAGCTTCCTAGCATCATACTTAATCTACTTAGCTATTAAAAACACTAGAAAACCAAAAGAAATCATACCTTCCAAGATCAAATAGTATGCTTGATATTCAAGCTTGGTTTTCAGCCCTTCCAGGCGTCCTTTTCCTTTGAAATCGATCCCCAAAAAGTTTTCGTCGTTCCTAGGTCACATTAGAATAACAAGGGGCTCAAAATCACGACCAAAACTTGATTTCCAATTTTTTAATATAACAAGGGCTCTTGGGTTACTCACCTCCGTCGTCCACCACCGTGGCTCGCCGTCCATCCTGTGCCATCTTAGCTTATCTCAACCTTTCCTTAACCCTCACAGAACGTATGGATGCAAGGGGGGTAGTGGTGGTGTGTCGTGTGGGTTGTTTGCTAAGTGAGAATGGAGGAAATGGAAGTGTCCGGGTTGTGAGAAAACAGAGAAGAAGATGATAGTGATCAGGTGAGAAAGGGAAGCGAATGGAGGGTGAGGATTGAGAGATTTGTTGAAATGGAGGGAAATAAATCCACAAATTGGGGGTTTGGCCCAATAGGATGAGTGACACTTGTCACTCATCCATGGGTCCCACTTAAAATATCTACCCAATCAGATATTGCCACCTCATCACTGCTTCGTAATACGTGTATAGTAAAATCGAACTTCCGTGACCCATAACTTTCCCGTCCGAAGTCCGATTTCAGCGTTCCGCTTGTCTACAGATTCGTATCAACCCGATCAACGTAATGGGCCTCGACCCTAGGCCAACGAACCTCCTGATCCAAAAGTCAACTATTCACCCCTTTTAAACCAAATTACCAAAGTACCCTTTAACTTCCGAACGTCATAACTTCTTCCTCGAATGTCGGAATTGGACGTGCCACCTGTCTATGAACTCGTGACGTCTCGAGCCACGTTACAGTCATTGGCCAAAGTCCATTTGACATCCTGAGCAAAAAGTTAACATTTTACTCACGACTATGGGCAAAACGATCATTTTGTATAGTTCGTCTGATTTCGCCCAATTAATCACCGATTAACCTCACTAATCCTGATTAGTCACTAATCTAATCCAGGAATTCGGGACGGGTCGTTACAAAGGAAGTGAGAATGTGGTTGTGGACCATATGAGTAGATTGATCCATGAGTCACATGAAGAAGTGGATCATCTTCCCCTTCAAGAAACCTTCCCGGAAATGCAGCTCTTCACCTTCATGCTAATGGAACCTTGGTATACGTATCTAACTAATTTCCTTATCAGTAAATGCTTCCTTGCTAACATGAATTGGTACCAAAAAGACAAGCTACGAAAAGAGGCCTAGTACTACAATTGGGGCGAGCAATATCTTTGGAAGCATTGTTCGGACTAAGTCATTAGAAGATGTGTCCAGGCCTAGGAACGTAAATCAATCCTCACGTTTTACAATAGCTTAGCTTGCAACTGATTACGCTAAATGTAACAACCCGTCCGAATTTCAGGATTAGATTAGTGACTAATTAAGGATGAGTGAGGTTAATCAGTGATTAGTGGGGTACTTTCGGACGGACGATGCAAAATGACCGTTTTGCCCCTAGTCATGGGTAAAATGTTGACTTTGCGTTCAAGAGGTCAAATGGACTTTGGCCGATGACTGTGACGTAGTTCGGGACGTCACGAGTTCATAGATAGGTGGCACGATCGATTTCGACATTCGAGGAAGAAGATATGACGTTCGGAAGTTAAGAGGTACTTTGGTAATTTGGTTAAAAGGGGGCAAATACTTGACTTTTGGACCGGGAGGTCCGATGGCCGAGAGCCAAGGACCGTTACGTAGATCGGGTCGATACGAACCCATAGACAGGAGGCACACTGAAATCAGACTTCGAACGGGAAAGTTATGGGTCACGGAAGTTCAGTTTCACTATACACGTATTTCGAGGCAATGATTAGGTGGAAATATCTAATTGATCATATATTTGAGTGGGGCCCTCGGATGAGGGACAAGTGTCACTAATATAGTGCTGACTTTTCCTAAAAAGGGGATCTCTGATTGGTCCATTTAAATAATAAAAATCAGCCTTTTCTGTCTCTTCCTCCCTCGATCACCTTCTCTATTTTCTGCACAAAACCAAACCTTAAACCCAATAATAAACCCTCTGAGCCTTCCCTATTGCTGTTGGAATTTAAATGAGATTGAGAGAGTGAGAGGAGGCGAGTTGATTGGTGGCACAGGTGGCGACCGTCGTGCACGGCGGCACGAGACGGTGGCGAGCAACCGAAACGGGTAAGCCTTGGGTTTTGAATTGGAACTGTGGTTTCCTTTGCTTATTGATCGATTCCATTAATTAGGGAAGGTTCCTGGTGATCTTAGGGACGGTTTGGGATTGGAAACTCAGCGGGGAGTGGTCTGAATCGTGTGGGCAGTGAAGAGGAAAATTGGGTCGTAAAACTCGATCCAAACAAGTATATTCTAGGACTTTGTTCTTTGTTTTGAAATGGTAGAACAATAGGAATGGAAGGGACGAACCTGTAGGAACAAAAAGGATTGAAAAATTGGTCGAAAATGGAGAAAACCGGTCACGCCGGTCCGGTCCGGTCGAGAACCAGCGAACCGGTTTAGACTTGATTTGCTGGAGGTTGATGGTGACTGTAGCTAGGCATGTGGCCTTCACGCGCAGCCCCTTTAGGCGGCTCTTGGGGGGTGGTTGAAGCATAATTTGGGGGTGGTTTCAACATGTATTTTATTCTATTCGATGTAACGAACATTTTGGGACTGGTTTCGTGTCGATCGGACACCGTCTCGATAATGTTCGGGACATGGGAAGGTTTAGGTTTGAGATTTAAAATAGTTAAAAATTCGGGAAAATTACTGGACTTCAATGAGAGGTTAATAAGGTAGTTAGTAACTCTCTATTACGATTTGGACAGGTTTGGGAATCCCGGTGACGACGATTAGCCCGGTGAGGCTTATGGCACGCAAACTGAGGCGGCAGCTTAGGACGGTCTGTGAGTGGACCTTGATTTCTAAACTGTGATGCATTCATAAATGTTTGATATGGCTTATAAATATGATTCTGTGATGATGATTTGGATGATTATGAATTATATAATTTCACGCATTTCGAGGTGATTTACGTGCTTGCACGTAAATTGAGGTTTTTGGTTTTACGCTGGTTTTCCGCACTTATAGTTTTGGAAATGATTTCATGAAATGGTTTTGGATTTGAAAAGGTAAACTCGGTTTCGAGACCCATTTGTTTTGGAAACCCTCGTACTCGATGTCCCTTTTAGTTACGTTCTCGGGCCAGAGGCCTAATTGGTTCTTGAATCGATTTCGGATTTGGAAATATGGAATCGGGCATGAGACCCATTTGATTTACGAACTCCCGGACTTGAGGTCCATTTGATTTAACAAGGTATCTGGCCAGAGGCCCAGTTGGTTCACGTATCGGGCCAGAGGCCCAGTTAGCTTGTGAATCGGGCTTATCGGGCACGAAGCCCATTTGGTTTACGATATCGGGCACGAGGACCATTTAGTTTACGAAATCAGGCACGAGGCCCGGTTAGTTTACGATTCGGGCCGGATGCCCAGTTTTTGTGTGGATTCGGGCTTAGGGCCCAATTATGTTTTAAGATTGTGATTTTGGGTCAGGGACCCATAAATGGTTTTTATGGTTCATGACGGTTTATGGGAACCGACATGAACCCTGGAAAGGTTTTTATGGTTCATGACGGTTTATGGGGACCAGCATGAACCCTTGAAAGGTTTTTATGATTCATGACGGTTTATGGGGGACGAACATGAATCCTTAATAGGTTTTTCGTATACCATCCTTTATATATATATATCTATATATATATATATTGTCTCCTCCGGGGAGGGTCGTTGTCCTGGGTGGACCTCGGAGTAGTCACGGGGCACTGACTGAGCGGAGTCGCCCCCGTTGGTTCCTTACTCTCAGAAAGGCTATGGATTATAACCTCCAGGGAGGGTCATTGATATACGGACATTGACCTGGTAGACCCTGGAGAGACTTGGATTTGAGACCCCGGGTAGCACGCGCGTAGCTCTAGATACCGTGATAAGATTGATTGTATGAAATAAATATATGGATAAACATGATTTCAATTGGTTTTCGAAATTGTGGTTTATGATGATAAATGGATTTGGGCTGAGATCCCACATATGTTTACTATGTTATGGTTTTCTATAAATGGTTTTTGGTATGAGCCCATATGGATGTGGTTGTTAAACATATGTGATTGGATAAATGGTTTTACTATGCGTGCATGCTTTTTAGTGAAGGGTATAAAGGTCTTTTATTAAATGTATTTTCTGAACTATTACTTTTTGTCCACTCACATTCTTTCTGTTTTCAATGCCCTTCAGGTTGAATACGATGCAGACTGTAGTAGCGACTGGGACATCATATACCTCCTCCGAATCCTGGCGTACTCTTGAAGCCGGAAGGCTAAAGGTTCAAATTTTCCCTGGTTTTGACCAATGGATGGTCGAATTTTGTTGAGTTAGATGGCTATGCTACCGAGAGCAGCCGGGTTCGGGGAACCCTAGTTGAACTTACGGTAAGATTGGATTGACGTCCTTACGATGTCAAGACCGCGGGGTCGGTCAGATTGTGGATTATACTGCCTTATGTAGTTGGGTTCAGAGGAACCCTAGGTAGTGATCGTGGAACCCTATGGTAGGGTGTATGGTTCAGAAATGTGAGTTGGCGAGTGGTTTGACGTTGAAAACTTTTCATAATCGAGACTGTCGGTCGGTCTAGTCATGTCAGCTTTAGTGATGGGACTGCACTCTGCAGTCGAGGTTGTGTTAATTGGTTAGGATTAGTTGGTTTTCATGCTACTTTAGCTTTGATGGATTGTTGGTGCAGCTAAGGTCATGGACGACTGGGTAGACGACATTGGTTGAGTCGAGTTACGACTGGTTAGAGATCGGTTGGACAGGTTACCAGGGTTGTGATAGGTCCTCAAATACGCATTATTTTATATTATTTTATACCCTTTATACTTGATTTTTAATATTAAAATATTAAATAAATAGATAAATTAATTTATTTCGTGTTTTTTTTATTTAAATAAATAAAGTTTGTAATTTGGAGTATTTTGGCGAAAGAATCGTCTCGATCGGAATTTTAACGAAAATATTATGGACGAATTTCGGTGAAATATTACTAAGTTAATTAATTAATTGATTTTGCAGCCCAAACCATTTTTCCATTCAAGTGTTGCAGCCCAACAGAAAAAAGAAAAAGAAAAAAAGCCCAGCTCCGACCCAGGCCCGCGTCTCGCAGCCTAAACCGCGCGGCCCAATCCTGCGCAGCAGCCTTTCTTGTCCACTGCAGGCGCTGGCCGAAAGCCCTCTCTTCCCTTCGGCACGCGTGCGTCGAAAGCTCTCCCTCCCGCTCGACCAGCGTCCGCCGAATTCCAGCTCTCCAATTCAGCAGCACACCGCCGAATTCTGTACTTGATTTTCAGCTGCTCTCTGCTGAATTCTTTTCCAGCAGCTTCCACCCAATTTCCACCCAAATTCCTTCCACTTTCCAACCCAATTTTGCAAGTTTACAACTCAAACCACTTCTAAACATCATCACAAATCTTTATTACTCATCATTCCATTATTCCACATTTTTTATTGTATTTTTATATTATTTTTTATAGCTTTTTCCACCTATAAATAGGGATTCAATTCTTGTATTTTGGGAGTCCCCCATTAGTTTCATTCTTCCATTTCTTTCATTTTTCTTAGTTCTTAGTTCTTAGTTCTTAGTTTAGTTCTTTTGTTTCTCTCTTTTGAGAGACATTTTTGGGGACCATTTTTACTTCTTGTAGATTTTCTTATTAATTAGTTTTCTTTTAATTCTTATTCGTAATTTATGTTATTTTTATGTTATTTTCATTTCTTCTTTACTATTGTTTTTGGTATTTTCTTTCTAACATTTGTAAGTAAGAATGCAATCTCCATGTGTTTTACTTTTTGAATTTCTTTTACTTCATATGTTTTAGTGCTTAAACTTCAATTTGATGTTAAGTGTTTTATCCGCTGTCGGTGCACTTAGAGTAGAATTGAAGAGATTAAATGTTGATCGCTGTCGGCGCATTTAATTATAAACTTAAGGTAAATCATGTTGTAAATGTTTGAAGCATATTGATGTTTGACGCACATTAATGGTTGATGCATTTATAATATTGAAAGATGTATGTAAGTATTTGAGATGATAAAGGTAGGATTTCGTGATTGGTTTATTATGAGCAAAATGTTAGAATTAATGTGATTGTTAATTCGAAATTACTTACGTAAAAGTGTGAGTTTTGTCTATGAAACTACTCTATGGTTTGTAAGTTCTAATTAGCATGAACATTTGCATCTTAATTTTTAGTTAGTGTTGTCTTTAGCTTAAATTACAAATCTTTTCAAAACCCCCCTTTTTATTCTTTATTCTTTTATTCTTTTATTCTTTTAATTCTTTTATTCTTTGATTCCTTTTTATTCTTTATTCTTTATTCTTTTATTCTTTAATTCTTTTATTCTTTTATTATTTAATTCTGTAATTCATTATTCTTTTATTCATCTCCCACTAACACATTATTAATGTTCCCTAATTTCCCCGGTTAAGAACGATCCCTATTTACCAATACTACATCTACACAAAAAGGGTTTAAATTGCACAACACTCAAATTACGTATTTAATTTAATGCGTAGTTTGGGCACAGTCAATTTTTGGCGCCGTTGCCGGGGAAATTGTAAATCATTTTAATTTGTTAGTGTATGTATATAAATTGTGCATATTATACTTGTTTATAAATTTTACTTTTGTTAATATTATATTTGTTTATAACATTTACTTACTTGTTTATATTTTATTTATCAATCTTATTACTGTTCTTATTATTTTTGTTTATAATGTTCATACTTTACTTATTCATAGTTTCTAATTTATACTTGTTCATAAATGTTCATAAATTATATATATATATATATATATATATATTTGTTCATATTCAAATTGTTTATGTAAATTTAAAATTCTATCATACTTGTTCATTATTTAATTTTATTTGTACTTGTCATAAATGCATATTGTACATATTCACTTTTCCTTACTCTTATTTTATTTTATTTTATTTTTTTTTCCTTTACACTTTATTTCTTTACACTTTAATCCATTAACTTTAACTTTATTCCATAACTTTAAATTTATTCAATCACTTTAAATTTATTCAATTAACTTTTTCTTTATTCCACTAACTTTTACTTTATTCCATTAACTTTACATTCACATTTTTTTTTTCTTTATTACACTTTAAATATATTCCTTTAACTTTATTCCATTAACTTTCTTTTTCATTAATTTTATTCTATTAACTTTTTATTCTACTAACTTTTTATTCCATTAACTTTTTATTCCATTAACTTTTTATTCCATTAACTTTTATTCCATTAATTTTATTCCATTAACTTTTTATTTCACTAACTTTTTATTCCATTAACTGTATTTCATTAACTTTTTATTCCATTAACTTTTTGAATTTTGAAATTAAAAAAAAATCTTATCTTAGCTTTATGTTAGTGTTAATTTATACTTGTAAATAAATGTAGTATATATGTTACTTGTTACCTTTTATACATGTTCATAACTTTTATATTTCTTAGTATACATACATACTTGTTCATAATAGTCTTTCATTTATGTTTGTTTCTAATTCTCTTACTTGTTATTTTATTCTTGTTCATACTTGTACATAATGTTCATTCTTTTTAATTTTTCATAAATGCTTATAGTAAATATTCACTTTTCCTTATTTTTATTTTTATTTTTTGGTATTTTTTTTTAAAAAAAGAGCATAAAATTCGTTAAAAAAAAATCTTCATTTATTTAATTTTTAAATTCCGAAAAAAAAATTAATTATTAAAAAAAAATTGTTCATACGTAAATAAATTATTTTCTTTTTCTTCATTTATTTAATTCTTAACTTGCATTTCATATTTCATTTAACTTGCATTTTCACTTAACTTGCATCTTTCATTCTAACTTGCATTTCATATTTCATTTAACTTGCATTTTTAACTTCACTTGCATATTTAGTTTAACTTGCATTGCACTCTTCCTCTAACTTACATCTTTAACTCACATTTCATCCTTAACTTTAATTTGCATATCTAACTTGCATTCTTAATTAACGTACATCTCTGACTAACTAACTTGCATCTCTGTCTAGGCTGGGTGGACGTTAAACTTCAAGCGCTTGTTAGGAGGCAACCCAATGTGTTCCCGGGATGTGAAGGAGTCATCAATACAGATTTGCTATACTTCTACCCTTCACTCTCTTTTATTTTGTTTGTTTAATGTTTTCCTATTATTTTCGTAAATCATCTTCCTTACTTTGATTCTATGTTTAATTACTTCGTATTTTCCTACATTGAGGACAATGTAGAATTTAAGTGTGGGGGAATGGTTTACAATTTTAATTATTCAAAAAAAAAAATTGAAAAAAATATATTTTAAAAAAAATAATAAAAAAAATAAAAAAAAAAAAAAATTTGAATCTTTTTGTTTTAACTTAGTGTTTTTATGAGTTTTAAGTTGCCATTTAACTTGTCAATGATATAAATGAACATAAATGAATATGTTATGACCATAAAGATAATCACTACAACTTGAATTTGTTTGTTAATATTGTGTGATTGAGTGTTATAACTTGAAGATAATGCATGTAAATTGGCATATAAACGAGCATGATAAGATAAGTATGAATCATATGAACCTTATGTGAGCTTTAGAACTTTATATATATCTTTGATGAGTGATTCATAAGTTCTTTATTTAAATTGATATACATATGCCTCATAACTACTTGCCATAGCTTTTAATGAACTCTAGAGTACTAGAACTTATTCTATGTGATTTTCAAAGCTTTTAAGTCAATAAACTCTCTGATTTTGGAAATGATTAAGGCATTAGGGTTAACACCACAAATTCAAACATCCATGTTCCCTATTTTGTGCGCACGAGTTGCGACCCCCTTAGTTTTAACCCTTTTGAGCCCACATTAAGCCTTTCTTTCATCACCATGATTATCTAAACACTTGAGCTTAGTATAGACATCCTTTACCCTTGTTCCAAGAACTCGGTTGAAGATATAAAGATTGTGTAAGGAGAAAATGATGATGTTGAAAAGACTTTTATGTGAACTATTTGGATTTACCTACTCAAGCTTTGTTGTATTGTTGACACATGTTATTACCTTGATATAAAAAAAAAAGCAAAAAAAAAAAAGTCGAGTCTCGATCAAGGTAATAAGGTTTGGTTATGTAATGTTTGAGTTAAGTCCCTTACATTTGTAAATCCGACACAAAGAATGATTGTGAGGCCCAACATGATGGAATTAGGCCTATGTTCGAAGGGATGGATTACTGACATCATTGCACTAAGGTTGGGAAGCTATGATACGTTTTGGGAGTCTATTGAGTCATGGAACGAATTGAGCACCACTTGTCCTATATTTTCCTTGCCTCTAATCTTAGCCCCATTATAACCTTCGTAAAGACCTTATGATCCTTAAGATGGGCAATTTTGATTAGTGGAGTCAATCACTTGAGTAAGCTTATGGTTTTGGTTCATTTGTGCAAGTATGTTTTGTTTTTATCTTGAGGTGTTTGTTTGAGATTTTGCAAAAGTACTTCATTTTGATTATGTGAGTATTTCTCACATACTTTGAGTGCAACACACAAACCCTCACAAATTGAGTGAATTTATGAGTGCATATCCTTGTGAGTTGATTCATATTTGTTTTATTCATGTTGAGATCCAATTCACCATATTTACTCATTATCTTACTTGTTGAAACATTTTGTCACCATGTATTAACTCTTGAATTCCATATGCTTAAATGTTTTAAGTGAAAATCTTTTATGCCATGATAATAATGAAATATTGAGACAAATGGTTAAAGGTTACTTGTTTTGATTTTGTAGTTTGATTTTAGTATTTGCTAGGGACTAGCAAAGTTTAAGTGTGGGGGTATTTGATAGGTCCTCAAATAAGCATTATTTTATATTATTTTATACCCTTTATACTTGATTTTTAATATTAAAATATTAAATAAATAGATAAATTAATTTATTTCGTGTTTTTTTTATTTAAATAAATAAAGTTTGTAATTTGGAGTATTTTGGCGAAAGAATCGTCTCGATCGGAATTTTAACGAAAATATTATGGACGAATTTCGATGAAATATTACTAAGTTAATTAATTAATTGATTTTGCAGCCCAAACCATTTTTCCATTCAAGTGTTGCAGCCCAACAGAAAAAAGAAAAAGAAAAAAAGCCCAGCTCCGGCCCAGGCCCGCGTCTCGCAGCCCAAACCGCGCGGCCCAATCCTGCGCAGCAGCCTTTCTAGTCCACTGCAGGCGCTGGCCGAAAGCCCTCTCTTCCCTTCGGCACGCGCGCGTCGAAAGCTCTCCCTCCCGCTCGACCAGCGTCCGCCGAATTCCAGCTCTCCAATTCAGCAGCACACCGCCGAATTCTGTACTTGATTTTCAGCTGCTCTCTGCTGAATTCTTTTCCAGCAGCTTCCACCCAATTTCCACCCAAATTCCTTCCACTTTCCAACCCAATTTTGCAACTTTACAACTCAAACCACTTCTAAACATCATCACAAATCTTTATTACTCATCATTCCATTATTCCACATTTTTTATTGTATTTTTATATTATTTTTTATAGCTTTTTCCACCTATAAATAGGGATTCAATTCTTGTATTTTGGGAGTCCCCCATTAGTTTCATTCTTCCATTTCTTTCATTTTTCTTAGTTCTTAGTTCTTAGTTCTTAGTTTAGTTCTTTTGTTTCTCTCTTTTGAGAGACATTTTTGGGGACCATTTTTACTTCTTGTAGATTTTCTTATTAATTAGTTTTCTTTTAATTCTTATTCGTAATTTATGTTATTTTTATGTTATTTTCATTTCTTCTTTACTATTATTTTTGGTATTTTCTTTCTAACATTTGTAAGTAAGAATGCAATCTCCATGTGTTTTACTTTTTGAATTTCTTTTACTTCATATGTTTTAGTGCTTAAACTTCAATTTGATGTTAAGTGTTTTATCTGCTGTCGGTGCACTTAGAGTAGAATTGAAGAGATTAAATGTTGATCGCTGTCGGCGCATTTAATTATAAACTTAAGGTAAATCATGTTGTAAATGTTTGAAGCATATTGATGTTTGACGCACATTAATGGTTGATGCATTTATAATATTGAAAGATGTATGTAAGTATTTGAGATGATAAAGGTAGGATTTCGTGATTGGTTTATTATGAGCAAAATGTTAGAATTAATGTGATTGTTAATTCGAAATTACTTACGTAAAAGTGTGGGTTTTGTCTATGAAACTACTCTATGGTTTGTAAGTTCTAATTAGCATGAACATTTGCATCTTAATTTTTAGTTAGTGTTGTCTTTAGCTTAAATTACAAATCTTTTCAAAACCCCCCTTTTTATTCTTTATTCTTTTATTCTTTTATTCTTTTAATTCTTTTATTCTTTGATTCCTTTTTATTCTTTATTCTTTATTCTTTTATTCTTTTATTCTTTTATTCTTTTATTATTTAATTCTGTAATTCATTATTCTTTTATTCATCTCCCACTAACACATTATTAATGTTCCCTAATTTCCCCGGTTAAGAACGATCCCTATTTACCAATACTACATCTACACAAAAAGGGTTTAAATTGCACAACACTCAAATTACGTATTTAATTTAATGCGTAGTTTGGGCACAGTCAGGTTGGTACTTGTCGATGGAATCCTTGAGTGGGGATACAGAGTAGTTAGTACGGGCGGTTGATTTCGTTGGATGTGGAGTCTCGATAGCGATGTTTGGTGGTTAGGTCTGCACGAGTCTGTGGCAGGCACTACTACCGAGAGTGGTTGTAGTTACGGTTGTTGGGAATTGGGGACGTTCGAGGAACATTTCCTTTTCTCGTATGAGTTGTCGGGGTGACTATACCCAGAGTTTTTGGGTACAACGGAGATAGAGTTTCTCGAATTCGAGCAGAGGTACGGGGTTGTCGCTCAGTATGAGCGGAGATCCAGGGTTGTCTGATTGCACACGGTGTGCTGGTGTTAGTAATGGTGCTGATACTAGTGTGGATGCTTGTGTGCTGATACTAGTGCAGGTGATAGTGATGGTGCTGGTACTAGTGCTGGTGCTGGTGTCAGTGATTGTGATGACGATGAGCCACGTGTCGGGATGTGACTCCGTCGAGATGGGTATAAGTTTGGTATCTATCTTTCGGGAGTGGATCACGGATAGAGTTAGACTGGTTACAGACACGTGATTGATTTCCGAGTGTGTTGGTTCTGACATGGTTGGAACTTCAGAATCGAGAGAGGTTGTGATTGAGGTGACGAGAGGAGTGCGGATTTTTCGCATTGGTAATGGGTATTTCGAAGTCATTTTGGGTGACTTCTCAGGTTCTGCCATGGTAGATGATGGTTGTGTCACCAGTACATTGGTCCTATGTTGGTTGGTGGACCTGGGATTTGTTTTGGGTCATCAGGAGGAGTTCGGTATATCGAAGTTGGGTGAATGAGATTTCTCATTTTCTGCTTGGTGGCAGAAGATGTTGGTTTACATGGAGTGGTGAGTGCAGCGAGTTTTGGTTGCATTCACATAGGATGAGTTTTGATGTCATCGTTTTGGATCATCCTTGGTTTTTCCCAGGTGGAATGAAAATGATCGATACAAGGTAATTGGAGAGGACCGACGATCTCGACGTGTCTCGTCGTTGACTGATTTGTTTAGATGTGGGAATTGGTTGAGGTGTGTTGTGACTGACGAAGGATTCAAGAGGGTGTAAGACCCTATGATCGGATCTCGGGTGGATTGTTAGTTGAGTGAGCATGTGTGGATCCTAGGTGGATCGGGATTGTGATGTTGAGGACTTTGGGCGTCGTGACGATCCAGGATTGTGACGTTTATCGTCGGGTGACATAGTGATGGATCTGGATCACGATCTGGATGATCCAGAAAGGTGGAGAGTTTATCGCTCTTACTTGGATATTTGAGTTAAGGATGATGGGACTGAACTTCTTTTCAAGGTAAATCCCGTATGGTATATTACTCAGGCGAGTAGGTGTCCGATGGGGTTAGATTTGGTCAGCCTTAGAGGTGTGAATGTTGGAATTGGCTTCCTTATGAAGTCAATCTAATGTTTGGTGAGGTAATCAATTGAGCACGTAATCCATAGGTTCGGAATTGGTACGCCTTGGTGGGCGTGAGTCAAACTCATACGCGTTAGATTACGTGATTAGAAGTAGACGTTTTGTTACTGGTCGGGTGACCGTGAGACTCGAAATGGATGATGGGTTGGAGTTCTGATTTGTCTAGTACTGGATTGGATAGCTGGACTCCAAGATTAAAACGTATTTGGCTACGACCTAGGTCGTTGTTGTAGGCGGGTTGGTGGATGGATGTACATACCCTATACGTGGTTTGAGGTACGATACCAGGTAGACTTGTGGTGCCTCGTGACGGTATATTAGGTATACCAGTAGTACTTTGGTGAGCGTGTTGGTAGTCGGCTTAGTCCCGATACCATTGGATTGGTCGAGGATGTGAACTGGACATTGGATACCGTGCACTGGGTCATGGTATTTCTGATGGGTCCAGTTACACACAGGTTGAGTGAGTTTGTGGTTATTGTAACCATAAGTGAGTATCGTGTCAGTTTTTGACTGGCGACTGTCAAGTGGCGGCAGTTTTTCGGATGTGTCAGCGTGAATCGATTAGTGAGTTGGTGACTCCCAGTGGGAGCAGATAACAGGATATATTGGTGATTGAGCAAGGAACCGTCGAGTTGCTCGTGTCAACGAAATGGTAGATTTGTTTAGTGGTATCAACTCGAAACGTATGACCACTATCACTCGAAGAGGTCGAGTGTGGTCGATGCGACATGAGTATTAGTGGTACGTCTGGGTACAGACAAGTTTTTTGTTGACTAGTGGGTGTACTAGTGTATACGAGTTGTGATATCGAATTATTTCCACGAAGTTGTTATGGAATCAGATAGTTGGAATTTCGAGGACGAAATTAATTAAGGAGGGAAGATTGTAACGACTCGTCCCGAATTTCGAGATTAAATTAGTGACTAATTAAGGATTAGTGAGGTTAATCAGTGATTAGTGTGGTACTTTAGGATGGACGATGCAAAATGACCATTTTGCCCCTCGTAGTTGGCAAAATGTTAACTTTGCATTCAGGCGATCAAATGGACTTTGGCCGATGATTGTGACGTATTTTGGGACGTCACGAGTTTGATTCCAACATTCGAGGAAGAAGATATGACATTCGGAAGATAAGGGGTACTTTGGTAATTTGGTTAAAATAGGGTGAATAGTTGATTTTTGGACCGGGAGGTCCGATGGCCGAGGGCCGAGGACCGTTACGTAGATCGGGTCGATACGAACCCATAGACAGATGGCACACTGAAATCGGACATCGAACGGGAAAGTTATGGGTCACGAAAGTTTAGTTTCACTATACACGTATTTCGAGGCAATGATTAGGTGGAAATATCTGATTGGTCAGCTATTTGAGTGGGGCCCTCGGATGAGTGACAAGTGTCACTCATCTAGTGCTGACTTTTCCTAAAAAGGGGATCTCTGATTGGTCCATTTAAATAATAAAAATCAGCCTTTTCTGTCTCTTCCTCCCTCGATCACCTTCTCTGTTTTTGCACAAAACTAAACCTTCAACCCAATAATAAACCCTCTAAGCCTTCCCTATTGCTGTTGGAATGTAAATGAGATTGAGAGAGCGAGAGGAGGCGAGTTGATTGGTGGCACGTGCGCCGACCGTCGTGCACGGTGGCACTAGACGGTGGCGAGCAACCAAAACGGGTAAGTCTTGGGTTTTGAATTTGAACGGTGGTTTCCATTGCTTATTGATCGATTCCATTAATTAGGGAAGGTTCCTGGTGATCTTAGGGACGGTTTGGTATTGGAAACTTAGCGGGGAGTGGTCTGAATCGTGTGGGCAGAGAAAAGGAAAACTGTGCCGTGGAACTCGATCGAAACAGGTATGTTCTAGGACTTTGTTCTTTGTTTTGAAATGGTAGAACAATAGGAATGAAAGGGACGAACGTATAGGAACTAAAAGGATTGAAAAATAGGTCGAAAATGGAGAAAACTGGTCGCGTCGGTCCGGTCTGGTCGAGAACCAACGAACCAGTTTAGACCTGGTTTGCTGGAGGTTGATGGTGACTGTAGCTAGGCCTTCACGCGCAACCCCTTTGGGCGGAGCGTGAAGCATAATTTGGGGGTGGTTTCAACATGACTTTTATTCTATTCGATGTAACGAACATTTTGGGACTGGTTTCGTGTCGATCGGACACCGTCTCGATAATGTTCGGGACATCGGAAGGTTTAGGTTCGAGATTTTAAAAAGTTAAAAATTTGGGAAAATTATGGGACTTCAATGAGAGGTTAACAAGGTAGTTAGTAACCCTCTATTACGATTTGGACAAGTTTGGGAGTCCCGGTGACGACAATTAGCCCGGTGAGGCTTATAGCACGCAAACCGAGGCGGCATCTTAGGACGGTCTGTGAGTGGACCTTGATTTCTAAACTGTGATGCATGCATAAATGTTTGATGTGGTTTATAAATATGATTCTGTGATGATGATTTGGATGATTTTGAATTATATAGTTTCACGCATTTCGAGGTGATTTACGTGCTTGCACGTTGGGGGGATCGGAACCCCAAAGTTAAGCGAGTTGAGGCTGGTGCAATTCCAGATGGGTGACCCCCTGGGAAGTTGCACCGTGAGCTCCCGAAAACAAAACCGTGAGGGCAAAGGTAAGGAGGCCCAAAGCGGACAATATCGTACTAGATGAGTCGGGACCTGACAGAGGAGGGTCGGGTCCTAACAGAATGGTATCAGAGCTGGACCCCGACCGGAAGTGTGCCAGCGAGGACGCTGGGCCCCAAGGGGGGGGGGGTGGATTGTAAGACCCGATCTTGGAAGCAAGAACAGTGAGCAAGACCCGTGTCGGGGTTCGGTTTTAAGCTTATTTTCTGTACTTATAGTTTTGGAAATGATTTCATGAAACGATTTTGGACTTGAAAAGGTAAACTCGGGTTCGAGACCAATTCTTTTGGAAACCCTCGGACTCGAAGTCCCTTTTTAGTTACTTTCTCGGGCCAGAGGCCCAATTGGTTCTTGAATCGATTTCGGATTTGGAAATATTGAATTGGGCACGAGATCCATTTGATGTAAGAACTCCCAGACTTGAGGTCCTTTTGATTTAATGAGGCATCGGGCTGGAGGCCCATTTGGTTTACGTATCTGGCCGGAGGCCCAGTTAGCTTGCGAATCGGGCTAGAGGCCCAGTTGACTTACGTATCGGGCACGAGGCCCATTTGGTTTACGATATCGGGCACGAGGCCCATTTGGTTTACGATATCGGGCACGAGGCCCATTTAGTTTACGAAATCGGGCACGAGGCCCATTTAGTTTACGAAATCGGGCACGAGGCCCAGTTTGTTTGTGGATTCGGGCTTAGGACCCAGTTATGTTTTAAGATTGTGATTTCGGGTCAGGGACCCATAAATGGTTTTTATGGTTCATGACGGTTTATGGGAACCGGCATGAACCCTGGAAAGGTTTTTATGGTTCTTGACGGTTTATAGGGACCGGCATGAACCTTTGAAAGGTTTTTATGATTCATGACGGTTTATGGGGGTCAGACATGAACCCTTAAAAGGTTTTTCGTATACCATCCTTTATATATATATATCTATATATATATATATATATTGTCTCCTCCGGGGAGGGTCGTTGTCCTGGGTGGACCCCGGAGTAGTCACGGAGCACTGACTGAGTGGAGTCGCCCCCGTTGGGTTCCTTACTCTCAGAAAGGCTATGGATTATAACCTCCAGGGAGGGTCATTGATCTACGGACATTGACCTGGGTGGACCCTGGAGAGACTTGGGTTTGAGACCCCGGGTAGCACGCGCATAGCTCTAGATATCGTGGCAAGATTGGTTTTATGAAATAAATATATGGATAAACATGATTTCAATTGGTTTTCGAAATTGTGTTTTATGATGATAAATGGATTTAGGCTGAGATCCCACATATGTTTACTATGTTATTGTTTTCTGTAAATGGTTTTGGGCAGGAGCCCGTATGGATGTGGTTGTTTAAACATATGTGATTGGATAAATGGTTTTACTATGCATGCATTCTTTTTAGTGAAGGGTATAAAGGTCTTTTATGAAATTTATTTTCTGAACTATTACTTTTTGTCCACTCACAGTCTTTCTGTTTTCAATGCCCTTTAGGTTGAATACGATGCGGACTGTAACACATCACATACCTATTCCAGATCCTGGCGTACTTTGTAAGCCGGAAGGCTAAAGGTTCAAATTTTCCCTGGTCTGACACTCCGTGTCAGATGAGATCAGGAGCATCCCTCGTGAATCCCGGGGGGATTGGGACGGGTCCTGACACTAAAACCAAGCGTTAAAGTATAAACAAAGTAACACTCAACACTTAATGAAAACGTATGCCATTTAAAACCCTTTTTTGTAGATATAACATTGGTAAATAGGGATCGTTCTGGACTGAGGATTGAGGATACCTACGTATGAAAACATTTAGTGGGAAGAATAAAGATAGGGGGTTTACGAAAATGTGTAACCGAAGTTACGTTTTACAAATAAGAATTTAAATGTGAATACTCATGCTAATTAGTACCTACAAACCATAGATTAGTTTCATAGACAAAACTAACACTTTTACCTAGGCAAATCCAAATCAACAATCACATTATTTACTCTACTCATAACTAACATATATACAAGCGACACCATCATCCACTTACCACGTCCACACACCAATATTTGCATCTATTTAACCAATTACGAAATCTTACCTTCATTACCTTGATTACCATCATAATTCTTCATATTGTAAATTCCTCGAATCGCGGACATAAACACTTACAATATGATTCACCATAGTTGTTGATTGACTACTTCGAGTCACAGACATAAATGTTAAATCTCCTCAAACTAAATCTAAATACTCTGAATCGTGGACATAAACACTTAGCGTTAATTTGAAGATAAAACACAAGAACTTCTGATGTAATTAAAATGCAGAAAGTAAAACACATGGAGATTGAATTAAACGTTACAAACATTAGAAGATATAAACCATCATAAGTAATGAATTATAAACACAACTAAGACTAAATTCAAGAGTTTAGGTGAAAGTAAAGAGAATGGCTGTTATTCACAAGGCTCTCTGAATCGTAGAAGGAACTTTCCAAAGATGAATACACGTAAGGAAATTGGCTATAAACTCTGTTATTAAATCAAAAGAAGGTGGCTAGGTTTAAATCTTAGGAAAACAATCATTTATGAAATAATGGGTCACCTTTACATAAATCCTAGGACCTCTATTTATAGGATAATTATTAATCCTCAAATAAGTAGAAGTTTACAAGAAATTCTACAAGGAAAATGTTTCCTGAAATTAAAGAAATCTAATTAAAATCCTTTCCTACAAGTAAAAGGAGTGAAAATAAAAATACAAAAGAAAATAGGATTGAAATCCTTATACAGTATGGAGAATAAGTGTGAAAGGAAGTTGGAATTATCCCTAAATATGCCTAAAACTTGAAATAGACTTTAGGAATATTTTGGTGAAGGGCCATCGAGAATGGCAAGGGAAATCAATGGTCAATGACGGTCAAAAGGCGCAGGAAAGCTAGGATGCAAATTTGGTCGGCGCACACTACACTTGTAAGGGGCTGGTCAGAAGGCATGCGTTGAATGAGATCAAGGGTTGTTTGTATGGATTCGGTAGGATGCTACCAAATTTTTGTGTTCTTTTTGGTTGCCTCCCTTGTTTTGATCAAAACTTCTTCGATGTAACTCTGATTAAGATGATTCTTTCACTCAAATTCTTATAATTTCGATATCTATCTAATTTTGCAAATTTCTCACAAAATATTTTATTTTCTCCTATTGTTTTGCATTTTTACATTAAAAGATAAGAATACTGGGTATATAATGATATAAAATAATGCTCAAATAAAAGGTTTATCAAATACCCCCACACTTAGACTTTGCTAGTCCCTAGTAAATATTAAATTTAACTAAGAATTCAAACAACTAAGCCCTTAACCATTTGTCTCAAAATTTTACCATTATAATTATGGCATTAAAGATTTACACTTAGAAAGCATTTAAACATATGGAATTTAAAAGTTAATAAAACGTATGTTTCAACAAGTAAGATAATAGGTAAGCTATGGTGAATGGATCTCGACATGAATAAAACAAGTATGAATCAACTCACAAAGATATGCACTCCTAATTTCACTCAATATGTAAAGAGTTTGTGTTTGCATTCAAAGTATGTAAGAAAGATGCTCACATATTAGAAACTAAGAACTTCATGAAATATCAAACATAACAATAAGAAAGTAACAAACTTGAATGAATGAACCAAAACCATAAGCCTACTCAAGTGATTGACTCAACTAATCAAAATTTACTCATCTCAAGGATAATAAGGTCTTTAATGAAGGTTGTAATGTGATAAGCCTTGAATTAAGCATCATTTTATACTTATCTTTTAATGTTTAAATACCAAAAAATAGTATAAAATAATTTATTTTGTGAAAAATGTGGATAATTGGATAGAGCGCGGAATTACGAGAATTTAGGCGAAAAAATCACCTCAATCGGAGTTATATTGAAGAAGTTATGATTAAATGAAGGGAATCCACCAAAAACCACTCTGGAATTCGGTAGGAGCCTACCAAATCCAAAGTGCCAACCACAGACTTTGTTCGGTGTGTGCCTATTGAATGGATGAACAAGGCTTCGTCGTGCGCGCCCTGAATCGCAAATGACCCTTTGGGCGCGCATCACTGGAACTCTCTGAAGCCCCCTTGGCGCACGTCCACCGAACATTATTTGAGCCTCCCTAGGCGCATTGACCACGACGTTGACCACCCAATGGCAGCTCTGAATTCGGCCATCGTCTACCGAAAAGCCTCTCTTCCTCTAACAGCGTCTTACCCAGCCGATTCATGTTACTATTCTAGCACATCTTCCTTCCTTTTTGAGGAAAATTTATCCAATTCAGCTTGGATTTGTTTCCTTTTTATCTAGGAAACCTTTTTAGTATATATATATATATATATAACCTTATTCTTTTAGGACGTCATTATTAATTAGTTTAATCCTTTTTCCTTTTAGAATTAAATTGTAAACTCCTATTTATTTGGGGATTAATTTTCTCCTATAAATAGAGAAGCTTAGATTATTTGTAAGAGGTCGTTCATTATTTCTATCAAAGCTCTACCTAAACCAATTATCCCTTTTTAATAAATTCAAGAGTTCTCGTGCAAGGTTATTTATACCATACTTCATCCTCTACACCTTCATCTGTGGCATAGTCAGGCTGTCCCTGAGTGACTCACCAAAGAGTGCTCAATCACTTCGTATCCATAGGGTGTCCCGATGAGAAAAAGTGTAACACGGCCTCTTTACCTTGTAGTTATATTTTGTGCTTGAATATCTTGGTTTATGAACTGATTACTAATATTATTCTTGGTTTTATGATTTGTTTTACTTCAATATTTTATGTGTTTTATGATTCTAGTTTTTGTTATGATTGTTTATTTGTGCTTAATGCTTGATTAGATATGCCGGGCTGTCCCCAAGTCTAATTCATTGAAAATGTATGTCAGGCTGTTCCCGAGCACGTAGTTAAGATAATTGATAAGTCATAATTTGTGCATGTTTTATCCATGATTTAATACCCTTTTACGTATGTTTTGTTAATATTTCATTCTATGCAATTGGAGAAAATAATATATTTTGTGAGAAATGTGTAGATCAAATAGAGTTTGGAATTACGAGAATTTGGGCTAAAGAATCACCTAAATCGGAGTTGAAACGACGAAATTATGAAGGAAAGAAAATGGAACAAAACTTCGGTGGATACCCACCGAAATCACCATCAGGGGGTCCTTACACAAGGACTGTAGCGCATCCTCAGCTTCGGCGAGCGCCTACCGAACGGCAGGCCTGTTATTCTGCGAGCGTGTGCTGTGTTCCCGGTTCGGTGGACTGCCACTGAAACGGCTCCTGCAACTTTAATTTCGAATTTTATTCTATTTTTAGGTTATTTTCAAGTTCCTTCCACATTTATTCTCCATATTGTATAGGGATTTTAGTCCTATTTCCTTTTGTATTCTTATTTTTAATTCCTTTACTTGTAGGAAAAGTTTTAATTAGATTTCTTAATTAATTAGGAAGCCTTTTCCTTATAGAATTTAATTAAAAATTCCTATTTTTAAGAGGATTACTTATTCTCTTATAAATAGTGGCATTAGGGTTTATTTTAGGGGGGCCAAATTTACCTTCCTAGGTCCCAAAACTCTGTCAAAATTCATACTCAATTTATATACATAGTCTAGCCGTATTTTATTATTGTTTTATGCTTTTGGATTCAAGCTTGTACTAAGGAGGACGTGAGGCTTGGAAGAAGAAAAGTGTTTGACCCCCTTTTCCTACTCCTTGCTATTCTTTAGTATTTGTGTTTATTTATTCTTTTACCGTTTTATGTTTCTTATGCATTTAATTATGTTATTCATTAATTCAATAATGTTTGAGTAGTGTAATTAGGGCTAGAGTTACTTGAAGCCCTAGCCATGTTAGTTCTTACTTAGATTTCTGGCTCTTGATTATGATTTTTATGTATGCCTGGATTTTTTGGATTACAGCGCTTCATGAACTCAATTTATGCTTATAAGCTTAGCTACCTTATTGGTGTATAATTGTCGATGTAATTGCTTGACGGATCACCTCGATGTTTGTGTTCAACCTGCAATTTATAGCATCACGATTAAGAGGGGGAATCTTATTCGTAATCTAAACTCGTGACTTTCTAGGTCTGCACATCACTTTTCTAGGGACAGTGTAGTGTCATTAAATCTTCTTCATGTTTCATGCATTATCACGCACCATCGGTAATAGTTGTTTAAGGGCGGACACATCACGCTTAAACATGCAATCTAAGAGAAGAAAATATGTGTGGGGTGAACCTTAGCTGGACCTCTGCACGGGCACCTAATTCAGATACATGCATAGTAATCTAATCAAGGAAATCTAATGGAACTATAATTGGTAAAGGTGGATAGAAACCCTAGCTCGACTTAGTTAGTTAATCTTAATTAATTTACTTACATTCATTCAACGCGACAACCCCACCATATTTGCATTTTAATTACTCCATTTGAGTCAATTGAGTTAAACGGAATTGGATATCATTGAGCAAGTCTTCGGGGGATCGACCTTTTCTTTCATCTATACTATCTACACGTCTTGTGCGCTTGCAAAGTTTATTACACGTAGAGATTTTTCCTAGTACATCTTTTGTGTTTGATAAAATATCTATCAATAATATGCAAATAACTCGTAAGGCTAGAATGAGAGGATTTCATAAGTTGAAGTTAATAGAACGATCCATATTTACCAATGCTACATCTACAAAAAAGGGTTTTTAATTGCATACGTTTCCTTAAGCGTTGAGTGTGACTTTGTATTTACATTAATGCTTAGTTTTTGCTTATCAATTTTTGGCGCCGTTGCTGGAGATTGAAAATCTCTTGTTTGATTTCATTTGTGTAAATATATTTATAATGTAAATATCTTACTTGTGCAAAAATACTATACTTGTTTGTAAATACCTATTTAACATCCCTTACTTGTAAATATTCTCAGTTTGTTATGTATATTCTTTTCTATGCTCTGTCATTTCTTCATGTACATACTCTCACCTAAGTCTCTTGAAGGAACATTCTAAATACACTTCACTTAATCTAAGACCCATGAACTAGACTTGGAGACGCCCTAGTCAAGGAGATCGCACATGAACTTGACCTTGGGATTCCAGATGGATTGACGCCTTACTTAGAGACAATTGGTGAGCACGATGTGAAGTTCGAAAGAGTGCATAGATCTCACATCGAATAAGTTGATTGAAACACTTCCGTCTAGGCTGAAGACGTTAAACTTAAGTGCTTGTTGGGAGGCAACCCAATGGAGGAGTCTATAATAGATTTGCATTCTCTTCCCTTATCTTTTAATTTCATTTAGTTTTGTTCTCTTAGTTAGTTTTTTTAAATTCTATCTCATACTTGATTCTATGCTTTTAATTTCTTTGTTTTCAAAAAAAAAAATTTAAAAAAATTTGTTACTTCTATCAAAAAATAAAATAATAATAATAAATTTTTTTAAAAAATTAATTAAAAAAAACAATTTTTGTTTTTTTATTTGTTTTCAAGAGTCTTAGGATACGCTTAACTAGTCAATGATGAATTGGAACAAACAAATAAATTATGGCATTTGCATATCACTTTGTTGGAATTCTTGTGCTAATTGAGATATTTTGAGTGTTTTGGCTTGTGGTAGATATGGTTTGTAAAACTTGGTATAGAATTCGCATGTTATAATTATGTTTTGAATCGCATAAACCCTTATGAGCTTTTGAGCTATATGTTTTTTCTTTCTTGAGTGTAAATCATTTATAGCTTATACATGCCTCATATGATTTCTTGCACTAGCTTTAATGAACTAGAGATTGCTAGAACTTATTCATGTCAATTTGCAAAGCTTATAGTCAATACATACTTTGATTGTGAATATGATTGAAGGCACCTAGGTTTTCCACCACTTTTCCAAATAGTCATGTGTCCCTTTTGTGCGCACGAGTTATGACACCCCTAGTTAGCCCCTTTGAGCCCATGTTTAGCCTTTTTCTTTTTCTTTTTTACCATGCAAATCTAAACTCTTAGTCTAGTATAGGTATCCTTACCCTTGTTGTAAAGACTTGGTTGAAGATTTCGAAACTAGCATACACGAAGATGGCATGAAGATATTCTATTCAAAGTGATGATGTGTATATGGGGATAGACTTGTCCAACTTACTTGATGTATTGTGTGATTGCCGAAAAAAAAGATTGAAAAATATATATATATATATAGTGAAAAAATAATAATACAAAAATATATATATATATGAATTTGAGAGCAAAAAAAAAAGAAGCTCTCCTGCAATATGTTTTGAATGTAAGTATTTGGATTGATTACAAGATGATATTTGGCTCCCATATGCTCTTGGTGACGCTATGGAGGAAAATGTGCTCAAAATTGATCAAATTTTGGTGCAATGACTAAGTCTTTGGAATATTCTTTACCACCACATATCCAAAAATCTGACTGCCTTAGCCCTAGCCCCATTACAACCTCTAATTAAAGACATTTATAATCCATGAGATAGCAGCTTTTGATCTGTTGAGTAAGTTATATGAGTAAGCATATGGTTTGGGTTCATTTGTGCAAGCAATTCATTCTATTCATATGGTATTGTTTAAGTGCTTTTATTGTTGAAATATGTGAGTAATTATTTCACATATCCTTGAGTGAAACCCTATTTCATCAGTGAAACAGACTATGAGTGCATCCATTGTGATGTGATCTTAACTTGTTCGAAGCATGCACATACTTAATTTCACCATTGTTTTCTCCAAGTCTTACATGTTCATGACATGATTATATTAAATTCCCTATGCATGTTTGTTGAATGTCACAATGCCATATACTTATAATAATTTTAGAGACATTTGGTTAAGGGCTTTAGAGTTGTTTTACTAATAAAACAAAAATCTGTTTTTGAGTCCTTGTTTGTTTTTAGTTTTACTAGGGCCTAGCAAAGTTCAAGTGTGGGGGAATCAATACGGGTTTAGTTGTGCTAAAAAGAAAATAGGGCTGTTTTAAATTTAGTGGTTTTAAAAAAAGGAAAAAAACTATATTTTGTTTTCAATTCCTTAGTTTGTTTTGGTATTTGCTAGGGATTAGCAAAGTCTATGTGTGGGGGTATTTGACAAGCCTTGAATTAAGCATCATTTTATATCTTTTATACTTACCTTTTAATGTTTAAATACCAAACAATTGTAGAAAATAATATATTTTGTGAGAAATGTGCATAATTGGATAGAGTGTGGAATTACGAGAATTTAGGAGAAAAAATCATCTCAATCAGAGTTATATTGAAAAAATTATGATTAAATGAAAGGAACTCACTGAAAACCACTTTGGAATTCGATAGGAGCCTATCGAACCCAAAGTGACAGCCCCAAACTCTGTTCGGTGCGTGCCTGCTGAACTGATGAACCAGGCTTCGGCGCACGCGTCCTGAATCGCAAATGACCGTCTCGGCGCGCGTCTCTGGAACTCTATGAAGCTCGCTCGGTGCGCGTCCACCATACATTATTTGAGCTTCCTTAGCTGCGTTGACCACGACGTTGACCACAAAATGGCAGCCCTGAATTCGGGCAGCTCCTACCGAAAATCCTCCCTTCCTTTAGCAGCGTTTTACGGAACCAATTTCTGTTACTATTCCAGCACATTTTCCTTCATTTTTTAGGAAAATTTATCTAATTCAAGCTTGGATTTGTTTCCTTTTTATCTAGGAAACCTTTTTAATTAGTTTATATATATATATAACCTTATTCTTTTAGGACTTCATTATTAATTAGTTTAATCCCTTTTCCATTTAGAATTAAATTGTAAACTCCTATTTATTTGGGGATTAATTTTCTCCTATAAATAGAGAGACTTAGGTTATTTGTAAGAGGTCGCTCATTATTTGTATCAAAGCTCTACTTAAATCAATTCTCCCTTTTTAATAAATTCAAGATTTCTCGTGCAAGGTTAATTATACCATACTTCATCCTTTACACCTTCATCTGTCGTATAGTCAGGCTGTCCCTGAGTGTCTCACCAAAGAGTGCCCAATCACCTCGTATCCATAGGGTGTCTCGAAGAGAAAAAGTGTAACACCGCCTCTTTACCTTATAGTTATCTTTTGTGCATGAATATCTTGGTTTATGAACTGATTACTAATTTTATTCTTGGTTTTATGATTTGTTTTGCTTCAATATTTTATGTGTTTTATGATTCTAGTTTTTGTTATGATTGTATGTTTTTACTTAATGCTTGCTTAGATATGTTGAGCTATCCCCGAGTCTAATTCATTAAAAACGTATGTCGGGCTGTCCCCGAGTACATACCTAAGATAATATGTAAATAACTCATAAGGCTAGAATTAGAGGATTTCATAGGTTGAAGTTAATAGAATTCATGAATGAGTTAGGTTTAAAGATAAGTTGAGCATGTAAATAATAAATTAGGTTAGATTAAATTAGATTAGGTTAGTTAATCACGTAGGATAATAGAAACAATCAAGTACCCCATTAATTAATTAATCAAACGATAATCATGCTTAGGTACCCTCAATCCCCGATTAAGAACGATCCCTATTTACCAATGCTACATCTACAAAAAAGGGTTTTTAATTGCATATGTTTCCTTAAGTGTTGAGTGTGACTTTGTGTTTACTTTAATGCTTAGTTTTTGCGTATCATAATGGGGTTAGGTGTAGAGGCGAGGAATATTTAGGATAAGTGGTGCTAAAATTAGTTTCAAGATTCAACAAAAAGCTCCATCATGTAGGCATAATGCTTCTAATACCTATACACTTAGTCTTTGCTAGTCCTTAGCAAATACTTTACACGTCCTTGAGCATTGCAAATAAGTTCAAGGCCAAAATCTTCAATGTTTCCGAATTTACAAGTATAGGGGACTTAACTCAAACTCAAACTTTATTACCTTCCAAGAGATTCAAAACATTGTTCTTTTCTATTTCTTTGCAACTTTTTTTTGGTAATTTTTTTATCACTATTTCTTTTTGTTAGTTTTTTTTTTGTTTCTTTTTTATTGAGGTAATTTTATGTATAACAATGTAGTTTGAGCAAGTTTTTCCCTATACATACAAGTCTTCAAACATCAAATCTTTTTTTTTTTCATGCCATCTTTAAGTCTTCAACTAAGTCTCTGGAACAACAGTAAATGATGTATGTACTAGGCTCATGTGAGTAGATGTTTTAGGGTGATGAAAGAAAAGCGTAATGTAGGCACAAAGGGGTTAAACTATGGGAGTCGCAACTTGTGCGAACAATTAGGGAAATGGTTGTTTGGATATCTGGTGTTAACCCTAATACCTTACTCATTTCCAAAATTAGAGAGTTTATTGACTTAAAAGCTTTGAAATCGAAAGCTACGGGGAGTAATTATGAGGCAGATGCCTATCAATTTAAACAAAAAACTCCTATGAAACTCTCATGAAAGATATATACAGTTCTAAAGCTCACATATGGTTCAATTGATTCACACATATCTTAACATGCTCGTATTTGTATCAGTTTAACATGCATCCACTACAAGTCATAAAAATTTAATCACAATGTATTAACAATTGAATTCAAATTTTAGCGATAATCTTTTAGCCATGTTGTATTCGTTTTTCCTTCATTGTTATCATTGACAGGTTAAAGGGAATCCTAAGACTCTGTAAAAAAACTAATTTTAAAAAAAAAGACTTTTTTGTTTTTGAATGAAAGAAAATAAAAAATATCTTTAAAACACTTTTTTAAAAACGAATTTTTTTTTAAAAAAAAATTAGCCATTGTCTTGTATAGAGCAATGAAAATATCTTTGGCCTCAAACTTATCATTCACCTAGTTAACCACATGCTGAGTGTCGTTGTATATGTGTAGCTGCTCGGCCTCCATGTTTTTAGCCAGTCGTAGGCTGGAAAGCAGGGCTTCATACTCTACCTCTTTGTTAGAGGCATTGAACATAATGCCTAAGGCACATTCCTGTAGATGTTTGTTTGGGGTGGTGAGGACAAGGCATGCACCTGAGCTACCATGGCAAGTAGATCTATCCACATGTAAGAGCCATATGGGCCAGTTAGCATCCAAAGTAGTGATGTGGATAAAGACGAGAGTTCGAGGGTGGCTAAGTCGGTTGGCTCGACCGGAAGGTAAATGAACTCCGAAGGTGATGTCGAACTCGCTAGGTTCGATGAACCGTTTAACTAATTAGAGGTGTCCGATTTCTAGTTTCTATGTCTTGGAGGGCTCGATTGGCGTAGTACATAGGCTGTTCGCTCTGTCTGTCTTTCTTATTAACACTGAGATGACCATAAAAGTAGAAACATGCAAGTACATGATCAGTGGTTCGCCAGTCTCAGGTCTTGCTAGCAGGGGTGCTTTGCTCAGGTAGTCTTTCAGCTCGGTGATGGCCTTTGTGCAATCTTTGGTCTAGGTAATATGTTTGGACTTGTCTTTTGGAGCCTTGAAGAAAAGGATGCACTTGTTAGTGGCCTTTGAGATGAACCAATTCAGTGCTAACAGTCGACCTGTCAAGCTCTGGATATCCTTCTGTGTCTGAGAGGACTCCATGTCAAGGATGGCCTAGATCTTCTTGAGGTTTCTTTAATACCACATTGGCTAATCATGAAACAAAGGAACCTTCCGAAGATGACCCCAAAGATGCACTTGGCTGGGTTGAGGCGCATTCTGAAGTTCTTCATAACAACAAACATCCGAGCAAGGTTGGTGATGTGATGTTTGGTCTTCTTACTCTTGACGAGCATATCATCCACGTAGACCTCTATAGTTTTTCCGATCTATTGGCGAACATGTACTTGACGAGGTACTGATATGTGCCCCCAGTATTCTTCAAACTGAAAGGCATCATGTTGTAGCAAGGGCCTTTGCTTTAACCCATTTAGTGAAGTAGTCCACAACAATGACTACATACTTGGTTTGTCCCTTCCCACTCGACATCTTCCCAATTAAGTAGAGTCCCCTTTAGAGGAAAGGCCATGGGCTAGCATGGGTGTCAAGTTCTCAGGGGGAAGTAGTTTGAACATGGCGAAGTGTTGGCACTTGTCACAGTGCTGAGTGAATTCAGCCATATCGGTGTGCATACTAGGCCAATAAAAATCCTGGCGAAAAGCCTTGTGTTTTGGGGATCGGGGCCTTGAGTGGGTGCCGCAAAAACCTACCTGTATCCCTTCGAGTCGGATCTTCCTAGCCTATGAGTTGAGGCATTCAAGCAAGGGGAGTGTTGACAGGACCCGTCCCAACTGGACTTTGATAACCATGCCCGGTCCTGATCCCATGTGACAAGTCAACTGAAGTCCCAAAACTACCCTTCAGCACCTGTCAGACAAGGGATAACTGCATTGATTTCCACTCATGCCTCCGCCTCTCGATCAACCCCAAACGTCGTACCACGACTTGGAGGGTCATCAAAACAGGAAAGGTGTGAGTGAACAAAAATAATATCATTTAAAAATACGTTTTGAAATACATCATTTACCCTCAAGTTTATCAAACCATGCACGCATAGAATCAAGCACATGAATCACCGGCTTCCAAGCCAAATCACATGAAAATTATCAAATCCCGGCTCTCAAGCCAAAACACATGAATCATTTTACAAAACCATTTTTACATAGAATAAAGCATATAACTCGAGAATTACACATTCAAGAGTCCTCTGGGAATTACATATGCAGAGTTATCATCCTGCTGGGAATTACACATCCAGCCTCACTGGGAATTACACATCCGGTCCTTACGGAAATTACGCATCCGGAGTTCCTCCGGGAATTACACATCCGAAGTCACTTCGGGAATTACACATCCGAAGTCTACCCAGGAATTACACATCTGGGGGCACTGAACATTAATACAAAATCACAATCTTTATTTCAAATTCGTCGTTAAAACTATGTCAAAACCATTTATCACGGGGTCACATGCCCAAATTTCATTTTCACGCAAATCCGTATAACCGCAACCCAAGTTGCTATTTTCACATAAATCCCTAAAATATCCAAAAAACATTAGAAATCCATTAAATCAATTTCTCGACTGATAATCCAACTCAAAACCAATCTCAAATCCCGGGCCTTCGCCCAAAACAGTAATATCACAGCTTTCTCGAAAATCGTGCCTAAAATCAATATAAAACAATATAATATTCCCAAAATCCAGAAATCATCATATCAAAACATTAATCATGCCAAATCATATCATAAATCATTTAAAACATATATGCATGCATTCTGGGTAGAAAACAAAAAGTCAACTCACACACCGTCCAAACCGCTTGCTTTCCGAGTTGCACGCGTTTCCGTAATTTCCGATAATTTCCAGGAATCTCGAATCCTATCCAAAATCATTACTCAGGGTCACTAATGACTTAATTAACATCATATTAATTTCCCAAAATTTTTCGGGAATTAATTATGAATTAAAAAAACGACATAAACCTTCGGACCCTCAAAACAATATCGAAAGGGTGTTCGATTAACTCAAACCCAACGCCAAAATGTTTGTTACATTGCATAGAACAAAAGTCATGTTGAACTCACCTTGGAAATCGAGCCCATGCGCCCTCACATGCCGTCGTGAGTGACTGCGCAAGAAACTCACGCGCCTGCTACAGTGTCACCACCTTCACCCGTTTAACTGTAAAACGGATCCTGTAACCCGCGAACAGACCCGATTCGATTCCTATCAATTCTGCATCAATTTCGAAAATTGAACCGTCCATTAGAATCGTTATGGATCCAATTAAGGTTCTGTAAACCCAATTACATAAACACTTACCTCAATCTAATCGAATCAAACTCGACTTTTCGAAGAACATCGAACATTGTTCATCGTCTAATCTCCATAAATTCTCATTGTTTTCATTCAATTGGTGTCAGGACCCACCCCGGTTTCACCCCGAATACCGAGGTAAATCCTGCTCCCGTCTGACACCCCGACAAAAACCGAAGTAAACTACTAAACTACACCGTAAGACGTAGGAGAAACTATACAAAACATCCCGAAGTTAAAGTTTACAGAGCATAGTACTAAATACAAAAGAAAGAAAACCGATAAACTAGATACACGCACACAGACAAGTTTAAAACACTCCGGGATCCCTCTCGCGACTTCTATGCCTCAGACGCTGCCTCGACGCCGAAACGCCGCTCTAGCTTCACGACCAGGAGGGCAATTTAAAACAGAAGGTGTGAGTGGACCATAAATAATAAAAGACTTCCCGAAAAACATTTTGTAATAAAACTGGGTTTGGCCCTCCGTTCTGAAATCACATGCATAACCCAGTTCTTAAAACAGTTATAAACCAATCGCCATAAAACATCATAAGAAACAGAACACTATAAAAACGTTTATAGAATCATATCATAAGCATCATAAAACCGTAACGTAAAACATAAAGTTCAACCTATCATTTGCCGATGAAACCTGCTGGACCTATCCGAGTCTTTAAACTCCCGAGTCTTTAAACTCCCGAGTCTTTAAACTCAATCTAGGCCTCAATAATATCCGAGTCTTTAAACTCCCGTGTAACGACCCGTCCCGAATATCGGGATTTAATAATATTTAATTGTGATTTACTAATCTGGGATTAGTTGGGCGATTTCGGACGAATTGTGTAAAATGACCGTTTTGCCCCTAGGCGTGGGCAAAATGTTGACTTTTAATTCGGATGGTCAAACGGATTTTGACCGATGACCGTGACGTAGTTCGGGACGTCACGAGTTCATAGACAGGTGGCACGTTCGATTCCGACGTTCGTGGTGAAAGTTATGATGTACGGAAGTGCAAGGGCATTTTCGTAATTTGGACGCTATAGGGGGAAATGTTGACTTTTTGATCGGGGGGTTCGATGGCCGAGGACCGAGGACCGTTAGGAAGGTCTCGATGCCCTGAGTTCGTGGACAGGCGGCACGCATCAATCGGAGTCCGTATGACCGAGCTACGGGTCAGGATGCGTGTGGGGCATTTTGGTAATTTTCTGCACAAGGGCAAAATTGTAATTTCACACGGGGGCACTGTTTCATTGAACTGGCCGTGAGGTGGAATGTTGGTGCGATCGATCCCATGGATTTTTTACCAATTAAATGATTGATTTGGGCCAGTTTGAGGTGGAATTGCACATGGGGTTTAGTTGGCATCGATCACAGGAACGTGGGAACTGGGTTTTCTATTGTTTCCGGGTCAGTGCAGGGGAACATTACACAGTGGATTTTGGACACTTTTGGATGCCTTTAACAGCTGAATTGGATTAAAGGAATGGTGTGTAAGTCGTGTGGGATTGAGAATGGAAGGATTGAGTGAGTTTGGGGTTGGATTTCTCTGAAAACCCGAAACTGGTTTCTGGGAAATTCAAATACAAATTTCTATTTTTAGGCCAGCCCAAGCCTAATTGATGATGGATTGAGCTTCCTGGAACTTCAACGTGTCGAACCAGATCAAATGGGGCAAGCTTTGGGGCTCTTAGGGCCGTGAACGGACGAAGTGGACAGCCGGAAAACTCAAGCTTGAGTCGTGGTGATTGAGGTAACGTCGTGTTCAATTAATCATGTGAATTGGTTCGTATTAATCCTTATAAGCTTCCTGTGAAGTTAATTTGGCAATGGTTGAGGATTGGTGGAGTTTTGGTGATCGACCCGTTTTGGGTGATCACGGGTTGTTGGAACCATTATGGATTGGTTGATGTTAATCGATGTCACAGAACTGAAATTGGTTGGTTGATGATTGTTATACGACCAAGAACGGACTGAATTGATGTCGAATTGGGTGTGATTGAACCGGATCCTATCGTGGGCTTTCCAACCCGTTTACCAGACAAACGGGTGAAGATGGTGACTGTAGCAGTCACTGTAGCAGGCGCGTGGCTTTCACGCGCAGCCACTCACGGCGGCACGTGGGCATGAATATCGAGGTGAGGTCAACATGACTTTTATCCTATACAATGTAACAAACATTTTGGGATTGGTTTCGTGTCGATCGGACACCGTCTCGACATTGTTCGGGATGTCCGAAGGTTTTAAATCCAGTTTAAAAATAATTAAAAATTCGGGAAAATTACGGGACTTTAATGGGATGTTAATGTGGAGGTTAGTGACCCTCTAATGTGATTTGGACAGGATTGGGAGTCCCGGTGTTAGTGGTGTGGCCCGGGAAGGCCTATGGCACGCGTATCGAGGTGCTCGGTTAAACGGTCTGTGAGTGGACATTGGTTTTATAAATTCGATGCATGCATAACTGTTTCATGATTGTTATAATTGTGATTATATGATTTATTTTGGATATCAGTGAATTTATATGTTTTCACGCATTTCGAGGTAATTTATGTGTTTGCACGTGAATCGAGGTTTTCTGGATTTGCACTGATTTCCATAAATATGGATGGATATGATTTCATGAAACGGTTACGGATTTGATAAAGTAAAATCGGGCCAGGGGTCCAGTTAACTTGTGAAATCGGGCCAGGGGCCCAGTTGACTTATGAAATCGGGCCAGGGGCCCAGTTAACTTATAAATGTGATTTCGGGTCGGGGACCCTAAAATGGAATTGAATAAACTATTTCGGATTTGATTCAACTATTTGGACTTATGACGGTTTTATGGAAATTCGGGGCAGGGCCCTTGTGATATTTTGGAAATGAATAATAGAATGTGTTCCATAAAACCATCTCGATATGAGGATATTTATATCCTGGTCTCCTCCAAGTGTCGGGGACACTGGAGAAGTCACGGTGCATTGCCTGCGAGGGCTCATTGTACGGAGCTACCGGACCGTATAGTGATCCAGGAGCAGGATTGCTAGACGTCATGGACGTCAGACATCGGGGATGTCAGATATATGGACCTGGTGAGACCCCGGGTAGCACGCGTTGCTTAATACCGTGAGATATGACGTCTGGAACGTCAAGCGTCTAGGACGCTAGGCATCGGGGATGCCGGAGATGGAAAAATAATAAATGAATATTACTGGATTGACGAAATAACTCTTGGATTGACTTTTGGAATTTGAAACTATGTTTTGGTTTCCGGGCTACGGCCCTAATGGTTATTTCAAAATAAATATGGGATTATTGGTTTTTGGTGCATGCATATGATTTTACTGAGGGGCATAAAGGTCTTATAAATGTTTTTAACAGACTTGTTTATTTTCGTCCACTCACAGCTTTTGTTTTTAATGCCCTTCAGGTTGATTCCGGATACGACTGCAGCAGAGACTTGAGCATCGCACACCTCCTCCATCGATCCTTACGCACTCTGGAAGCCCGTTTGGGCAATGACAATCGGTTATCCCTTATCTGACGCCTCTTGTCAGACGGGAGCACGTCACATTCCATGGTAATCTCGGGGGGGATTGGGATGGGTCGTGTCATCCCGAGTCTTTAAACTCAATCGGGGTCTTTAAACCCTATCCGGGCCCCGTCCCCCGTTAATCACAATATCCGGGTCTTTAAACCCAATAACCAGATCCAGCAAATCTAATCCAAAACCATTTGAAAACCATTTCTAAATCCATATCCAAACCCGAATCCCAAATCACTGGTCTGAAGCTCTTCCGGCATCCAGAACCGTCATTCCGAACCCAAATCCGGAAATCCACTTTTCAACTTTAAAACCAAATTCCGCTTTCCGAAATCCGATTCTAAAACCGAAAACCTTGATCATCGAAATCATGTTCCAAAATCCCTTTATAATCATTGAAAACCATTTATTGTTTGAAATCCCAAAACCATGGCATCAAAATCAGAAATCAAGCCTTTCTCGTAAAACGTGTCAAATATGTTATTTCTCGAAAAACGTGCAATTAAATAAAACAGTTATAGCATATTCAAATGACCATGAAATCACATATAAAACCATAAAACAAGTAATTAAAAGCAGTTATGCATGCTTAGTTATAGAGAAGGGGTCCACTCACAGTACCGAGCTCTCAATCGCGTCCCGAACGTCTCGTACGTTCCTCAGCTTCCTCAGGAACTCCTGATCTTGTCAACAACCATCGAAGTACGTTACTAACACGTCTACTAAGACACTCCTAATTTTCCCCGAAAATCCCCGAGTCCTAACCGTAACGAACTGAAACCCTAAACCTTCACCCTCGCGGAACTAACCTCAAACGACGTCCGATCAACTCGAAACCAATTCCAACGTACTCGTCACCACACCTAGACCAAAAACTATGTTGACCGATTTACCAGCCGCCGCCGCACGTGCCCCCACGCGCCGCCCAAAGTGGCAGCACGTGGCCCTCACGCGCCAGCTACAGTGCATCGTCTTCCTCGCGTTGACCCGGTTCAACACAGTCCCTGCAACTCGAACCGGCGTGAGCGGTTCTCCGCCGTTCCGCCACCAAAACTGCTCATTTCTTCACCCACTGTTTCGTCCAGACCTAAACTACCTTTTCCCCTTGCTCAGACACCTCAACTCGAACTACAACTCGTCGACTCAAGCTCGAACAGAAACCCGTACTGCCCCCTGTTTCCTTCTTCGGCCACCCAGGTCTCCCCCCGTCACGGTGGCTAGCTTAGACCAATCCTAGGGCCATCCGAAACCTCACCCAACTCAACAAAATCGTCGATGCACACTCAAACCCCACGACTTAATGTCTGAAGCAAAACGGAAAAACAGAGGACACAAAGTACTCTCCGTCGTCCAGCCTCCACCGTGCACTCCCCGTCACGGCTGCACAACCAGCAGTTACCTAGGACTCCAATGAATCCCCTAGTCCTCACGCGACTCCTTGATTCAACCCCTAAGGCTTCGACTTAGCGTCTGAATCTAGATGGCAAAACAGAGCACAGAAAGGAAAATCAGAAATTACCTGTCGTCCTGTCGCCGTCGTGAGCTCAGCCGTGAGGACACGGCTCCTCCCGTCCACCTCCAGCCTCTAGACACCTCCTCTGACCTCGATTGGTCGAACACGGCACAACCACCACCACGATCTCTCTGTTCACTCTGTTTTCCTCCTTGGTTTTCCCGTGGCTCACAACTCACCCACACACTGCCACCGTACCTCCAAACCACCTCTTTGTCTCCCTCTGGATCTCTGATCACTCACCCCCTCACCAATTACACAAACTCACAAAATCACCGTCCCAATCTCCCCATTCCTCAGCCTTTGTTTTCTGTTCTTCGAACACAACACACACACGGTTACACGATCACAAAGCCCCAAATAATTGGACCGTGCTTCCTAGAAGCCTCTAGCCCTCCAACACGTGTCACAATCCTCCCTCTTCCTCTCACAAGTGGCTCAATCACAGCCCTCCATCTTCCCTCTCTGTTGCACAAATCCCAAGGTGCAAAAAGACCAAAATTCCCTTCCTTTTAAGTCAAATTTACGATTTTGCCACTACCTTTCTAGACCCGTAACTCACACCTCGTAAATCCGATGAATACGTGCCGCCTGTCATCGAACTCAGGACGACAAGATCTATCTAACAGACCTAGGTCAACGTGTCAAAACCCGATCGTACGAAAAGTCAACTTTTCCCCCTATTTTACCCAAATTACGATTATGCCCTCAACCTTCCAAACATCATAACTTCCTCCTCGGATGTCGGAATCGAGCGTACCACCTGTCTACCGATTCGTGACGTCCTAAACTACGTCCTGGTCATCGGTCAAAACCTAATTGACCGCCCGAACTAAAAGTCAACATTTTGCCCGAACTAGGGACAAAATCGTCCATTCTACCCTATCGGTCCAAAAGTACCCAACTAAGTACTACTTAAGCTCACTAATCCTTCACTAATCGCTGTCTTAATCCTAATTTCCGGGACGGGTCGTTACAATTGGTGCACCTGGAAGCTTTATAGGATCCTAATAAACATATTTCTAAGTCCAATTTCATCGCTCCATGTCTCCAATTCCTCGACTCAAACTCGAAAATCCAAAGTCTTCATTCTCTCTGTTCTAGCCCAAAACGACTCCAATTCCCTTCAAGTTTAATTGGGTTCGACTCGCCTTGAGCTCCAGAAGCTTAATCCAAGGTCAATTGTGAGTTTTAATCCCAAATTCAAGCTTGCTCAATTCGAATTTACAGGTTTCGGGTTTGGGTTTTTCTTCTACAATTTCCATTTCTTCTTCCTTGTTCACATCTCGTTTTTCACTCTAAAACTCACTTGTTTTCTCTCTGTTATCCTCTCAATTACACCGGTTCTCAATTGGTTTTGGTTGCTGGGAAAATTGATCCAGAAAAATCATGGTCTCTGTTTTTCAAACGCACACACACACACACACACACACACACAAGGATTTAAACAATTTATCCCCACCGCTCACAATTGCCACTAACCTCAATTAGCAAGTGACAGATTTCACTTCAATCCCTACCTGACTCACCCACATGGTTGAATCAGCCAATTAACCGCCTCATTTCACCCTACTGCCTTATATTACCATTTTGCCCTTGCACCCATAATTACCAAAATGCCCCTCATAATTCTAGACCCATAACTTTCACATCCGACCTCCGATTGACGCATGTCGCCTGTCTACGGATTCAGCATCCCGAGACCTATCCAACGATCCTTCCGGAACTTCCAAACAATGTCCCGATCAAAAAGTCAATTTTTGGCCCTTATAACCAGCGGTAAAATCGTCATTTCCTTCCAATTTTCCCAATTTTCCTTTTTCGGATTTCCGGGTCATTACAACCTTCCCCCCTTAAAGAATTTGTCCCCGAAATTCGAACATACCTCTCCAACACAATCTTTGGAGGCTAAATTCATATCCATATCAACACCTCGGGTTCCCACACAAACCCTCATTCACTCGTTATGTACAACCAAAATTACCTTTTCCATCTTTTCCGGCTCAACCCGAGCCCTCTTAGTATATCATGACATATTCCGAGTCCTAGACTAACTCCTGACTCCTACTGAGTCCAAGTTCAAACACTCAACGCCTCTCGAGTCTAATTCAACATCCATTATCCATGCCACCACTGGCATATCCGGTCAACTAGCAAACACCCCTAGGCGAACCACATCCTATTTAGGATCTCCCAACACACACTAAAACAATTCCGGACTCCCTCTGAGTCCCATTCAATATCTAAAATCCGAAGGTCACGCATCAGACCCCCAATCCTCGGGTCAATTTCATCTTGGGCCCAACATGCCCATCCATATACCATATCGTTATCGTAAACAACCATCCGGACCAACACAAGTCCGACATAACCAGAACACATGATACAATATTCGACCCCCAATCCAGGGTCCTAATCACTCCAGGGATTTCCTATACCCCCTATACCGTCTCATCACCAGGCCGCGCACAGGGCTCGTATCTCGGAGGCATGGAAAATCAGTAACCAAATGCTCTGATACCAATTTGACAGGACCCGTCCCAACTGGATTTGATAACCGTGCCTGCTCCTGCTCCCATCTAACAAGTCAACTGAAGTTCGGAAAGTACCATTCCGCACATGTCATACAAGGGATAACTGCACTGATTTCCGCTCATGCCTCCGCCTCTCGATCAACCCCGAACGTCGTGCCACGGCCTGGAGGGTCATCAAAACAGGAAAGGTGTGAGTGGACAAAATTAATATCATTTCAAAATACATTTCAAAATACATCATTTACCCTCCAGTTTATCAAACCATGCATGCATAGAATCAAACACATGAATCACCGGCTTCCAAGCCAAATCATATGAAAAGTATCAAATCCCGGCTCTCAAGCCAAAACACATGAATCATTTTACAAAACCATTTTATCATACAATAAAGCATATACCTCCGGAATTACACATTCGAGGGTCCTCTAGGAATTACACATCCAGAGTTATCATCCTGCTGGGAATTACATATCCAGCCTCACCAGGAATTACACATTCGGCCCCTCCGGGAATTACGCATCCGGAGTTCCTCCGGGAATTACACATCCGGAGTCACTTCGGGAATTACACATCCGAAGTCTACCCAGGAATTACACATCTGGGGGCACTGAACATCAATGCAAAATCACAATCTTTATTTCAAAATCATCATTAAAACCATGGCAAAACCATTTATCACGGGGTCTCATGCCCAAATCTCATTTTCACGCAAATTCTTATAACCGCAACCCAAGTTGCCATTTTCACATAAATCCATAAAATATCCGAAAAATATTACAAATCCATCAAATCAATTTCCCAACTCATAATCCAAGTCAAAATCAATCTCAAATCCCGGGCCTTCGCCCAAAACAGCAATATCACAATTTTCTCGAAAATCGTGCCCAACATTAATATAAAAAAATATAATATTCCCAAAATCCAGAAATCATCGTATCGAAACATTAATCATGCCAAATCTTTTCAAATCATATCATAAAGAATTTAAAACATATATGCATGCATTCTGGGTAGAAAACAAAAGTCTACTCACACACCGTCCAAACCGCTCGCTTTCCGAACTGCACGCGTTTCCGTAATTTCTGATACTTTCCAGGAATCTGGAATCTTGTCCAAAATCATTACTATGGTTCACTAATGGCTTAATTAACATCATATTAATTTCCCAAAATTTTCCAAGAATTAATTACGAATTAAAAATGCCACATAAACCTTCGCACCCTCGAAACAATATCGAAAAGGTGTCTGATTAACTCGAAACCAACGTCAAAATGTTCGTTACATTACATAGAACAAAATTCATGTTGAACTCACCTCAAAAATCGAGCCCACGCACCCTCACGCGCTGCCGTGAGTGACTGCGCGTGAAACTCACGCGCCTGCTACAGTGTCACCACCTTCACCCGTTTAACTGTAAAACGGATCATGTAACCCGCGAACAGACCCGATTCAATTCCTATCAATTCTGCATCAATTTCGAAAATTGAACCGTCCATTAGCATCGTTATTGATCCAATTAAGGTTCTGTAAACCCAATTACATAAACACTTACCTCAATCCAATCGAATCAAACTCGACTTTTCGAAGAACACCGAACACTGTTCATCGTCTAATCTCCATAAATTCTCATTGTTTTCCTTCAATTGGTGCACCACGAAGCTTCATAGGATCCTAATAAACATATTTCTAAGTTCAATTTCATCGTTCCATGTCTCCAATTCCTCGACTCAAACTCGAAAATCCAAAGTCTTCCTTCTCTTTTTTCTAGCCTAAAACGACTCTAATTCCCTTCAATTTTAATTGGGTTCGACTCGTCTTGAGCTCAGAAGCTTAATCCAAGGTCAATTGTGAGCTTTAATCCCAAATTCAAGCTTGCTCAATTCAAATTTACAGGTTTCGGGTTTGGGTTTTTCTTCTACAATTTCCATTTCTTCTTCCTTGTTCACCTCCCGTTTTTCACTCTAAAACTCACTTGTTTTCTCTTTGTTATCCTCTAAATTACACCAGTTCTCAATTGGTTTTGGTTGCTGGGAAAATTGTTCCAGCAAAATCATGGTCTCTGTTTTTCCAACGCACACACACACACACACAAGGATTTAAACAATTTATCCCCACCGCTCACAATTGCCACTAACCTCAATTAGCAAGTGACAGATGTCACTTCAATCCCTACCTGACTTACCCACATGGCTGAATCAGCCAATTAACCACCCAATTTCACCATGCTGCCTTAAATTACCATTTTGCCCTTGCACCCATAATTACCAAAATGCCCATCACAATTCTAGACCCATAACTTTCACATCCGACCTCTGATTGGTGCATGTCGTTTGTCTACGAATTCAGCGTCCCGAGACCTATCCAACGGTCATTCCGGAAAGTCCGAAAAATGTCCAGATCAAAAAGTCAACTTTCGGCCCTTATAACCATGGGCAAAATCGTTATTTCCTTCCAATTTTTCCAAATTTTCCTTTTTCGAATTTCCAGGTCGTTACAAGTGTGTAGCCTCACTTGTATAGCTGACTGCTAATAGAAGGTAGGTAAACTCTGAGATGTAGTCCGCGATGGTATGTCCCTTCTCGGCTAGTCTGGGGGCGAAAGTGATGTTGAGCTCGCTAATTTTGACGATCAATTTGAGTAACTAATCGGAGGTGTCTAATTTCTGGTTTTGACATCTTACAGTGCCCGGTTTATGTAGTCCACAAGGTGCTTAGCCCCATCTGTCTTCCTAATTAACATCGAGCTAACCCCAGAAGTGGAAATAAACATGTACATGATTAGTGGTTCGCTAGTCTTGGGTCTTGCTAGCAGTGGTGCTTTGCTCATGTAGTTTTTTAGCTCGGTGATGGCCTTTGTGCATTCTTTGGCCTAAGTAATATGTTTGGAATTGGCTTTGAGAGCTTTGAAGAAAGGGTTGCACTAGCTAGTGGCCTTCGAGATCAACCGGGCTAGTGCTGCCACTCAGCTTGTTAGGCACTAGATATCCTTCTGTGTCTAAAGAGGCACCAATGTCGCGTTGGCTGGTTATGAAACCACGGAACCTTCTTAAGCCAACTCCAAAGCCGCACTTGGTTGGGTTGAGGCGCATTCTGAATTTCTTTATAACGGTGAACATTCGAGCAAGGTTGGTGATGTGCTAGTATGTCGTCTTACTCTTGATAAGCATATCGTTCATGTAGGAATTCATGGGTTTTCAATCTGGTCGGAAAAAATGTAGTTGAGGATGTGCTGATAGGTTGCCCCAGTATTCTTCAAATCGAAGGGCATCACGTTGTAGCATTAAAGACCCTGGTCATTATGGATTGCGGTATGAATCTAGTCGGCCAAATGTCTAAATATCTAGTTCTGCCCCGAGTAAGCATCCCTAAAGTTTAGTAACTAGTGCCAGAGTGTGGCATCAACTAGTTGGTCGATCTTGGGCAGAGGGAAGCTGTCTATTGAGTAGGCCTTTTTCAGGTCGATGAAGTTGATGCACATGTACCACGCACCCGAGTGCTTCTTGACCAAAACAACGTTGGCCACCCAGACAGCATAGAATGTCTTACAGTCAAAGTGGATGGTACTATGCTTCACAATTTTTTCCTTCATTGCCTCGGTCCAATCAGCAACGTAGGTTCGCCTTTTCTGCTCAACGGGCTTGAAGTTCAGATTAATACTAAGTCGGTGGCATATGACACAGGTCGAGATGCGAGCATGTTAGCATAAGACCATGCGAAGACCTTAAAGTTAGGCTGGTGCACGATGAAAGGCATAGTGTGGTGCCTATCTTGACTTTCCAGTCGGTGAAGTCATGAGAGAGGATTACTTTCTCAACCACATCAATGGGGTGAGGGTATGGCATTGTCGAGTGGTCGCATAGGTCCTCGATCAATTCATCTTGGATGAGCTGAGCGATCTGAAGGTCGACAGGGTCAGCCTCGAAGGTGGACTCGGTGACTGCCATTGTTTTTTTTTTCAGTTGAGGGAGGATTTTTTTGTTAGAGTGGTGGAGTTGCATGGTCATATAGCCATCTGATCTCCTCAGACTAGTCTGATACGCATGGGGGTTAAGATCTTAATTAGCAGTAGGTGGGTGGAGACGACTGCTCGGAGTTGGTTGATCAGACCTTGCCCTAGTATCATGTTGTATACGGTCGGGCAGTCAACCACCAAGAATGGGCTAGGACGATGGCCTACTTAAACAGTGTCCCTAATGGACGGAGGTAGAGTCACGGTGCTGATCGGTACAATCGATTCCCTTGTGAAGCCAAATAGAGGGTCAAAGATAGATCTAGTTGGACTTTGGGATATCGAGTTGCCAGTAGGCCTCCATGAGGATCACGTTGATCGAGCTCCCTATGTCTATCATGACCAAACGACATCAAAGTTGTCGGTTTTGGCCCAGATGACGATTAGGTTGTCGTGTGGGTAGATCACCTCTCGTTCCTCCTCTTCTAAGAAGGATATGGTTTCCTAGCTAGTGTTCCTGAATTTCCAAGTTCATCCCTCCTCGATGTGGAAAACTTTCTGATTATGCTATGTAGCGCAGAAGAAAATCATTTTTGCTCAATTGGAAGCCAAGGGTGAGGAGATAGAGGGGCCGCCACTGATCATGTTGATATGAGGGTTACATGTGACGACTCGAAAATTTGAAAGAGGGAATTTTGAGAATTTTAGAAGGGAAATGTTAATTTTACCCTTGGTTTATGTGGTCAAAGTTGATTTTTTATTTGGAATAAATTTTTCACATTTTTCGAGGATCGTTGTTTAGGTCTCGAAACACTGAATCAGTAGACATGTGGCATGTCAAAATTGGAGTTCGAGTGTGTTAGTTATAGGTCTATGAAGGCCTGGGACACTTTGGTAATTTGTGCTTAGAAGGGAATTTTTGTAATTTTGGAATTCAAGGGTATTTTGGTCTTTTGTTGGAGTTTTCCGAGTCATTATAGGGTGAGTCACCATGTTGACTGTGTGACATCTGTCAATTTTATCTTCAAATTAGTGATAGTTGTGGTGTTGTAACCGTTCAAACAAAATCAAAACTAAATATTAATTGATTTTGAGGAATCTTATCCTAGCCATTCGAAAAAACCCAGAGAATAGCAGAATTAGAGAAAGAAGCGGAGAGAAAACGAGAAAGAAAGAGAAAGAAAAAGAGAAGGGAAAACACATAAATCTAAAACCCAGAAATTACCCAGAAAACCTGAAACCCATCATGGGCCTCGAATTCAAATATTGATTTTGAATGATTTATGAGTAGAATTGAAGTTATAAACATCTTTTTGGGACTTAGTCGAGTTGAATCATGGAAAGTTTGAAGAAAAACCGCAAATATAAGCCCAGGACAGTGTTCGAATGAAGTTTTGAAATTTGAATGATGTCGAGGAATCAAGGTGAGTTCAATTCTCAAATTGAGTTTAGAAACGTGTTTATGGGGTAATTCCGAGTAGATTTCAGGTTTGAATTGTGAAAAATGGATTGAAATTAAGGAATTAAAATCAGGTCGGGAAACGGGGTCGAATGACCCATTTGCAGGAAATCGGGGCGAAGAAGGTGCACTGTAGTAGATGTGTGGGTTTCACACTCAGCTGCTTGCGGCAGCATGTGGATGATCATCCAGATGTACGGTTGATAATGGATTTTCACGTCGATCGGACACCGTCTCAGTATAGTTTTGGTTGTTTGAGATGTCATGTTACGTTTTTATTACATATTTAAATCCTAAAAAATTGGGGGATTTTAATGTAAGGTCACTTGGGATGATAGTGACCCTTGATAATGGATTTTGACAGGATTGGTAGTTCTTGGAAATTACGAAGGAACGTACGGCTCGGAATTGAATCGCGTGGGCGATGTGTGAGTGAAAGTTTGTTTTATAAACTATTTTGCATGCATAGTAAATGTTTTCATGATTAATTGCATGATTTGAGGTACAATGATTTGGATGATGATTTGGTATGAATACTTGATGATTTTGTGGATTTAAATGTTGGTTTCTTGACGTGATTTTATAGATTTATGTGAAAATGGTATTTTGGGTTTGAGATCTTATTGGAAATGGTTTTGACTTGGGTTGCGTTGAAACTAATGTTTTAGGCATAGGCCAGGTTTTATAATGGTATTTGACTTATAATGTAAGTAAAGGATGGTTTTGAAAAGTTTTGGGATGTAATTCCTAAACGATTTTCATTGTGATTATGATGAGTTCCCAGATAGTCGAAGCTAGGGGGTTTCCCAGATGACTGGAGCTTGGGGGTGATTATTTCCCAGGTACCCAAAGTTAGGGGTGTTCCTAGATGGCTAATGCTTGGGGATTTGTTTCCTAGGCAGCCGAAGCTAAGAGTGTTCCCATACGACTGATGCTTGGGGTGATTGTATTTGTTTTCTAGGCAGCCAAAGCTATGGGTGTTCCTAGACGGCTGATGCTAGAGATATTTGTGTTCCTAAGAAGCCGATGCTCGGGGTGTTCCCCAACGGCTGATGCTTGAGGTAATTGTGTCCCAAGTAGACGAAGCTAGGGGTGTTCTTAGACGGCTGATGCTCGAGGTTACTGTTGTTACATACGCGTAGTGCTAACGTGATATTATGATATTGTGATACCTAAAAGAAAAGGTCCTTAGCTGAGAACAGGCGGTCAGTCTGTATCATGAACTAGTTGTAACAACCCGTCCCGAGAGTCGGGATTAGTAGTGTGATTAAGGTGGGATTAGCGAGGCTAATCGGTGGTTAGTTGGTTCCGAAAGGTCATTAGCGTAGGATGACGATTTTGCCCCTGGTTCGGGCAAAAATGTTGACTTTTCGTTTGGGTGGTACGATGGACTTTGACCAGTGACCAGGACGTAGTTTAGGACGTCACGAATCCATAGGTAGGTGGCACGCCTGATTCTGACCTCCGAGGAGGAAGTTGTGATGTTCGGAAGGTAGAGAGCCTAACCGTAATTTTGGTAACATAGGGGGGAATAGTTGACTTTTTTGTAGACTCGGGTTTTGGTACGTTGACCTAGGATGGTTAGATAGTTCTTGTCGTTCTGAGTTCGATGACAGGCGGCACGTATTCATCGGACTTACGAGGTGTGAGATATGGGTCTAGGAAGTTAGTGACAAAACCGTAAAAATAAGTTAAAAAGAAGGGTAATTTGGTCTTTCTGCACATTGGGATTTGTGCATAGAGAAAGGAAATGAACGGCTGAGATTGGGCCATGTGGGAGTGTGTGGAGTGGATTGTGACATGTGGCATGTGTGTAGAGGATTCTGGTGGAATCCTGTGCATACACTGCCCAAATAATTGGGGTGCAGCCGTGCCCGTGATCTTATGTGTACACAGAGAGAAACAGAAAACAGAGGGAGATTTTGAGGGCAAATTGAAGACTGACTGTGGTGGTTGCTGAGTTCTGGTGAGTGAGTGAGGGACGGGAGATCGAAGGGAAGTTGGTGAGGTGGTTGAGAGGTGCAGCGGGTGTGTGTGTGTGAGGTGTGAGCCACGGGAACCAGGGAGGAACTCTGGGAGAAAAACAGAGAAGTTGGGTGGTGGTGCAGCCGTGATCGAGCACTCGAGGTCAAGGGAAGTGCTCAGAGGACGGAGGAAGACAGGAGGAGCTACTACCTCACGGCTGAGCTCACGGCGGCGACAGGAGGCAGGTAATTTCCTCGTCCCCATTTCGATACTCTGTTTTTCCGTTGAGGTTCAACGTGAAAGTTGTGAAGTTGGGCTTAGAGTCGAGAGGAATGGAGGTCAGGGTGAGGTTCAGGAGGGTCCTAGGCGTCGACTAGGATGGTCGCCGTGACGGGGGTGTACACGGCGGAGCTCAGACGACGGCAGGCACTCTGGTGCTCTATTTTGCCGTGATGTTCGAACCCAAAGTCGTCGAGTTTGGGGCTGAATCGAAGGTCTAGGAGGGTTGGTTTAGGTTCAGTGAGGTCCAGGGAAGATTTTGGTGAAGCCACCGTGACGGGAGGTGAGTGGAATGGCTGAATCGTGAAACAGGGGGAGTTTGGCCGTCTGGTTTCGAGTTCAGTCGACGGGCTAGGGACAGTGTCGAGGTGAACGGAGTTGGGGAATCAATAGGGTTGGCCTGGACGATGCTGTTGGTGAAGAAAGGAGTCGTTTTGGTGGACGGAAGAAGGAGAACCGTGCACGCCGGTCTGAGTTGCAGACCACTGTGCCGAACCGGGTTCATCTGAGGAAGACGGTGCACTGTAGCAGGCGCATGAGGGCCACGCGCAGCCACTTTGGGCGGCGCGTGGGGGTGCGTGCGGCGGCGATGGGGAAAACGGTCAACATGGGTTTTGATCTAGAAGTTATGGTGAGATCAATGGAGTTGGTTTCGGGTCAATCGGAAGTCGTTTGAGTTTAGTCCCGCAAGGGTGAAAGTTTAAGGTCCCGGGTTTTACGTTTTCGATTCGGGGAATTTTGAGGAAATTTAGGTGAACTTTCGTAAACGTGTTAGTGACGTAATTTGATGATTGTGAACAGGAAGCCGAGGAACGTGCTGGACGTTCGGGACGCGAGTAGGGCTTAGTACTGTGAGTGGACCCTTTCCTTAAACTCGAGCATGCATAACTGTTTTCTATAAATGTTTTATGCTTTTGATTATAATTCTATGTTTATTGACTATGTTTGGCTGGTTTTACATTATTGCACGTTTTTCGAGAAATACGGTGTTTGGCACGTCTTACGAGAATGTCGATTTCTGAGTAAAATGCCAGGGTTTTGGGATTTTTAAAGGATTACTAATTTGATTGCTTACAAAGGGATTTTGAAACATAATTTGGTAATGAAATGAATTGGATTTTAAAGTTGGAAAGTGGATTCCGGATTTGGGTTCGGAATGACGGTTCTGGATGCCGGAAGGGCATCGGACCAGTGGTTTCGGATTCGGGTTTGGATGTGGATTGGTAAATGGTTTTCAAATGATTTTGGGATTGGATTTGCTGGATCTGGATATTGAGTTTGAAGACCCGGATATATGTGACGGGGGACCGGCCGGATTGGGTTTAAAGACCCGGATTGAGTTTAAAGACTCGGGAGTTTAAAGACTCGGATATATTGATTTCCCCCGTAGGCCTTGAGTTTAAAGACTCGGGAGTTTAAAGACTCGGATACGATTAAGGCCTGGATTGAGTTTAAAGACTCAGGAGTTTAAAGACTCGGATAGGTCCAGTAGGTTTGATCGGAAAATAATGAATTGTTGTTTCTGGATTCTGATACGGTTTTATGATTCACAGGTTGTGGTTTTTCTAACTGTTTTATAATGTTTGTGTTTCTTATGATGTGGTATATGGTACTTTGGTTTCTAACTGTTTTACTAACCGGGTTATGCATGTGGTTTTCAAAACGGGGGGCTAAACTTAAACTCAGTTTTTTCTGATAACTGGTTTTAGAACTTTTCATTTATTCTGGTCCACTCACATCTTCTGTTTTAAATTGCCCTCCAGGTTGTGGAGCTAGCGCGGGGTCTTGACGTCGAGGCAGTGTCCGAGGCATAGAAGTGACGCGAGGGATCCCCGGAATAGTTTAAAGTCTTCCGTGTGCGTGTAAATTATCGGTTTCTAGTCCCTTGTATTTTCGTACTATGCTCTGTAAATGATAACTTCGGGATATTTTGTTTACTTACTCCTGCGTCTGACTGGGTTTGAGTGAGTTTTACATGGGTGTTGTGCCGGGGAGTCAGATGGGAGCGGGATTTACCTCGGGTTTCGGGGTGAAACCGGGGTGAGTCCTGACAATAGTTGAGGAGGACTTTTTGGAGCTACTCAAAGGAATTGATGGTATCGGGCTCCACTCTGTAGAACCGGTTGATCGCGACCTCTAGGAAGGTAGAGCTAAAAACGAGGCACCGAGCCTCATCTGACAGATTCTTGGAAGCCAACATCAATTGGTAGTTGTTGAGATAGGTCATAGGATTACCCTTGCCTATGTTGAGAGGGATCTTGAGCAGCTTGATCTTGTGATCGTGCTGGTACTAGTTGATTATGCTCATAAATGGGCCCAGGCTGGCCCTGTCTGAAATTGGTGTCGAGGGTAGCCCTTTCTCAGCCTCGAGGTCTACACTCGGTCTAGGAGTTGCTGGATGAGCGGGTTGGCACTAGCGCCTTTACTCTAGATCTGGTAGTTGGTATGCTAGATATGTTGATTACCCTCCTATCAGGAGGAGTTTCCCTTGTGTGCCTTGGATCGACTGCTGTGGGGAGGTTGGCCGGATCATCTTATACTAGCAATTTCCTAGGAAGATTTGGCACCCTTCGTGACTAATATATGATTTAGTTCCTCGGTGCAAGAACGTATCAGAAGATCGACCTAGAAAGGCGTCCGACTAGTCTGCTCTATCGGTGATGACTAGTTGTCTCCGGGGAATGTGAGCTTGATAGGGCTGAGTTGTTTGCAGTCCTAGGGACGTGCCATTTAGGGCTTCACAAGCGTCATGGTAAATTCTAGTTCCTTGTCGGCCGTTTTCTAGCAGGATCAAGAAACTAGAAGCCTTATCGACCGGTTCGACCGTAACAGGGCCCTTTTCTTTCCTAGTAGTATGACGTACACACTAGGCACGCTCAGCGTAGTCGGCCGTGACTTTTTCGACCCCACGAGCCTCTTTATGGGCTTGAGACCCTTGAGCTCAAAAATGTGTATTGGGCTTGAGGTATTAGGCCCATCGAGTCTAATCTAATATGGTATCAACAATCGTTAAGGAGTTGGTTAACTAGAGTTCCTCTTTTTGCCTTCTCTAGCAGTGTCCTAAAACTAGGCTAAAGAGTAAAATTTAGGAATTTTAGATAAAAATTCATCTCCAATAAGCGTTCTAAATAAGGACTAAAAGGCAAAATTATAGTCTTTGGACTAAAGGGTCAACTAATTGTAGTTGACCGCTTGGGGCATCCTAAATGGTGGGCTACCCAATTATCTCTGCTTTTCTAATCCAATCATGCAATTTAACTGCTTTTCCCGCTGTTCCACTCCCAAAAAAAAAATTACTCCCCTCATTGGTTCAATTTGAATAACGTTTGTAGTCGTTGCAACATTTTTTTTCCTTAATTATTTTTTTTCATAAATTTTTCAAAAAAAAAATCATACTTTTTTCCTATAAATATATTTACACCATACTTAACTTGTTGCATTAATATTTCTATGTTTAAATTGTTTCCAATTAAATTAGTAACAAAAATATTTTTCAATTAAGTTTGAATAATTAGTCAATTTTAATATTACTATTTAAATTTTGCAAAACTTAATATATATTTATTACCATAAAATACCAAAACAAGTGTAAACATAAAACTTAAAGATATATTAAAATATTAAATGAAATATAGCACACTTTCAATTGTTGGAGATATTAAAATATAGACTTGTAATATTCTTTAAATTTTTTTTGGAGTTCTTAACCTTCATTTAGGTGGCTCTTTAATTAGGACCTCATTGCTAGAGATGGCATTATATCGATTTCCTTAATGGGATGATCCTCAGTAAAACACCTAATTGCCGCCTCAAGATTTACTACTCATAACGTACTTCTTCGTCTTCCACATCCTATGCATTCTTGTTTCTCAATGTTTGAGTAACAAAATAATCATACATAGTACATCAATTTCTCGGTATATAGACCTTTTTAGCTCTCACCATTTGGCCTAAAAACCTATGGGCTTGTGGGTACCCACAAGACCCGTTGACCAAAAAGCCCGATCTCGCCCACTATGGTCCGTCGGATGGCCCGGTCTGAAAGTTAGCGGGTTGTACTTGGGCTTGGTGTATTCAAATCCGATAAGCCCAATAGGCCCGAGCCCGATAAGGTCCGGTAAGTCCAGTCTAACCCACCCATATAAATTCGGTCCACAAGCCCGAATATATAAAATAATTATTAATTAAGGATTATTCTGTTTCCTTTATATATGATTCTTTCTTAATTTTTGTTTATGGTTTATGCGTGCTACTGCTGAATATATGTCTTTTGTGTGAATCTAATCTTGCTTTGTAATAAGGCTGTTCCGTGAGTAATGAAGTGAAGTAAAGTTTTGCTCTTTCTATTATTTAGGAGTTCATGATTATGATCCAAATCTGGTATGGGGTGTCTTTTCCATTCATGTGTTGAATTCTCTCATAAATGTGGCTCTTTCTGTTTCAACCTTGGTTAGCCTAACATAATTGAAGCTTAGGCACAACTGACATTGTTTCTTGCTTTAGGATATTAAAATCAGGAAGACAATACAACTATGGCTCATATTTTTGACTTGATCGATATCATTGTTTTGTTTCCTTGTATAGTCATCTTTGCACAATTATATCCATTTACATAAAGAACATATAGTCATAATCAATTTTAGAATGAACATATAGCCATAATTTGCTTTAGGTTGGAAGGAACAAGAATTTGATGATGAGGTTGTAATATATTTTTTAAAAGTGGATGGATATAGTTACTGGATTTACTTTAGGTTCTAATAAAAAGAATTTTCTTTAGGTTGCTCTAGCATATAAGCACTAAACAGATGTAGTGATGATGAGATTGAGGTGGTTGAGAGTGAATGTGAGTTGATTTGATGATAAAGTTGTAATATTTTTTTTTTGTTCCGTACTTTTTTTTCTATCTCCAAAATTTGTTGAACAAGTTTTGTTTGATAGGTTGAACTAGTTATTTCTAAAAGTTCAATTGAGCTCGGACCGAATTGGCTTATTAGGCCCGGCCCGTAAAGCTTGATTAAAACTCATCCCGACAAAGTGCTTGGCCTTTTATATTTATGATCAAGCACGCCCGGGCTAGCCCAGTAGTTTCGAAATTATCAAATAGGCTCACCCCGACCTGACTCAAATCCAAAAAATTTAGGATGAGCTTGACCGACCCAGTCCAATGATGAGGGCTAGACCTTTTAACCCAAATGCTAAGCCCGGTTTGACAACAAAATTCTTTTTCCTCCACTCTGTAGTTGTCGACTTTCCCACCGTTTAACATTTGATGGGCCAACATAATCCTTGCATTATTGTCAAGGCCTGAGTAACTCATTTTATCGTGTCCACATGGTAGCATCACCCGAGACTAAAAGAAAGCCATTAAAAGCCCAAAAAATTTTACCAAGTGCAAAAAAATTTCATTTTGTCATAAGTCATCATTTTTGTCATAAGTCATCAGATAACTCTATTTAAAATCTCAATTGAATTCAATGCATTTAAATTTTGGTTTAAGAGCTAAATTTCAACTTAGCTTTCAGATTAGTTGGGGAAGAGATTTCAAAACCGTCCCACCAAAGAGTTTCTCTAGGTCGAAGGAGTAACGACCCATCACAAATTACTAGATTAGATTAGTGACTAATCACGATTAGTGAGGCTAATCCGTGATTAGTTGAGCGAAATCGGACGAACGATGCAAAATGACCGTTTTGCCCCTAGTTGTGGGCAAAACGTTGACTTTTCATTCGGGTTGTCAAATGGACTTTGACCGATGACCGTGACGTAGTTTAGGACGTCACGAGTTCATAGACAGGTGACACGTTCAATTCCGACGTTCGAGGAGGAAGTTATGACTTTCGGAAGTTTAGGGGCATTTTGGTAATTTTGGTTAAAAGGGCCAAATGTTGACTTTTTGACCGAGAGGTCCGATGGCCGAGGGCCAAGGACTATTACGTAGATAAGGACGATACGAATCCATAGACAGGCGACATGCTGAAATCGGACTTCGAACGGGGAAGTTATAGGTCACGGAAGTTCGATTTCACTATGCACGTACTTCGAGACGGGGATGATTTGGCAAAATCTGATTGGGCTAGATATTTTAGGTGGGTCCCATGGATGAGTGACAATCATCCCATTGGTCCAAACCCCTAAAATGTGGATCTCACTTAATTAAATATTAATATAATTATTATTATATAATTAATCTTTTCATCTTTAAATCCTATCCATTCATTTCTAATTAATCTCTCAATCCTCACCATCAATTCCATCTCCCTCTCATCAGCCATCATTTTTCTTCTTTTCTTCTTCAAACCCGCACCCCCCTCTCTTATCCACCATTTTCTTCATTTCTTCATTTTCTTCAAACACACAACACCACCACAAACCTCCATCAAGTGTGACCGTGTGAGAGTGAGGACAGGACTGGGATGATGAGGAGGACACGACGGCCGGCCATGGTGGCTCACGGCAGGTGAACCTGTGAGGTAAGGAAATGTCCAAAAATTCAAATTTCAGTTTTGTTAGTTTTTGTTCGATTCTAAGGATTGGGAAACATTTCTGGGGACTCTAGGAAGCTAATAGGATTAGTTTTGGGGCTTGTGATGGCCGGAAATGGCCGTGAACGGCGGGAGAAAATCCGGCCACCATTGATGATCGGAAAAGCACGATTTTGGGTGGTTTTTGCTCGGGTTTTAATGTCTAAATGATAGGAAATATGATTAGGATCATATTATGATTAAAATGGGATAAATTGACCCCGAATCGGTCCAAAAACCGGAGAAAACCGAGATGAACAGTAAGCTGGAGGTTGAAGACGATGAACAATGTTTTCGACCTTCTAGGGGAGCGTGAGAGCGCGTGGGCCATAATTTTGGGAAGTGTTCAACATATGAAATCTTCTATTCGATGTAACAAAGATTTTGGGACTGGTCTCAAATCAATCAGACATCGTTTCGATAGGTTTCGCACTGTCGGAAGGTTTAGGATCGGTTGTAAAAATAGTTAAAAGTTTGGGAAAATTACAGGGCTTTGGTAGGAGGTTAATTAAGTAGTTAGTAACCTTATATTAAAATTTGGAAAGGTTTGGGAGTCCCGGTGATGGTAATCGGCTTGGGAGAGCCTATGGCACACAAATCGAGACGGCAGCTCGGACGGTCTGTGAGTGGACCTTGTTTTCTAAATTGGTGCATGCATAAATGTTTATTATATGTTTTAAATACTTGTTTGTGATTCCATGAGTGCATTTGGATGTGTGGTTACGTATAGGCACGCATTTCGAGGTTTCGGCCCTATACGGTGCATATACGGGTCTGTATTTCTTTATTGATTTAAATGATTTGATTTTGGATTTCTAAAAGGATAAACTCGAGTATGAGACCCATTTGGTTTTGTCTCGGGCATATGACACTATTTACGACCTTCGGGTCTAAATCGTGGTCGCCGCGGGTGTTATGTGCACGGCGATCGACGATACGACGCTCGCCTCCAGATTGGGATGTGTTCCTTCCGGAGAGGTCACGATGCACGATTCATGGTCGGGCAGCCTGGGGAGGCTCGACTTCGGAGTGCTGATGGTTCAGGATATCGATCGGTGATGATGCACCATGATCTTGTGGTGGTCGCGTCAGTTGATACGTTCACGGCGACACACCAGGATTGAGGGCGGTCCTAGATGGATGGTTGCACGCATCACTATGATCGGATTTGTGACTGGCCGTTAGATATCGAGCACGGTTCCCAGTTGAGTCATATGTTCGGGCACGAGACCCAGTTGTTTTACACTGATGATTTCGGGTCAGGGACCCTAGATGGATTTCCAAGTTCATAGCGGTTTATGGGAACCGGCATGAACTCTGGAAAGGTCATTGTGGTTCATGACGGTTTATGGGAACCGGCATGAAACCTTGTCAGGTCATCGTGGTACATAACGGTTTATGGGAACCTGCATGAAACCTGTTTAATGGATGTTATGGATCATGACGGTTCAGGGGAACCAGGCATGAATGTTTAGGTTATGTATATATATGTTCATATACCTTCCTTTACTTGTTCTATCTCCTCCGGGGAGGGTCGTTGGCCTGGGTGGAACCCAGAGTAGTCATGAAGCACCGACTGAGTGGAGTCACCCCCCAGTTGGGTTCCTTACTCTCGGAAAGGCTATGATTACTATTACCTCGGGTAGGGTCATTGGTCTGTGGACATTAATCTTGACTTTGAGAAGACTCGAATTGAGACCTGGGTAGCACGTGCGTAGTTTTGGAAACTGTGACAGGATTGGTTGTGTGAATTATATGTGTAAATAATATAGATATGATATATGATATGTGATGTGTGGTTACACAGGTTTTGAGCAGTGGCTCGTGTACTTGGTTTACTTATGATTTGGGCGGAGTCCCTTATGGATTTGGGCAGTGGCCCGTATGGTCATTTTCATTATGGTTTTGGGCTTAGTCCCACATATGGTTCTTTCAGTTAAATGGTTTTCGAATGCATGCATGCTTTTTAGTGAAGGGTACAAATGTCTTCTTATGAAATGTTTTTATAAACTCTTGTTTTGTCCATTCACAGCTTTTAATCTTTTGACTGCCCTTCAGGTTGACATCAGATATGGATTGTAGCAGAGACTGAGATATCACATGCCTCCTCCGGATCCTGGCGTACTCTGATAGCCCGGGAGGGCAAAGGTCGGAAATATCCCTTGTCTGACACTTCGTGTCAGACGGGAGCAGGGTCATCCCGCACTAATCCCGGGGGGATTGGAATGGGTCCTGTCAGAAGGAGTCTAATTCAAGCGGTAAGATTTTTCACCTATAGAGGTTCAAACCTCAATTGTAACTACCCGTTTATTTAATTATGCGAATTTTGTAATTTATTTTAGAACATGACTATTTTACCATCCGTTTTAAAAGGGGCTCAAAAGTCACTTTTTGTTGGGAGATATTTTAAGAATTTTTTGTTTGACCGTTGCATATGTCTTTAATTCACGAGTTTGTAGACAGGTAGTGTGCTGAAAATAGAGTCCGAATGGGGAGTTACGGGATGGAAGCTTTTGTGGTAGTTTTGTAATTTGGCCATCAGATATTTTAAAACACCCAAAATTGAAACCCTTCTCTCGTGTGGTATCCGTTGACAATCAAATGAAGACAAACCATAACCACCACCATCTTCCCCATATCATTTTGAGCACCACTACACCAATCATGAGGGTTGTCAACATTGAGAGAAAGATGAACGCTGGTGAACTGCAAACTGCCGCTTTTCCAATCAATTTTCGACCAACACGTGTATTGGCTTTCGGTTCGGGACTTAGATTTGGATCGTTGGGTTTAAGTAGATGAATTTATATTATTAAAACATTAGATTTGGAAAGGAACTTAAAATTTTTTTTGAGCTTCAAAACTGGCTGAAATGGCAGTTTCTAGTAAACGAGGGCATTGCACCAGAGAAGCTTGAAGAAGGCGACTGTGTAATGATCCGTCCCGGAACCCAGGATTAGATTAGTAGTTAACGCTATTAGTGAAGTTAATCGGTAATTAGTTGGGTGATTTCGGACGTACAGTGCGAAATGACGATTTTGCCCCTAGAATGGGCAAAAATGTTGACTTTTCGTTCGGGCGGTCACTAGTTCATAGACAGGTGGCACGTCCGATTCAGACATTCGAGGAAAAGTTATGACGTTCGGAAGTTCAAGGGTAATTTGGTAATTTAGTTAAAAAGGGGCAATTTGGTGACTTTTCATACGTCATGGACTTTTCACGTAATTCGAGAACCATTAGTTAGGTCTCGATTCCCTGAGTACAACGACAGGCGGCACGCTGTCAGCGGACTTCGGACGGTTCGAATATGAGTCTAAATATAAGAGGGGTAAAATCGTAAATTGTGCACCAAGGGAAAAATATTCTTTTGGGCTGATTTTGAAATGGTTCAATAAGATGGGGACACCTGTTCCTGTGTGGTTGGATATTTTCACCCGGGAACAAGGGAATGTGGCCACCTGTCCCTTCACTGGTTGGTTCCAGCCCCTTCTCACACTTGATCGATTAAAACAGGGAAGACCGTGCTGGTTTATATGATTGAACGGTGTGAAGATATGAGGGTGGTGTGTGTGACTAAGTGAGAAATCAGAGGTGAGTGTTGGTGTGCTTGTGAAGGAGACAGGGAGAAACAGATAGAAGAAAGGAGATGCAGAGTGAGAAAAGGGAAGTTGAAACCGTGAACACCCATAGCCGTGGAACTCAAGTTGCCAACCGCCTGTAAACTTCATCTGTTGGGGGTGATTGGTGAGCAAAAGGGGACTAAGAAGACCTGAAGAGTACGGTGGAGGCCATGACGGTCAGCCAGAGGAAAGGTGAGACATTTTCTCATTTACTCTGTTTCCTCTGTCACAGTTCAAACCTGGCAACTTGGAACTTGATCGTTATTGATCAGTTTAATGAGTCATGGGTGCTTTTGGAAGTTGAGACGAGCTCATGAGAGGTGAAGCCGTGGCTAAAGGACGACGGTGGTAACTGGGAACCGAGGAGGAACATGTTGGGTTTTTTCTGCAAATTGAGAAGGTAACCACCTAGCCTAATTGTGTGTTTTTAATTAGTTAGAATAATCATAGAGGCTTGAACGAACTTACGGAAAGAACTAGGATCGAATTTGGACTGGAAACGAAGGAAAACCGTGTGCGTCGGTCCAGTTGAACCAGCTGGTCTGAACCGGTCTAGACAGAGGTTGAAGACGACATTGTAGCAGACGCGTGAAGCCCACGCGCAGCCCCTTTGGGCAGCGCGTGTGGGCGCGTGGCATAGTTTTTGAGGATGGTTCCAACACGACTTTTAAAGTAATCGATGTTACGAACATTTTGGCACTGGTTTCGAGTCGATCGGACATCGTCTCGATATGTTTCAGGATGTCCAAAGGTTTTAGGGCTGGGTTAAAAATAGTTAAAAATTCGGAAAAATGACGGGGCTTTAGTATAAGCTTTATGAAGTAGTTAGTGACTTTATTATGGGATTTGGACAGGTTCCGGAAGCCGGTGATAATGGATTGGCTGGGAAAACGTAATTGCGCGCGTATCAAGGCAGCGGCGTTAATGGTCTGTTAGTGGACTTTTCTTTCTAACTAATGATGCATGCATAAATGTTTTTATATATTTTCTATACGTGATTTCTATGTTTATGATATGATCTTGATGATATACGATTTTGCATGTATTTTGAGATATTTACGAAAGTGCACGTTTTACGAGATATGATTTTCTGCTATGGTTTGATGATGGTTTTGATGATTTGATTTCGGGATTTGAATTATGATTTGATTTCAATGATTTCTAATGGATTTCGGAAAAGTGATTCGGGCTTGAAGCTCAGTTCATAAAAATGGTTTCGATAAACGTGATTTCGGGTTTTGGAATCGGATTTCAGGATGACGATTCGGAATTCAATTTTAGAACTTGAAAGTGGATTTCTAAATTTGGGTTCAGAATGATTGTTCAGGATGCTGACTTACGGAATGATGGTTTCAGATTCAAATTTGGGAATGGATGATGGATATGATTCTGGATTTGGATTCGGGGATGCTGATTTCGGATTCAGTTTGGAATTCGAAATTGTGATTTCAAATTCGGATTTGGACATGGATTTGAAAATGGTTTTAAAATGGTTTTGGATTGGATTTGCTGGATCTGGTTATTGGGTTTAAAGACCCGCATATGATATATAACGGGGGCGGGCCCGGAATGGGTTTAAAGACCTGGATTGAGTTTAAAGACTAGGGAGTTTAAAGACTCGGATATTAAGATTTCCCCCGTAGGCCTATTGAGTTTAAAGAATCAGAAGTTTAAAGACTCGAATTATATTGATGCCTGGATTGAGTTTAAAGACTTGGGAGTTTAAAGACTCGGATAGATCCAGCAGGTTCAATGGAATGCAAAAGATTTCAATGTGTTTTGCATTTCGACGATTACAAATGGTTTTAGCAATGGTTTTTCCACTATTTTGGGCTATACCCGGATGATACAGATTTTGATGGTTTTCGGCTGAGGCCCGGGATTTAAGAAAAGGCAATAAGTTCAGTTTTCTTAAACGGTTTTAATAACTTGTATATAGAATGGTTTTGTGACATGGGTTGGATATGCATGCATTCTTTTAAATGAAGGGTATAAATGTAATTTCTTATAAACTGTTTTCTAAACTTATCCTTTATTTTTGTCCACTCACAGCCTTTTGTGTTTTCGATACCCTCCAGGTTGTCGCGGTGCGGGCTGTTGTTCGAGAGAGACGGAGGCATCACACACGCGGTCTACAGTAGAGTCTGCGCGCTCTGGGAAGTCAGGAGGTTTTGAACAGTTCGTTTGGTAATCCCTTATCCGACTTACGTGTCACATGGAGGTTGGACGTCAGTTTAGCCTTCGTGTCACGCGTAAGTTAGTCGGGAGCATGACTTAGCCCTTAATCCCGGGGAATTGAGGGTGGGTCATGTCAGACTGAGCATGTAGTGCATGAGTTGGAGCCGCGATTTACCCATCGGGGCGTGATGGTGAGTGGGGCGCTCCCTCAGTGTCTGGCGACTTGTGTTTTATGTTTTTTGATATTACTAATTTTTTGACATTCCAGATCTTTTGATGTAGGTTTCAGATCAATCGAAATTTGTTTAGAGACGATTTTGGACAGTGTAATTCACTTTGAATGCATTTTAAAGTGTGCGTATGTATTCTCGAGATTTACTGGATTGAACTTAAGGTTTATGATTGTCATCTAGTGATGATTAGTGATGTTTGACAAGCGTAGTGGTTCCGAGGATCACAGGAGACCAAATAACTTGGAGGCTAAACTCAATTGGACGTATGGAAAATGGACTTGTTTGTTTAATCACCTACACACGTATTGTGATATTTAAATATTTTAGTATCGATAAGGATTATTTAGTATTTCATTAGTCTCGGGAATTAAGGATAATTATTATAAAATGTTTATTACCCTTCCAAGACTTGGGACGTAGGATACCCTTCCAAGAATCAGGACCTAAGGATAACGACTTACATAGCTTTTCAATGGTTATGGAGTTTGATATGCAAGGATATTGACATGTTATTGATTATGAATTTCAATAATGGTTTTGAAAAAATATTTTCATATTGACTTGGGTTTGGACTCAGGATGGTGATTTTATGGATTTTGATTTATGGATTTAGACTTAGACTTGGGGTTATGTATTTTGGCTTAGGCCTAGCTATTTAATGGTTTTAGAGTTTCGGTCCAAGATGACAAGTTAGGCTTTGATCCTGGTGGAACTTTCTCGATGAGGTATGTTAGGGAGGATTCCATTATATACTCAGATGGATTGGAAGTATGGCAAGGAAGATTCCCTTATACACTCAGCGTGGTACGAGGTATGTCATGGAGGATTCCATCATGCTCTTGAGAAGACATGGGGTATGTTATGGAGGATTCCATCATATTCTTGAGACGATATGAGGTATGTTATGGATGATTTCATCATACTCTTAGGATGACACAGAAGTATGCTATGGAGGATTCCATCATACTCTCGAGATGATATGAGGTATGTTATGGAGGATTCCTTCATACACTCTAGACGAATGAGGTATGTTATGGAGGATTCAGTCATATTCTCGAGATGATATGAGGTATGTTATGAAGGATTTCATAAAACTCTAGGGATGATATAAGGTATTTTATGAAGGATTCCATCAGACTCTCAGGACGATATGAGGTATGTTATGGAAGATTCCATCATACTCAAGATAATATGAGGTATGCTATTGGGGATTCAAACATAATCTCGGGATGATATGAGGTATGTTATGGAGGATTCGATCATATTCTAGAGACGATATGAGGTATGCTATAGAGGATTCCATCATAATGACAAGTTGATATCATGTATGTTATGTAGGATTCCATTATATCTTAAGAGATTTGAGGTATGTTATTCATGATTCCATCATACTCTTGAGACAATATGAGGTATGTTATGGAGGATTCCATCATACTTTTGAGAAGATGTAAGGTATGCTATGGAGGACTACATCATACTCTCAAGATGATATGTGGTATGCTATAGAGGATTCTATCGTACTCTTAGGACAATATGAGGTATGTTATGGAGAATTCTATTATACTTTCGAGATGAAATGAGGTATGTTATGAAGGATTCCATCATATTTTCGGTACGACAAGATATATATCATGGATGATTCCATCATACACTCGGTATGGTATGAACTATATCCTAGAGGATTCCATCATAGGCTTGACGAGATATTGAGTCAAGATATTGATTTACAGCTCATGATGCACCAAGATTTCAAGTTACATCTCAAGATGATGGCTATAGTCGGGGTATTGAGCTATGGCTCAAGAGGATGATTTCGGTCGGAATATGGGCTAGGGCTCAAAATAACGGGTTCAACGGGGTTATCATGATGGCATGTGCAATTATATATGGCATGATATCCTTGTAAGTAAACCAAACGACACCTAGTAGGTTGAATATTATATATATATATATGCGAGCCTCATTGTATGTGTGGTTTACCACGTGGTGGGTTTATCAAGATTTTTCTTTTTGTGGTTATTGCTTTATAGCGTGGTTTTACTTCATAATCGTTATTTTGTCTCATAGTTGTTTTGGTTTTATACCCTTCAGATTGTAGTGGGACGTGTCAACAAGATTACAAGGAGGCATCATCTTCTGCTGCGCTAGCACTTTGCAGTACTTTCATTGAATTTAGTAATAATAAACTTAAATCTAGTTTACTTTGATTACCTTTTGAGTTAGTTTGAGATGTTGTGTGTGGTCGGAATTGTTTTATCTAGGCTCTTGGGTTAGTGCTTTTGTATTGTATCATTTGTCTGACAGGTGGAAGACAGGTTGACTAGATTATAGTAGATAGTTTTCCGAATTTTATGTAGAAATTTTGTAATGTTTTGTTTGATATAGTAATGCACTTCATAACTTACTTTGAGTTGTGAGATATGGTTGTTAATTGGTAAAAAAAAGAAAAAATCGATCGAAATACCGAACGGAACAAAAATCGTCCTGAACAAAATTGAATAAAAAATAATCGAACAAAAACTAAGAGAATAGGACCAAACTGGATCAGAACTGGTTCAGTTTTGGTTTTTAGTTGCCCAAAACTTAATCAGATTGGATCTAATTGGAATCCAACCTAAATTAAAATGGTGTGGTTTCTTCATCTCAAGTTCGATATTATTGAAGAGCCTTACCTTCCTCACCTTATATCCTTACCCAATTCAATTCATCTCCTTAGACAGTATGAGACTGCCCTCACCTCACCTTCTTTAATCTCATATCCCTTCATCTTCTTCCCTCGCCTTAGTCTCATCGCCTCACCTTAATAGCCTCACCTTGGCCTCGATATCTCTCTGTCTCAACCTCTTATCACACCCTCCGCCTCTCATATCCCTCTTTGGCTTTCTCCCTCGCTCTCACCCTCTGCCTCATATATATATATATATATATCTCTCTCTCTCTCTGTCAGGAACCACCCCTAATCCCCCTGGATTAAGGGCTAAATCCCGATCTCGTCTAACTTACGCATGACACGAAGGCTAAACTGACGTCCAACCCCCATGTGACACGTAAGTCGGACAAGGGATTCTTGATTCGACCGCCTAACAGCAACCGAAGTTCCCAGAGTGTGCTGAAACTACTGTGGATCGTTGGTGTGATGTCTCCGTCTCTCTCGATCAACAGCCCGTGCCGCAACAACCTGAAGGGTATCAAAAACACGAAAAGACTGTGAGTGGACAAAAATAACGTATAAGTTAAAAAAAAAACAATTCAATAAAACAAGTACATTTATACCCTCCGTTTCAAAAACCAATGCATGCATATAAAAACCATTCAATATTTCCGGTTAAGCAAACCATGTAAGAAAAACCGAACACATGTCCTTTTTCCAAATCCCAGGCCTCAGCCCAAAACCATCAAAAACCATTTCATCCGAGCATAGCCCAAAACATCGGAAAACCTTTATTGAAAACCATACCACATTTCCATTCATCGAACCTGCTGGATCTATCCGAGTCTTTAAACTCAATCCAGACCTCAAATATAATCCGAGTCTTTAAACTCCCGAGTCTTTAAACTCAACAGGCTTACGGGCGAAATATCAATATCCGAGTCTTTAAACTCCCGAGTCTTTAAACTCAATCCGGGTCTTTAAAACCAATCCGGGCCCGTCCCCCGTCATATCATAATCCGGGTCTTCAAACCCAATAACCAGATCCAGCAAATCCAATCCAAACCGTTTGAAAACCTTTTTCCATTTCCGAATCTGAATCCGTAATCTCATCAGGATCCCGAATCCAAACCCAGAACTCATATCCATCTCCTTTTCCAAATCCGAGTCTGAAACCATTATTCTGTAAGCTAGCATCCGGAATAACCATTCCGAACCCAAACCCGGAGTCCACTTTCAAGTCCCAAATCGAATTTCGAATCGTCATCCGGAAATCCGATTTAAAAACCCGAAATCACGTTTCCTAAAACCACTTTCTGATTTGGGCTTCAAGCCCGAAAACACTTTTCCGAAATCCTTTTTAAATCATTGATTTTAAATTATATTTCAAATCTCAAACTTAAATCATGAAAACCAGGTTCAAATCACAACATTCATCACAAGCTCGTAAAACGTGCAAAACCGTAAATTCCTTGAAAAACGTGCAAAACAGTAAACCATCAAGATCAGAAAGCAAATCATAGAATCACGTATGAAAACATATTAAAAACATATATGCATGCATCAAGAGTTAGAAAACAAAGTCCACTCACAGACAATTCTGACGTCTCCTCGATACGCGTGCACTAATGCTTTCCCGGCTAATCCGCTATCATCGGCCTTCCCGAACCTGTCCAAATCTCATAACAAGGTCACCAACTACTTTATAAAGGTCATACTAAAGCCCCATAATTTTTCCGTAATTTTAACTATTTTTAACCGAGCCCTAAAACCTTCGGACATCCAGAAACATATCGAGACGATGTCTGATTGACTCGAAACTAGCGCCAAAATGTTTGTTACATCGAATAATTTAAAAGTCGTGTTGCACGATTACCCAAACTACCCTTCATGCGCCCCCACGCGCATCTGGAAGTTTCTGCGCGTGAGACCCACGAGCTTGAACAGTGTCGTCGTCAACCTCAGGTGAACCCGGTTCACCTGGTTCGAACCGGTCCGGTCTAGGCTAAACCGGCGTTCACGGTTTTCAGTCGATTTTCAACCATTTTTAATCCTAATTAGTCCATTAGTTTTGTTCTATCATATGTGATCATTAAGGCTAACTAAAACATGAAATTCGAGTCTGTTTCATACCTTCCAAATCGAAGCTTAAACCCCGAAAATTCGAGTTTCTGTCTCCAGCCACCCATGGCCACCGTAGGGCTCTAAGTCAAAACCTAAGGTTCCTCACATCTTCCTAAAGCTACTAAGACCACCAGAAGACTTCGACACCCCTCCAAACTTCACGACTTTCAAATTGAATCAAACTGGAAAAACAGAGGACTGTAAAAGCTTACCCGTGTTCTGGCCTCCGCCGTACGCGCCGCCGTGTTCCTCTAGGTTCACAAAGCTGTCCTCAACCTTCATAGCAATCCCTCGAACTGGTTTGGATCGTTTTGGTCAGTTTTGGTTGCACCACGATCCTCGACACCGTCTCTGTTTCCCTGAATTTCTGCTTCCTACCCACACACAATCACTGTCCAATCTTCACTACACCACGATTAGACACTCACCAGGCCGTCCTTGATCACTCACTCAAGCCCAAGGTCTTCAGATACTAGGAATCGATCATTAATTCCCACGGTCTCACTCTCCCTGTTTTTCCCTCTCTGTGAACAAAATGGGCGATTAACAGTCGTGTATTATGTAACCGTGCACACACACACACACACACACACACACACACACACACACACACACACTACTAGAACCCTCTAGGAGTCCCCCACGTGTCCATCATCCTATGGACTGAATTTAAAATATCCAATCACACTTCTCCAAATGGCCTTATCTGATTGGCCCAAGTGTAAAAAGACTAAAATGCCCCTACATGGACCAATTTACCATTTTACCCTCCAACTTCCTAGAATCACAACTTAACTATCCGACGTCCGATGACAGCGTGCCGCCTGTCGTTGTACTCAGGACGTCGAGACCTATCTAACGGTCCTCGGTCTACGTGAAAATTAAGGGTCCAGCAAAAAGTCAACATTTTTCCCTCTTTTTAACCAAATTACGGTAATGCCCTCAACCTTCCGAATATCATAACTTCCTCCTCGGATGTCGGAATCGGGCGTGCCACCTGTCTACGGACTCGTGACGTCCCGAACTACGTCACAGTCATCGGTCAACACCCAATTGACCGCTCGAACTAAAAGTCAACTTTTACCCATTCTATGGGCAAAATCGTCATTCTGCGCGTAATGTCCAAAAGTAGCCAACTAAGCACCGATTAAGCTAACTAATCTATTACTAATCACTTCGCTAATCCCGACTCCCTAGACGGGTCGTTACACACACTCGCTCTCTCTTTCTCTCTCTCTCTCTTTTTCTCTATCTTTTTCTCTCTCTTTCTTTCCCTTATCGCATATCATCCATCTTCGCTCTGCCTCATATCTCTCCATATCCATCGCACCCATCGCCTATCTACCTTGATTTCTCCGTCTTCATCTCGAACAGTCAAGACTTGAAGTCGTAATCCATCGTGACATCGCCATCACCTCCGCCTCCATCGCTCAAGAGGACATGAACCCTCATGACTGCTTCACGCCTCTCACTCAAGCCTTCATCATCTCTATCTTTAACCCTCAATCTCTCTCTCGATCACTATCTCTCTTGATCTTGTCGAAAAACCAATTAAAGTCAAGAGCTTAATCGGTTCGTTCAAAATGAGATTGGGGTTGAGAACCTAAGTGAACTAAAACTAGTTCCCCAACTAGTTCGCTTTCAATTTCGGAAAAAAAATGGAACCAAAAAACCGATTAACAGCCCTAGTGTGTTGGCAGATGAGATCAGAGTTTTTCACGAGTCTCGATGGGTCATATCATTGATAGCTTAGTACATGTGAAAAATCCTCCTGCCTATTAAGTTAGGCTATGGTTGGTATGTCGTATAAGAGACTGGATAAGATAATATAATATGAAACCAGTGTTTGATACCGCTTATATTAATTAGTCACCATATAAATTAGTATGATTGAATGTCTTTATACAGTTCATACACACTAAAGTAATACTCTCCAAATTTTCTATATGAAATAGTCGGATGACTGATAATTTTGAAAAGTATAATAATAATAATAATAATAATAATAATAATAATAACAACAACAATAACAATAATAACAATAACAATAATGATAAATATAAAATAATTTTTAAAATAAATAGAAATAATAATATATAAATAATTAATAAAAATAATTAATAAAAATTAAAAAATAATAATATATATAATTAATATTTATATATAAATATTTCTTATCAATAACTATAATATAATTTGTCCAATATAATATAATTGTCATTTTAATCTAATCGAGCACCAAATGATTGACTAAATAGTTAGTCTATCCAATTAATAGATTAACTTATCTAACTGAAATAATTAGTATAATATGACGTATCAAATAAGACCTAAAATTAGTTAATTTTGATTCAATAAAAAAAAGAGAAAATATTTTCTCCCGAGGTTAGAATGGCCGAGTGGATGGCAGGTGAAAACTTGTCCGAACGCTAGGCCTCATTGAGGCCCATAAACAAAGCCCAGAGGAAAAGGTAGGAAAAATAAATAAAAATATAAAAAAGGAAGGAGAGATGCATCATATGCATTGAAGTCTCCCCTTTGTGCGACGTTGGTTGATTATATTTGATCTGATACAGCAGGCAGAGTGAGCAATGAACAAGGCGATGAGAGTGTGGAGCAGATCGCGTCGTTTCCTCATCTTTCTCCCTTTTATTTTCATTCTTCTTCGCCTCTTCTTCGGTCAGTCTCTCTTTATTTATTGTATTTTAATTTTCAATAATAAATTATTTTCCTTATCGTGATGCTCAACCTAACGCTGAAGCGACAACATTTGCATTCTGCAATTTCAATTTGGGCCCAATTTTCAGTCAAGCAATTACATTATAACTCAGCTGTGGAAGATTTGCCCAAGAAGAAACAAAGCAACAAATCCAATCAATTAGTTCTTGGTCCTGCTGCCGGTCAAGGCTTGAGCAATCGCCTTCAATGTCAAGGTTGTTCAAATTATTATCATAACAAATTAAATTAGTATTTTCTTTTTTATTTTTGTTAGAAGAGAATTAAGACAATTTGTTAGTACGTTTTATTTTTCAAGAGAATTAAATCAGTATTTTTTTTTTTTTTCATTTCTGTTAAAAGAGAATTTCTAAATGCGATTTGGGTTGTGGCAGTATTGTTTTTGCTTCATTGTTATTTATTTTATTTTTTTCATACGTGTAGGCATCAAAGCTCTCAACCACACCCATTCTTCAACCTCTTCCTATATGTCAACTACGGTTGATAACATTGCTTTTGTCACTGTCTTCACCATATACAATTCCACAGAGAATGGGCGGGTTGATGATCGATTGGGGAACTTGGTTACCGTTGGAAATGCTTCTCTTACTAAAGTGGAGAGGTCAATGGCCATCTTGAATGTATTTATTAACTTTATTCAGGTCAACATCAAATTAGCTATAGAATTCGGTTCAAATAGTTTTTTACGTTTCTAACACTAAACTCGGACCATTATCCTTAAATCATATGTTTTCTAAGTGCTAACCAAGCTTTCGGTCCATATTTGAGCTTTTATGAGCTCAGTATTCATACAATTAAATTGGGACTCATGGAATGGTCTATTCTTGGCTGATTTAAACGTAGTATGTAGAAATCTGTACTAATCTCCCATGGGAATTCGAGAATAGGAGTATGTTCCTTTCCTTCATTTAACAAAGGATTGACACTAATCTGCTTATACAAGGACTTAAATATGCTAATTTTTAAAAATATTATTCAATATTGCTAAGTTGTTCAGTCTACATTGTGAAGTTCCGAAATTCATGTGTGTAATGCATACTTGCAGGTGACAATGCCCCAGAGCAAAGTAGTCATTCTAACTAACCCAGCTTCTGATCTTTCCATCCAGAGAAATGGGGTCACTCCATATCCAATTCATGGTGTATATACGCGTGACCAGATGATGCTTCAAAGAATCAGGTCTTACATTGTAAGAGCATGTTATATTAGTTACAAGTAGAACAATCTGTTGTTTATTAGTAGCTATGTCTCTCAGTATTTTACATGTTTTTTTTCCTGACAATATTACCTAGTTTATTACTTTATTTCATTGTTTGAAATGGCCAATTTCCTAAATTGCTAGAGGTTTTCGTTTGACAGAGTTCTCTTGTGGCTGACTGATTCTAAAATAAAAAACTAAAGAGTTGTTGGGGAAAAACTCTAAATCTTACACCACTCTTCTTTCTTTCCTTCTTTATATGATTATGGTAAACAATTTTGTATATATGTATACCTATTTCTCCTATTTCTTCTATGTAGTGGGAGCAAATTGTTTACTTATAATCTAGTTTGAAAGGACTTTTTGGAGGTTTAACATATAATTATTCCCAAGTGTAATAGTGGATTTATGAGTTGCTAAGGAAATTCTTTTTTTATGATGATCTAATTTATTGTTGTATATGATTGCTGCTATTCAGACTTTTGTTGAAACAAAGATGGAGGAGCTTTCTCGTAAGCAAGGGAAAACTGAACATTACATCTTCACGGACTCAGACATAGCTGTTGTTAAAGATCTAGGACATATATTCCGTGACTCTCCAAATTTTCACCTGGCACTCACCTTCCGGAATAACAAAGCCCAGCCTCTGAATTCAGGATTTATAGCTGTGAGGGGTACTTTTGATGGTCTCTTAAGGTGCCTTTAGAGATGATCTTGTTTTCTTTTTATGTGTTCTTGTTTGGGTTGCAACAGGAGATAATTTAACTTGAAATTTAAAAAGATACTAAAACAATTTTTCGAACCATTTTCCATTTTTCGAGCCATTTTCCATTTCTTACATACTTCCCATAAAAAGATAATAAAACAATTTTTCAAACCATTTTCCATTTCTCACATACTTACCTACTGCAGGGCAAAGATTTTTTTGCAAGAGGTACTCAAAGTTTATAAATCAAGGTACATGAGGTCTTCCAGAATGCTTGGGGATCAGTTAGCTCTTGCCTGGGTAGTGATGTCACACCCATCTTTTGATGCAAAGAAATTTACCAAAGCCCAAGCTTTCATGGAGGATGTTGGTGGTGCTTCAGTGTTATTTTTGCCCTGTTCTATATACAATTGGACGCCGCCAGAGGGCGCAGGTCAATTTCATGGCCTGCCTTTGGATGTTAAGGTAAGCTGCTCCTGTCCAAAAACAAAGAATCTGTTAATAAGGATCTTGAACTCAAGTGCGTTTCTTTGTTTTCGCTGCTAAATAGAAACAGATACGACGATCAGTTGTTGTTATAGTGTAAGTTTTTGCTGAATCCCTTATGTGATATCCTGGATATAGGTTGTTCATTTCAAAGGATCGAGGAAACGCCTGATGCTCGAGTCCTGGAACTTCTACAGTTCCTCTCTTAACATTTCAGATATGTTGTGTCTGATATTAAAGAGTGGGAGAACAAAGTACGATTTTTGAGCGACTTGATTTGGTTTTCCTGAGCGTATGATTATCACAAAGTTAATTAGGGACCTGATAGTTGATAATATTGAAACTCAAGATATAAAGTAATTAGTCATCTAGTCACCTTGGTCATATGATTTGCATATTACGATCTGTTCTGGACACTGATTTATTTCGAGGACGATATTTGACAGTAGATTGAAAACTGGCAATATAAAGTTACAAGTCTTGTTTCAGTGGCGCAGGATTTAGGCACAGATTTGATGTATTTGTTGGTTGGATGCCATGAATAGCTTCTCATTTTACCTTGCACTTTCCATTCTCCCATACTGGCCCAATCGAACTGAGTATGTCTTGTCATCTTATAATTTGTTAAATTCCTACTGAGATGTATGTCATGATTATTTATTTGCCTAAGTACGCATCTGGGATGATATTACTATGTTTTACTTGTGCGGGTCAGCTACTGTGGGGGTCGATTTGATTAAAAATTGTGGTTCACACCTAGTACTTAGGGCTGGTTTTGTTTTGTGGGTAGAATTGAATTGAATTGGATAACCATCAAATTCAATGTAAAAATAGATGTGTTTTCACTATTCGGGGATTAGAGGAAGTAGAAATAGATGAAAGCTTATCATATCCAATTGTAAGGGTGGTAAGTTTTTATATGATTTGAAATTCACACATTAAAATTTTGGGTTATTTTTTAGTCAACATATTATGATACGTTTAGTAAATGGGTGGTTTCAGGTCAATCCATTAACTTGTATGGTGATTTATATATTAACTCGTTTAATAAACATGTAATTGCTAAAGGGCCTTCTTAACCCATACCCAAGAGTTGAAGCCCAAAACTTACAAGGCTTAATGCAACAAAACCATACTCTTAGCTTTAATAGGATGCACCCGTTTTTGTGGCTGGCCCATTGGGAAGCCCAAGGACTACCCCCAATTGTTCAAACACTCTCAGTTGTAAAATTTCTTACCCAAGCTCTCTCTCGATCTCTCTGGATGCTATCAACACCGTGTCTTCATTTTTAACCAGTTACTCGACCACGACGTAGCAACTGCGACCCTCGAACCCCAAAAGTGTTGAGCTCGACATCCCCTCATTTCCCATCATCTCCTTGTGAGGCAAACATCATCCTCCCCTCTACTGCCATCAAACTACTCTTCAGTCACCAAGAGCACTCAATGCTCACGACATCAATGGGAGGCCGTGTGCGGTGATCAACTAGGCGATGCAAAATGAATCCCAGAATCCACCGTAGCTTCATCGTGGCCCTCTTGACGATCAGACTCGCTTAGGAAGCCCTAAGATCGATGTGACCCGATTAGGGAAGCTCGATACGTTGTGACCCGAGACATCGACCCGTTGATTCTGGACTCAAATCGAGATAAATCCAATCCATTTTGATGTTGTCATCCTAGTTATGTCAAGATCTCCCTCTTGGACTAATTGCATGCAAGTTTTGTTGCGAAGACGGCAACGACGAGTACGACCTAGTTCAGACCCACAAATCATGACCCGAAGAGTATGGGCTCAATTGAAGGTAACATCATTCCCTTAAACTCTCAATCGGTTCTTGATATCTTGACCATCCCTCAAGACTAACTGCATTTTTATTTGGAAAAAGGTTTTGACCTTGATCAGAATTGGGGCATCCATCACGATTTTTGGCTTAATCGAGCATCTCGAGCTCGTTACAAGCTTAAGCAGGTATAATAATCAAACTTTGGGACAAGATTTGACTGTGTAGGTGCAATTCTAATTGAAAATTGAGCTTTTCTCAGTTTCTGGTCCCCATGAATGGCGGCGGTGGCGGTCTAGTCATCATCTTCGACGAGACTCCAGCAACTAGACTAGCCGCTAGGTCTAATAGTCACCGTCAATTTTTGACGGAATATGCTAATAGAATTAGCATATTATGTTAGAAACTGACGAAGTTATAACTGCGGTTAAGAGGGAATATTCCCTGGAATATGACACATGTGGCACTATGCTGCACGTGCAGCACGTGTGGCAATGTAGCAGCCACATGAAAAGAGGTTGACACGTGCGTGGGAGCACGTGGCCATGCGTGGACGGGTGTGTCCGGTGTTTGAGGCCCCCGACACGTGGAGGAGTGTGTGAGGGCTTGCAGACTCTTTACAAGCGTGTTGGGGTATGTGGAGCCCTTTTCCAGCCCACGGCGGCGCATGAGCACTATTTCAGGTCGTCTTGAATAGTTTTAAGGGCATTTCCAAACCATTTTGGTAATCTAAGTGATGTTTCAGGCAACCCTAGGGGGATTTTCTTAGGGTTTTGAGTAGAGTTTGATTGGTAACCCATATACTTGACCTTGGTAGGGTTTTTACGAACAAAGTGCTTGTGCTAGCTTGGTAAGTCGGATGATTTCAACTACCCGACAAGTGTATGAGTTGATCCCTTTCCCTAAACTCGTTTTATTAAACTATATACTTGCACGTTTTACAATATCTATGCTATATATTCACTGAGCATGTTTCATTGCCTAATTTGGAGTAATTAATGATAATGATAAATATGCCCACTTAGTGATATGTGCTCGAATATGCTAGTGTGTGCAGTGATGTGTGACATGCTTATATTACAGTGTGTACCGTGGGGTACAATATGGTAGTATGCGATATGGTAAGTGATGTGATATATGGACCATGATGTGTGATATGGTAGATGTGCCACAAGGTGAGATGTACTATTAAGTGATGTGATGTGATAGTACATATGTACCCGAGTATACCTAGTTGAATTATTTATTGCATTGCATGGTTTGCTGACTATTCTTAGTGTTGTGCATATTGAGTCCCGAGACATTGTTGAGTTATTACCTTAGAACTACTTAGTAGTCGCTGGTATCTCCGCACATGTTTGAGTGCCCACATACTAGCTTACACGTGATTGTTCACCTGTGAGGCTCGTAATACTAGTTCAATATGTGTCAACTTGTCCCCAAGCTCTAGGGGACATAAGCTGACTGTGCTTGTCAGTTGGTACCTAACTTTCATGTGGTTGGTGTACACGAGCTTATAGATACCCTAGCCTAGTATATGTGTATGCCTCGTGCAACTTATGAGTAATTAGATTGTGGTTCATGCATGTTATTCATACTTCAAGTTGATTATTGTGATTTATGATTATTTTATTATTTTTTACTATAGAACTTGCAAGTCTAATTTACTGCTTTGACTTTTTTGGGAAAAAAAATGAAGGGTTAAAGTTATTTTTACTATTAATGATTTTTCACTGAAATAAAGTTTTGGGTCCAATCACCCTAGATTTTTGAACCCCTCAAGTATCGCTTGTGTTACTCGCACTTCAAGGAGGATTTAGTAGTTGCTCTAACATCTGCTCCTAGGATGGAGTGACGTGGTGACAATCGAGTAGTTCAGATAGTTAAATAACGGTATGATCATCGATTGTGTCCCCGCTCTATACTTCCACTGTGGAGTGAAATGTAATTATTTGTGACTGATTATATTTAACTCTACTCATTAAAACACATCGTTTTATTTGAGTAGTTTTTGTCATCTGAACATCTCGGTCTAGATGTCAGCCAACACGCATCGACCTTCGTGCCTTAAGTGGACTTTTCGGATCGGGGTGTGTCAATTTGGTATCAGAGAGGTTCTAGGATGTGTCATTAGTTTCAGACACTTGAAGATCATGCAATCAGATTCCCGATGTAGCATTTAATGACCCGACCTTCTTCAATAGGATATTGTCCGCTTTGGGCCCAATCCTCACGGTTTTGTTCTCGAGAGCTCACATGCAACTTCCTAGTGGATCACCCATCATGGGATTGCACTAGCCCAAACTCGCTTAACTTTGGAATTCCCAAGGAATCCAAAGCCAGTGAGCTCCCAAAAGGCCTCATGTTGAATAGATGCGCGCCTACACATATAAGACACATCCCCTAGATCTCCTTAGGCGATGTGGGATTAGTAACCATGCCTCCACGGCACGGGTCCTCATAATCCACCCCATTTGGGGCCCAGTGCCTTCACTGTCACACTCAATTCTGACCGGGGTGGGATTTGATACCAAATTGTCACGACCCGACCTTCTCAAATAGGATATTGTCCGCTTTGGGCTCAGCCCTCACGGTTTTGTTCTCAGGAGCTCACGTGCAACTTCCCAGTGGGTCACCCATCTTGGGATTACGCTAGCCCAAACTCTCTTAACTTTGGAGTTCCCAAGGAATCCAAAGCTAGTGAGCTCCCAAAAGGCCTCATGTTGGATAGATGTGCACTTACACATACAAGGCGCATCCTCCAAATCTCCCTGGGCAATGTGGGATTGCTAACTATGCCTCTAGGGCACGGGTCCTCACAATCCACCCTCCTCGGGGCTCAGGGTCCTCACTGGAACACTCAATTCTGATCGGGGTTGGGGTCTGATACTAAATTGTCACGAATCGACTTTCTCCAACAGGATATTGTCTGCTTTGGGCCCAACCTTCACTATTTTGTTCTCGGGAGCTCACATGTAACTTTCCAGTGGATCACCTATCCTAGGATTGCACCAGTCCAAACTCGCTTAATTTTGGAGTTCCCAAGGAATCCAAATTCAGTGAACTCCCAAAAGTCCTCATGTTGGATAAATGCGCGCCCACACATATAAGGCGCGCATTCCCCAAATCTCCCCGGGCGATATGGGATTTCTAACCATACCTCCAGGGCACGGGTCCTCATAGAGCAACCCCTCAAATCGATACAATCGCTTTTTAACGTGGATCTTATTTCGTGTATCATTTAATCTTGAGTTTCCATGAGTAGATTTGGAGTCTGTATTGGTCTTTGGTACTCCTTAGTCGCGAATCATTAGATTTTTATTCCGTCAAATTTCGCATTCGTGTGGTGCTTACGAGCTTGGGGCTCGTATGGGTAGTGTGAATAAGTCATTCGATGATACACATGCAAGCTCACCTTTTTACAATGGGTTCATTTTCATTTATCTCGGGATAAGGGATCTTCAGAACCGCTTAGGAAACTTGAGTTGCTTCAATTTGGCTGAAGCGTTTGGAGTCGTTGTGTTGAATCGTTTAATAGATTGGCCATTTTGGGACTCTAGGACCTTCTTAATGAATTTCTGCGAGGCTCTTAAAGGTAATATTATTCTCGAGTAAATGGTGCCTTGAGAATACTTCGAAGGATATTTCTTACATGTTAGCTAAACTGATGACCTTAGGATCAAGACCGCGCAACCTACTGTAGTTCTTTACGGTTTAATCATTGTGGACCACCCGACAGTTTTGGGGAATGAACTACTTAAGTGCTCCCTTATCTGTCTTCTAGGATGTGTAACCATTTTTCCTTTCGGTACAAGAACCATACCATTGTTTTGTAGCTTTATTACTCGAACCCTTCTTGTATGCGCCCTAGGAGCTATTCAAATCACGTGCTCTTGTGTTATTGTTTATTTGACACACTTTTGTTTTGCGTGATGTTCTAAATGTGGGCTGCGCTTGGCTTGACACTAAAAAATGGACTCACAATTTTCTGCAAACGATTTCATCTTACTACTGAGTGGAATCAGATAAACTACATAAACCTCGCATCAACTGAGTAGATTGCAACACTTGGTCTAGGTTGGATGGACGTTAACCTTCAAGCTCTTGTTGGGAGGCAACCCAATGTGTTCCAAAGTTATGACAGAATCATCAACACAAATTTGCTTCCTTAAACCCTTCATTATCTTTGTTTTAGTTTACTTTATGTTATTATTGCTGTATTTTCATAGAAACTTCTTTCTTACTTAGATTCTATGTCCATTTACTTTATTCTTGCTTACATTGAGGAAAATGTAGATTTGAAGTAGGGGGGAAGGGTGAAGGGTTTACACTTTTATTTTTTTTATAAAAACCATAAAATCAACAAAAGTTATCGAGTTTTATTGCATTCTTTGATCTTTTTGTTTTAACTTACTGTTTTAAAGTGTATTAGAATGCACGTAAACCTGTCAATGATAAGAATGCCGGATAAACGAATACAACATGGCTAAAATATTATCACTACAACCTGAATTCGTTTGTTAATACTTTGCGATTGAATGCTTATGACTTGTAGTGGATGATGCATGTTGAACTAGTATAGAAACGAGCATATTAAGATAAGTGTGAATCATATGAGCCCTATGTGAACTTTTGAACCATATATATATATATATATATATATATATATTTCATGAGTGATTCATAGGAGTTTTTCGTTTAAATTGATATGTATATGCCTCATAATTTTTTGTCATTGATTTTAATGAACTCTAGAGTATTGGAGCTTATTCTATTTGATTTTCAATGCTTTTAAGTCAATAAACTCTCTGATTTTGGACATAAATACGGCAATAGGGTTAGCACTATATATCCAAACATCATGTTCCCTATTTGATCGCACAAGTATGATCCCCTTAGTTTTAATCACTTTTAACCTACATTCAAACTTTCTTTCATCACCCTAAGAGATCTATTCACGGGATCCTAGTATAGACATCTTTTACCCTTGTTCTAAGGACTTGGTTAACGACATGAAGATGGTGTGTAATACAAGAAAGTGAGTGGATGATTGAAGACTTAAATGTAGTTACAGGAAAGGACTTGCTCAAAATATGTTGTTATTCATTGCATTACCTCTTAAAATGAATAAGAATAAAAAAAATTCGAGAAAAAAAAAACGAAAGAAAAGAAAGCGTGGAAAAAATAAAGAAAAAAGTTCTATGGAGGTAATGAGTTTTGAGTGAGACAAGTCCCTTATACTTGTGATCTGGAACAAGGACGAAATGAAGGTCTACATTGAAGAATCTCAGCCCCTTGTCCTAATTACAAACTCAAGGATGTTTATAATGAAGATCAAGGCCCAACAAGATGATACTCGGCCTATGATAATGGGAAAGCACTTATGCCTTTGTAATGACGTCTTTGGTGGATTCCTGGAACAGATTTGAACACCACTATCCTAAATATTTCGTACCTCTTACATAGCCCCATTACAACCTTCAAATAAAGACCTTATGATCCTTAAGATGGGTAAACTTTGGTTAGTTGAGTTAATCACTTGAGTACGCTTATGGTTTTAGTTCATTTGTATAAGTATGTTACTTACTTACTTGTGGTTTATGTTTGAGATTTCACAACATACTTAGTTTCTATTATGTGAGCATTTTTCTCACATACTTTGAGTGCAAACACAAACCTCTTATATATTGAGTGGAAATCATGAGTGCATATACCTGTGAGTTGATTCATACTTGTTTTATTCATGTTGAGATCCATTTCACCAAGGTTACTCATTGTCTTACGTGTTGAAGCATTTTGTCACTTGTTATTAACTTTTGAATTCTATGTGCTAAATGCCTTCTTAGTGTAAATTTGTAATGCCATATGTCTGCTAATGAGATTTGAGACAAATGGTTAAGGGGTTAGTTGTTTTTTTTTTTTAAAAAGGAAAAAATGTTTTCAAGTTCTTAGTTGTTTTGATATTTGTTAGGGACTAGCAATGTCTAAGTGTGGGGCAATTTGATGAGCACTTAATTGATCATCTTATTAAATCAATTTCCTTTGCTTTAACCTTGTTATAACCTTAGTCATGTCATTTCTAACTACATTTATGAGTTTCAGGTACTAATTACAAAATATGAGAATTTGAAGTTAAAACATGGAACAAATGTTGGATCGTGTCACTGGACACAAGACCATGTCTTTGGACCCCGAAGCATGTCACCAGACCCCAATCATGTCACCAAGTTTCTATCGATGTAATTGGACAAGACCATGTCACTAGGCCATATGCCTATGCCATGGGCCTGGCCCCTTGACAAGATTTGTGCTAACAGCGTGCACTGGTGACATGTCATTGGCATGCCACCAGGACATGTCATTGGCATGTCACCAGGACATGTCATTGGCATGTCACCAGGACATGTCCTAGGCCCTGTTCTAGTCTATCGGGTCTCAGATCAAGAGCCTACTTGTGTTCCAAGTCTTGTCCCAGTGACATGTCATTAACATGTCATTAACATGTCAACTGGTGACATGTACTCGGTTGATGTCCCTATTTTGTGCCAACCAAGGACCACTTCCTGCCCCAACCGTGAACCAGTTCCAATACCACAATCGAGTTCCATGTGGTGTTCCTAGGCGTGTTCCTAGAGTGTTCTATCATGTTCCAGCCTTATTCTCACATTTCCAGCATGTTCTAGCCGAGAACCAAGCCTAGGACCAGTCTCGAGTGCCTCATTTTGTGCCAGCACATGTCCCAATGACATGTCACCAGGACTCTCATCCATGCTGAAAAGCCACTCTTTATGTGACTAGGACCAATTTTGCGATAAAGAAGGAAATACACTCCTTTTGCAATTAGAAGGCTAAAACAAGCTTTTCAACCCCTATTTGACTTGGATTTAACTGTCAGTTGAAGACTTGAAGATTTTCCACCTTGAACATGGAAATAATATCATGCAAGGGTAAAATGAAGGCTTCTTGCGACTCAAGGAAAAACTACCCTCGTAATTTGCGATCAGGGTTTTCTTTTAGACTTTAACTAGGATTTTATTTCCTTTTGTTTTTAGGACCTTGTAACCCTATATAAAGGGGCAGTTTTCTCTTTATTTGGGTTGACATCCCATTATTCAATTGTCATTGTTTTCCAAGATTTAAACCAAGCACTATTTAAAATAAAATAACAAGTTCTTATTGACGCATTCTTTGGTGTTCTTCTATCTTCACTAAGCTCCTTTCTGTGATTCCTACAGTTTAGTAAATAACAATTCTTCCATTCACCCACTTTGGCATCCTTCTAGGATTCAGAGATTCCTAACATGTAACTATGCCCTTTCCCCTAAGTTCTTGAAATGCGTTTATAATTCAATACTTGTGATGGTTCATATCTTCCAATGTTTGTAATGCTTGATTTAATATTCTATGTGTTTTACTTTTTGAATTTTCATTTTGTAATACATAATCTTGTGCTTAATCTTCAAATTGATGCTAAGTGTTTTGTCAGCGTATTCAAAGCATTTAGATTTAGGTTGAGGAGACTTAGTATTTTGTCAGAGTATTCAGAGCATTAAGTCAATAACTAAAATGTGAGTCATATTATGAGTGGTTTGTCTGCGTATTTGGAGCATTCATAGTGTGAAGGATTTATGATGGTAATCAAGGTAATGAATGTAAAATTTTGTGATTGGTTAAGTATGTGCAGTTTTTGGCTTGTAAACATGGTAAGTGGATGATGATGTCGCATCTACATATGTAAATACGTTAAGTAGGAGTATAGTAACTAATGTGATTGTTACTTTGGATTTGCTTACATAAAAGTTTTGGTTTTGTCTATAAAACTAATTTATGGTTTGTCGGTACAAATTAACTTGAGCATTCGCATTTAAACTCATAGTTTATAAAACGTAACTTCGATTACACATATTTTAAACCCCCCTTTAACTTTAATCTTTATACTAACCATTTCAATGTCCCTCAATTTTTCGATCCAGAGCGATCCTTATTTACCAATGCTACATCTATATAAAAAAGGGTTTTAAATTAAGCAATGCATTAACTGAGTGTTAATAGCAAAACCTTGCATAAGCGAATCAGTATGTTGTCCATGTACTCAATTTGCTGCATTTCTATCTTCATATCCAATGCCAGAGGAACCTATGATCCATTATCAATAATGAAAACATTGAGAAGGACTCTGCCATTTTTCAAAAGAACAGTTGCTAATGTACATGTAGTGCTAATATTTAGTATCTGAGAATCGAATGAAAAAAATAACCTGGAGCATTGTGCTCGTTCCTTTAGTCCTTTTGAAGTCAGTCGATGTAAAACACATCTAATGTACATGAACTAAAGTAGTTCAACATGTCTGGGATCTGAAACATAAAACATAAGTAATTTACTAATGAGAAATAGATAAAATCACTTTGTTTTGTGAAAAAAAAAACAGTAGATAAATCAATCCACAATTCAAGGAACTGATAAAAAAAATTAAATCACATTCTTCCTCTCGCAATGAGAAAATATATGTAATGTTTTGATTTGAGTAATTAGTAGAGAGAAAAATAAAGAACATTCGATTGTGAAGGTTGTCAGAAAAATATGATATATCTCATTAACCAAAACATATAATAACAATACATATTAGGGTTAAAAAAATAGACAAAAGACCTATCTATCCTTACATGAAAATAACCACTAACTTCTAATTTTTTACAACCACTACAGGAGATTAGTTTAGACCTTGTGAAACTTTGCTCGACGAAGCTTTTCTCATCGTTGAAAGCAATTTTGTCTGACGACGGAAAAAACTTGCCAGGCCAAGCTGTGGTGGGAAGAAAAACTGTTCGCGCGTAATATTCATAAAGCTTAGCCGACGAAAATAGATGAATCATCAGGTAAAATGGACAACAACAAAAAATATGCTTCTTTGGGTAAGCTTAATTGCTGACCAAGTTTTCCCGGTGCACGATTCTCATCGGGTCATTTTTTTTGGCAGGAAGAAAATTCCGTTGGCGCCAAAAAGTGTGAAAGTTGTGTACTTTACCTGTCTTGCCCAACGAATCATTAATCATTGCCCTAGGAATAGATTCGTCAGGCAAACGTCAAAATGCATTAACTACAGAGTCGACTCATTCTTCTTCCTCTTCATCCACAACTCTCTCTCTCTCTCTCTCTCTCTCTCTCTCTTTCTCTCTCTCTCTCTCCATCTCTCACTAACTAATTAATTCTCCACCAATATTTCATCTTCTCATCACTCCAAATCTCACTCATTATAAAAAGGTATGTTTGTTTACGTCTCAATTTAATATTGATATCTAATTTTGGAAATAATTAGATTTTGAAATTGTGTATTTATTGTGGAAAATGTGTAGAAATTGGGAAAAATGTATAAAAATTGTTAGTAATTTGTGCAGAAATTGTGTTAGAAATTAAAAAATTTGTTAGGAAAATAGGAAAATAAAAGGAATTAGAAAATGATTTTACATGTCATCTCATATAGCTCGTGCTATGAGGTGGCACATAGATGATGGCATTTGATGATGATACATTGAGGCATCTGGCTGATGAAGAGGCTTGAAAGGAATTCAATATGATGTATCCTAATTTTGTTGCGGAGCCAATAAATGTCAGATTAGGTTTTACTACTGATGATTTTAATCCATTTGGGACTTTTGCAAAGCCATATAGTACTTGGCTAGTGGTGATGGTTCTATAGTTTACCATCTTGGAGATGCATGTAGAAAGAATTCACAATCCTGATTACTTTGATATTGGGACCTAAATCCTCGAGTAATTCCATTGATATTTATTTAAAGCCATTAATTGATGAGCTCTTGGATTTGTGTGAAAATTATGTCTAGATCCACAAGAAGTTTAGTGGGAAAATGTTCACTTTATGAGTGGCAGTATTGTAGAAAATTAATAATCTCCCAGCTTATGGTGTCAGGACCCACCCCGGTTTCACCCCGAAACCCGAGGTAAATCCCGCTCCCGTCTGACTCCTCGACACAAAACTCAAGTAAAACTCACTCGAACCCAGACAGACGCAGGAGTAATTACAAAATATCCCAACCTTATCGTTTACAGAGCATAGCACTACATTACAAGGAAAATAAAAACCGATAAAGTACACGCACACAAAAGCCTTTAAACTCTTCTAGGATCCCTCACGTCACTTCTATGCCTCAGACTCTGCCTCGACGTCAAGACCCCGCGCTAGCTCCACAACCTGGAGGGCAATTTAAAACAGAAAATGTGAGTGGACCAGAAAGTACAAAAATTCAAAACCACTTTATATGAAAACCGAGTTTAACCCTCCATTTAAAACCACATGCATAACCAACAGTTATGAACACAGTTATAAACTAATCATTATAAAACATCATAAGAAACAGAAACACTACAAAATATCATAAGAAACCATAACATGAGTATCAGAAACCGTATCAAAACCATAAACACCAAATCATCATTTTCCCGATCAAACCTGCTGGACCTATCCGAGTCTTTAAACTCCCGAGTCTTTAAACTCAATCCAGGCCTTAATCATATCCGAGTCTTTAAACTCCCGAGTCTTTAAACTCAAGGCCTACGGGGGAAAATCAATATATATCCGAGTCTTTAAACTCCCGAGTCTTTAAACTCAATCCGGGTCTTTAAACCCAATCCGGCCGGTCCCCCGTCACATATATCCGGGTCTTTAAACCCAATATCCAGATCCAGCAAATCCAATCCCAAAACCATTTGAAAACCATTTACCAATCCACATCCAAGCCCGAATCCGAAATCACTGGTCCGATGCCCTTCCCGGCATTCAGAACCGTCATTCCGAACCCAAATCCGGAAATTCACTTTCCAACTTTAAAACCAACTTCCATTTCCAAAATCCGTTTCTAAAACCACAAACCTTGATCATTGAAATCATGTTCCAAAACCCACTTATAACCATTGTCAACCACTAGCATATATTCCAGAAACCAACCATTCCTCGTAAAACGTGCTAAAAACCAATTTCCTCGAAAACGTGTAACAATGTAAAACCAACCAAACATATTCGATAGACATAAAATCATGATTAAAAACCATAAGAAAATTATAGAAAACAGTTATGCATGCTCGAGTTTAAAGAAAGGGGGTCCACTCACAGTACTGAGCCCTACTCGCGTCCCGAACGTCCAGCCCGTTCCTCGGCTTCCTCGGGAAATCCCGATCCTGTCAAACACCGTCAAATTACGTCACTAATACATCTACCAACACTCTCCTAAATTTCCTCAAAAATCCCCGAACCGAAGACCTAGAACCCCGGGACCCTAAACCTTCACCCTCGCGGAACTAAACTCAAACGACTTCCGATTAACCCGAAACCAACTCCATTAAACTCAACACAACTCCTAGACCAAAAGTCAAGTTGACTGTTTCTCCCAGAACCGCCGCACGCGCCTCCACGCGCCGCCCAAAGTGGCTGCGCGTGGCCCCACGCGCCAGCTACAGTACCACCTTCAACCTGTGCTGAACCGGCCGTCGCAGGCTGAACCGGCGAGACTTGATCTCCGCCGTCCGGCCATCAATTCGATCCCTTCCTTCACCAGCAGCTTCGTCCAGACACCACGAATCAAATCCCCAACTCCGTTCACCTCGACACTGCCCCTAACCCGTCGACTAAGCTCAAAACCAGACGGCTAAATGTCCCCCTGTTTCACGACTCCTCAACTCCGGTCACCTCCCGTCACGGTGGTGACACCAGACGGTCCCTAAGACCTCACTGAACTTAGACCAGCACTCCTATACCGTCGACTCAGCCCCTACCTACACGACTCGCCGTTTGAACCCACGGCCAAAACAGAGTACTGAAGGTCCCTCCGTCGTGCCCTCCACCACCGTGCACCACCCATCACGGCAGCACACTCAACCGATTCCTAGGACCCTCAGGAGTCTCACCCTAACCTCCAACTTCCTCGACTCTAGCCCTAGACTCACGACTTCCAAATTGAATTTTCATGGCAAAACAGAGCAAAGAAGCCTTACCCTTCGATTGCAGCTCCGCCGTGCGCACTGCCGCCTACCACGGTGATCGTTGGACTCCTTGCAGTCTCCTCAGCCTCCCCTGGCCTTGGTTTGCCTCGCCTCACGGCGTAGCCACCACCTCATCCTCACAGCTCCCTGTTTCCCCCCCAAAAGTTTTCCACACCTCCGCCGTGCACGATTGCACCGCAAATTCACTGCCACCAGCTCCGCCTTGCCTCACTGTCACTCTCACAATTCGCTAATCACTCACCCTTGCACCCAGATCGATCAATTCCCCTCAATTCTCACACTCTGTTTCTCTGTGTTTGTCGAAGAACCACACACACGATCACACACGGGCTCACCTAAGTAATTGGAACCGTGAACACACAGGATTCCACCAGAATCCTCTAGTCCTTCAACACGTGTCACCATCCCTTCAATCTATATCCCATCTGTTTAAACCCCAGCCGTCCATTCTTTTCTCTCTGCACAAATCCCCATAAACCCAAAAAGACTAAAATACCCTTCTGTTTAACACATTTTTACGGTTCTACCGAAACTTCCTAGACCCGTAACTCTCGCCCCGTAAGTCCGATGAACACGTGCCGCCTGTCATCGAACTCAGGACGACGAGAACTATCTAGCCATCCTAGGTCAACCTACCAAAACTCGATTATTCGAAAAGTCAACTTTTCCCCCTATTTTACCAAAATTACGATAATACCCTCGACCTTCCGAACATCACAACTTCCTCCTCGGATGTCGGAATCAAACATACCACATGTCTACGGGTTCATGACGTCTTACACTACGTCCTAGTCACTAGTCAATCCCCAACATTTTTGCCCGAAGCAGGGGGCAAAATCGTCATTCTAAGTTCCCGGACCCCTCGGGACCACCTACCCACTGCTTAACCCTACTAATCACACCTTAATCACTCTACTAATCCCAATTCTCGGGACGGGTTGTTACATATGGCATGTTGGCAGGGTAAAGCACCAAGGGTTATCTTGCTTGCCGTACATGTGGTCCAGACACATTGTCCTTTTGGCATGCATCAAAGGTATGCTGCTTAGGTTCAATAAGATTTTTGCCCTATGATCACCCATGGCATACATAATCAGACTCATTTGATAGGAAATCAGAATTACGGACTCCACCTCGAGAGAGGTCCAGTGATGAGATATTTTCTAAATTGAACAATATATATGATTTCGCCACACGAGGACCAAAACCTGTTGAACATGAAATTTGGACAAAAAAGAGCATATTATTTCGGTTGCCATATTGGTCAAAATTGAAAATCAAGCACATCATGAAGGCAAGTTAAATGGCAAAAAAAAAAAAAAAATCATTGAGGTACAAAAGAAACGGGGATTTGCCCTAATTTGTGCCCAAACGTCGTTAATGGAAAATACATCATGACTTATCCATGTTATACATTAACGTTGGAAAATTAGAAAAATTCATAATTGGTCGCAAGCTGTGAAATTTCCCCACGAGTATACTAGTAATATATCTCGGAATGTTAGCACCGGCAGTGACACTTTATCTGGTATGAAAAGTCATGACTATCTTGTTTTGCTTCAATGACTTATGTCAATTGGCATTTGTTCGTACTTGAAGGCCAGTGTTATTGAGACGATAATATATTTTTCTCAATTCTATCATTTGCAAGACCATTGATAAAGGTGGACCTTGAAGTCATAAATGAGGACATTGTCTACATCATCAGTAGACTAGAGCAAATATATACATCAGTATTTTTTGATATAATGGTGCACCTGCCAATGCATCTACCTGATGAGGTAAAGCTAACTAGCCTAGTGCATTATCGTTGGATGTACCCAATCGACATGTATGACTAACTCCTATTTTTCTACTCTTTCCTTCTTGTCATTCATAATTGCAATACATAATGTATATTCTCTTGTAGAATGTTAGGTACATATGAGCGGTATGTTCATAGCAAGACATGACTCAAATAGCGGAGGTGTACATTACAAATGAGTCACTTATGTTTTGTGCAATGTACCTTCAGAATGTTGAGACTTTTTTCAACAGGGCCTCGCGTAACGATGACGATTTTAGTAATGGTCTAGTCTTAGGACCTTTCACCAATAGGGATATTGATGTGCCTCATTAGTTCATATTGAATAACTGTGACAAAGTATGGCTTTTTCACTAGCAACACCAAGCGTTGATGAAGGCTGAGTTGGGTTTCCAAGCATATAAATCAAATATTTTATTTAAAAATTCCTAAAACAAATTCTAAGTTTAACAATTTTACATATTGTGTAACTTGCCATTGGCCCATTTTGAGGAGAAACGTACAGTGGTTGTCACGTAAATGGAGTTAAGTTTGTGTGCTCAGAACAAGACGATATATTGTCTACGCAAAACAATGGGGCCTTCATGCTAGGCGACGCGAAAAATGCTGATATTGGATTCTATGATAGATTGTCAAGTGAGATTAAAGGGTTATACACATACCGAAAGACAGTCATCTTGTTCAAGTGTCATTGGTTCGATACGAGGGAAAGTCTTCCATGGAGGGTCATTAAAGATCATTTATGCACATCTATCAACACAAACATCCAGTGATTTGATAGTGACCATACATCCTAACTAGTATGGTGAAATAAGTATTCTATGTGGATGATCCAAAAGCGGGTGCTGGTTAGTGAGTAGCTGAGATGAGAGGACCCGTCCCAATCCCACTGGGACCACCCGGGGACGTGACCCGCTCCCGTCTGACAATGACTCTAAACATACCAAAATTACCCTTAAATAAAAACCGAAGACTCACATAGATAGATAATGTACAAACACAGTGTTTAAAGTGATACTGTCAGACAAGGGAAAGTAAAATACAACATATGAGCACACTAGTCAGAGTACATTTATTCGGTGCTCAACCTACCCACAAGTGGGTGTACAGGTGCACAGCTAGGCAAACTAAACCTCTGCCTCCTCCTCCGGATCCTCCTCCTCTATTGCCGTGTCAGGGTCTGGAGGGGTCAGTAAAACAAGGGTGAGTGGGCCAAAAATAACAGTTTAGAAATCAGTTTAATAATAAAATAATCATAAGGTTTTACCCCTCCGTTTTCCAAATCTTGCATGCAGTGAAAACATAATATTATAATGAAATCATAACAAATGAACCACAATAATAATCGTAAGGTGAAACTAACATATCAGTGCACTGTAAAAACCCAACCCAAATGATGTCTCGGTTCTAAGGCTACGCGTTGCCACTCAGGGTCTCACACCCGAGACTCTCTAGGTACATCAGCTCCCGGTATCCCGGTCACTGCCCGAGGTATATGAACATGCCTTCCTGAGAGTAAGCAGCCCAACGGGGGTCAACTCCACTCAGTCAGAGCCCTGTGACTACTCCAGGGTCCACCCAGGCCAACGACCCTCCCTGGAGGAGACAATATACACAGGTAGGAAAGTACAGTACAATAACAGTATAGTTTACCCTATGTCCCCCGGACATCCCAAACAAAATCCACATATAATCCAGACGGGTCTCATGCCCAAAACAGTGTAATAACATATATAAGCAGTTTATAAGACTCATCAGTGGAAATAGTAAAACAGTTTATGCATGCAAGCCTTTTATAAATCAAACAGCCCACTCACACTCGGTCCTTGCTGCTCAACGATCTCTATAAACCTGTATTATTACTCCTGAGGGTTACTTAAGGACCCTACAATATCAATACCAAGATCCTAGAACAGATCCGCCTCAAAAACGCATCCCGGGCACTATTCCCGGTGCTTCAAACCCCATTTTGACTAACATAACGATCTCCGATCGACACGAAACCACCTCCATTGGATCCGTATCGTCGAAACCTTGAAAATGGTACCGGCCCCACCAAATTACTGTTCACACGCGCCCCCACGCGCCTGGTCAACGCGTGGGTCAACGCTGCTACAGTACCGCTGACGTCAGCAGTGACGTCATGCTGACGTCAGCATGACGTCATCACTGACACTTTCAGGTGACACGTGGCACGTTCTGATTGGTCCCTGGTCTGACAACATCTGACAGGATGACGTCATCATGACGTCAGATGTGACGTCAGCATGATGATGTCATCATGCTACAGTACCGGGTCGACCCGTTTGACTGGAACCGGGTCGCCGTCGACCCACGGTTTGACCCGATTCCACCACACGATTCCGGCCACCATTTTCGACGGGGTTGATCCCTATGGAATCGTCTAGGTCTGTCCTATGGTTCTACAACCTCAAAACAAGAAGAAAGTGGGAAGAAACTCACCAGAAAGTCTCTGAAACTCACGGTCACGGTCCGGTCGTCGTCTCCGGTGATCCACGGCGTCTCCGTCGTCCAACCCGGTCCCAAACGACTCGTCTCTCACCCTAGGACATGTCTATCACCTAACAATCAATTTCTAAACATTAAACACGATCGGGTCGAACAGGGAAGGAAAACGGGCTTGTCGGGTTTTGGGTCTTACCGCCGCCGTCACGCCGCCGTAGCCCTCGCCGTCGTCCAGTTACGCTCCTAGGTTCCCCACGGTGCAGACTGGAGCTCCTCCCGCGTCGAGGTGAGGTGGTTATCGAGTTTTGCTTCTTGGACCCGTTTCCTTGAGGTTTTCGGGTCGTGTTTTGGACGGGATTTTCAGGCGGGGAAATGGGCCAGTTGTCGCCGGTGATGCACGGGGATGATGAGTAGATGATGGTGGTGCTGCTAGTGGTTGGCTGGTGGTGTGAGAGTGGCTGGTTCGATCGCCTGGTTTGAGAGAAAATGGGAAGAGAAGCACGGGTGTGTGAGGGGATGAATGTGTGTGTTTGTGTGTTTGTAAGAAAAAGCAGAAACAGATCGTGCATGAACAAGGGAGCAGATGAGAAATGGAGGGCCAAGATTCACTTGAGCAGCAGATCCAAAGGCTAGGGTTAATTGGAGGGAAATTAAATAATATAAAAATTGATTAAATAGTGTTAATTGCTTTATTGGAATAGTAAGGCTTTGGATGGGTGACACTTGTCACCAATCCATCGGTTTGATTTAAATATTAATTTGGCACGGATTTCCGTAATTAATTAATATTTTATTCCGTTGTTCTCGGTTCGTAAATTCCGCTAAAATGCTTCCTTGACCATAACTTCTTCATACGAACTCCGATTTCGGCGTGCCGCCTGTCTACGGATTCGTGACGTCCCGATCTACGTCATAGTCATGGGTCAAAGTCCAAATTATTTCCCGAGAAAAAGTCAAAGTTTTCCCCCCAAGGGTAAAACAGTCTTTTTACATTAAAATATTATTATTTTGGTTCGGGTCGTTACAACCTACCCTCCTTACAGAAATTTCGTCCTCGAAATTTACTCAAACAAGTATGGGTACTGCCCTCTCATCAATTCCTCGGGTTCCCATGTCGCTTCCTCCACCTCGTGGTTCCGCCATAGTACTTTAACCAACGAAATCGTCTTGTTCCTTAAGACCTTTTCCTTCCTATCCAGAATCTGCACTGGCCGTTCCTCGAAACTCAAATCTGTCATCAGTTCCAGTGGTTGCTCTGGTAGTGCATGAGAGTCATCCCGAAGATACTTCCGTAGCATCGATACATGAAACACGTCATGTACTCGGGAAAGCTCCGAAGGTAGTACTAAACGGTAAGCCACCGGACCAATCCTCTCGACAATCTCATATGGTCCGATATAACGAGGACTCAATCTCCCACGTCGTCCAAATCGAAGAATCCCTTTAAAAAGACAAAGTCACCAACCTCGAACTCTAAATCTCGGATCCGTCGATCCGCATAGCTTTTCTGACGATCCTGGGCCGCCTTCAATCTCTCCCGAATAACCCGAACTGTCTCCTGGGTCATATCCATCAGATCCGGCCCCACTGCGGTTCTTTCACCGATCTCCATCCAGCATACCGGTGTTCTGCACTATCGACCATACAGTGCCTCATATGGTGCCATCCCTATACTCGCATGGTAGCTGTTATTGTAGGCAAACTCCATCAATGGCAATCGATCAGCCCACGAATCCTGGAATTGCAATACACAAGCTCTCATCATGTCTTCGAGAGTTTGTATCGTCCTTTCAGACTGCCCGTCGGTCTGAGGATGGAATGCCGTACTGAAATGCAATTTCGTACCTAAGGCAGTTTGCAGACTCCTCCAAAATCTGGATGTGAAACGCGGATCCCGATCCGACACGATCGACTCTGGGGTACCGTGTAGTCGGATGATCTCGTTAATGAATAACTGGGCCAAACGGTTGAGCTTGTACGTCTCACGTACAGGCAGAAAATGCGCTGATTTAGTCAACCGGTCCACTATTACCCAGACTCCATCAACTCCACTCCTTGTCTTCGGTAACTTGAAGACAAAGTCCATTGTAATATGATCCCACTTCCATTGTGGAATTGGAAGTGGCTGCATAGCCCCATACGGACGCTGCCGTTCTGCTTTGACCTGCTGACAGATCAAACATTTGCTGACAAACTCAGCTATCTCCCTCTTCATCCCTGGCCACCAATAATAGTCCCGGAGGGTACGGTACATCTTTTTCCCTCCTGGATGCATAGCATAGGCCGAACTGTGGGCCTCGTCTAAAATCTCTCTCCTCAACTCTAGTACCGCAGGTACACACAATCTCCCAAGCTTTACTAATGCTCCATCGCCCCTGACGGAGAAATCTTGTCTCTGTCCGGATTCAACCTCGTTCCTGTAATCACAAAGTATCTGGTCCTGTAGTTGAGCCTCGATGATCCTGTCGACCAACACGGGTCGCACATGAAAGCTAGCCAACAAGGCTCCCTGATCGTCCATCCCTAACATAACTCCGCTCTTCCGGAGTTCCACTAGCAAAGGAAGATACACCAATCTCAAATGCGCAACTGATCCCGCCGACTTCCTGCTAAGGCATCAGCTACAACATTTGCCTTGCCAGGATGGTACTCGATGGTACAATCATAATCCTTCAACAACTCCAACCATCTCCGCTGTCTCATGTTGAGTTCCTTCTGAGTGAACAAATGTTTAAGACTCTGGTGATCGGTGAATATTCGGCATGTCACACCGAACAAATGATGTCTCCAGATCTTTAGAGCATGAACCACCGCTGCCAATTCCAAATCATGAGTAGGGTAGTTCAACTCGTGCGTCTTCAGCTGCCGGGATGCGTAAGCAATCACTTTTCCATTCTGCATCAATACACAACCCAAACCCTGCAGCGATGCATCACTATATACCACGAACTCTCCACTGCTGTCTGGTAATGCAAGGACAGGTGCAGTGGTTAATCGGAACTTTAATTCCTGAAAACTCTGTTCACACTGATCGTCCCACACAAACTTCACCCCTTTCCGGGTTAACCGAGTCAATGGTGCGGCAATCTGGGAGAAACCCTCTACGAATCTCCGATAGTAGCCTGCTAACCCAACAAAACTTCGCACTTCCGTCACCGTGGTCGGTCTTGGCCAATTTGTCACAGCCTCCGTTTTCTGAGGATCCACACTTATCCCCTCGGGTGATATAATGTGACCTAAGAATCCAATACTATTTAGCCAAAACTGACACTTGCTTAACTTAGCATACAGCTGCTCCTGTCGTAGTTTACCCAATACCCTTCGTAAGTGTTCCTCATGAGCCCTGACACTCTTGGAATACACCAAGATGTCGTCAATAAACACTATCACAAATTTATCCAAGTATGCTCGAAAGACTCGATTCATCAAGTCCATGAATGCCGCTGGTGCATTCGTCAATCCAAAGGGCATCACCAAGAACTCATAATGCCCATACCTCGTTCGAAAAGCTGTTTTCTGAACATCCCCCTCGGCTATTCTCAGTTGATGGTATCCTGACCTCGGATCTATCTTGGAGAAATATCGCGCTCCTCGTAACTGATCGAACAAATCATCGATCCTGGGTAAGGGATACTGGTTCCTTACCGTAGCCTTGTTCAACTGCCGATAATCCACACACAACCGTAAACTACCCTCCTTTTTTTTCACAAATAAGACCGGCGCTCCCCATGGTGATGTACTGGGTCGGATAAACCCTAGATCCACCAATTCCTGTAATTGGATTTTCAATTCCCGTAGCTCCGCCGGTGTCATACGATACGGTGCTTGTCAAATCGGTCGAGTCCCGGGGAGTAACTCGATCGTAAGTCGATCTCCCTGGGTGGTGGTAATCCAGGTAAATCTCCTGGAAAGACATCAGGAAATTCCCGCACAATCGGAATATCCTCAATACGCAAAGATTCAACCGTAGACTCTACCACATAAGCAAGATAACCCTGACACCCCTTCTGTAAAAGTTTAGTAGCTGTGAGTGCAGATATTAGCTTGGGTGATGCGTCTCCACACTCTCCCTGGAATATCACTTCCGGTAATCCTGGACCTCTCAAAGTCAACCGCATGTTACCACAGTCGATGAGTGAATTGTACTCCGACAACCAATCGACTCCAAGTATCACATCGAAATCGTGAACATTCATCAGGATTAAGTCTGCCGGAAATTCGACTCCCTCAATCTCCACAGGACAAGCTCGTATCTCCTGGTTCACCCGGTAGGTCACACCCATCGGTGTCCCCACTCCCATCTCGTGCTCAAGTGCGGTCACCTCACGTCCCAACAGACTCGCACAACGTGGTGAAATAAAAGAATGAGTTGCCCCCGAATCCATCAATGCACGAACAACCATGCCATAAATATGTACAGTACCTGTCAACACTCCCGGAATGGATCTGGCCTGCTGCTGGGTAACAGCATAAACACGAGCCATAGACTCTGCAAGTCGTCCCCGTCCTCTAGCCCCTCGATCACGGCCACGCACAACACCGCGTGTCCGGCTGCTGTCAGTCTGGGATGCTGTGCTCTGCGCTGGCGCAGTACTGCCGCGAATCAGTGGACACTCAGAAGCATAATGCCCCGGCTCCCCACAAGCGAAGCATGTGACCTCCCTAGGTCGACCCGAGTATCCTCCCGGTGAGATGCTCATCGGTGAGTAAGACCGCTGCCAAGCTCCAGAACGCTGTCCAGACCTCTGAGGACTCCTGAACTGACCAGAACGTCCTCGGCTGCCAGAAGACGAAGATCCACCAGAATGTCCTCCCTTCGAGCCACGACGGCCCGAAAATCCCAAGTGTGGGCGATCACGTCGCCGAGTCTCCCCCTCAGCTCACTGACGAGCCAGAATACTGTTCTCAACCCTGGTCGCCGCATCAGTCAGATCCCTCATGGAAGCAAAGGGTGTTGCAGTCACCATCGCCTGAATCTCAGGTCGCAAGCCCCACTCAAATCTGCGACATCGGTCTGCCTCGGTGATCACGAAGTTCTCAGCAAAGCGAGACAACATCAGGAAGGTCTCCTCGTACTCTGCTACAGTCTGATCCCCCTGCCGGAGTTGCAGAAACTCCGCCTCACGGGCGTTGCGGAACGACCGTGGATAGAACTGGTTGAGAAACCGCTCTCGGAAGGTCTCCCATGGGATGGTGTGAACAGTCCAGCCGGCCAAAACAAGGTTGTGCCACCATCGATAGGCGCTCCCATCCAGTAGGAAAGTCGCCAGTATGACACGCTCCTCCGGAGGACAGTGCATGACCTCGAAAATCCTCTCCAGCGGTCAATCCACTGGTGTGCTTCCTCAGGGTCGGTTCCCCCACTGAAGTGCGTAGCACCCAGGCGCTGAGCCCGCTCAATGCTCGCAGTGTCTCCAGTTCCTCCATTACCCTCGTCAACACGTGCACGGGGTTCACGTCGGGGAGGCATATCCAACTGTGAAGAGGCAAACAGGTTAAAAGACATCGAAAGCGACCATGTACAAAGTACAAACCGCTAACCTAGTACTCTGACCACTAATCCTAATGCTCTGATACCAAGCTGACAGGACCCGTCCCAATCCCACTGGGACCACCCGGGGACGTGACCCGCTCCCGTCTGACAATGACTCTAAACATACCAAAATTACCCTTAAATAAAAACCGAAGACTCACATAGATAGATAATGTACAAACACAGTGTTTAAAGTGATACTGTCAGACAAGGGAAAGTAAAATACAACATATGAGCACACTAGTCAGAGTACATTTATTCGGTGCTCAACCTACCCACAAGTGGGTGTACAGGTGCACAGCTAGGCAAACTAAACCTCTGCCTCCTCCTCCGGATCCTCCTCCTCTATTGCCGTGTCAGGGTCTGGAGGGGTCAGTAAAACAAGGGTGAGTGGGCCAAAAATAACAGTTTAGAAATCAGTTTAATAATAAAATAATCATAAGGTTTTACCCCTCCGTTTTCCAAATCTTGCATGCAGTGAAAACATAATATTATAATGAAATCATAACAAATGAACCACAATAATAATCGTAAGGTGAAACTAACATATCAGTGCACTGTAAAAACCCAACCCAAATGATGTCTCGGTTCTAAGGCTACGCGTTGCCACTCAGGGTCTCACACCCGAGACTCTCTAGGTACATCAGCTCCCGGTATCCCGGTCACTGCCCGAGGTATATGAACATGCCTTCCTGAGAGTAAGCAGCCCAACGGGGGTCAACTCCACTCAGTCAGAGCCCCGTGACTACTCCAGGGTCCACCCAGGCCAACGACCCTCCCTGGAGGAGACAATATACACAGGTAGGAAAGTACAGTACAATAACAGTATAGTTTACCCTATGTCCCCCGGACATCCCAAACAAAATCCACATATAATCCAGACGGGTCTCATGCCCAAAACAGTGTAATAACATATATAAGCAGTTTATAAGACTCATCAGTGGAAATAGTAAAACAGTTTATGCATGCAAGCCTTTTATAAATCAAACAGCCCACTCACACTCGGTCCTTGCTGCTCAACGATCTCTATAAACCTGTATTATTACTCCTGAGGGTTACTTAAGGACCCTACAATATCAATACCAAGATCCTAGAACAGATCCGCCTCAAAAACGCATCCCGGGCACTATTCCCGGTGCTTCAAACCCCATTTTGACTAACATAACGATCTCCGATCGACACGAAACCACCTCCATTGGATCCGTATCGTCGAAACCTTGAAAATGGTACCGGCCCCACCAAAATTACTGTTCACACGCGCCCCCACGCGCCTGGTCAACGCTGCTACAGTACCGCTGACGTCAGCAGTGACGTCATGCTGACGTCAGCATGACGTCATCACTGACACTTTCAGGTGACACGTGGCACGTTCTGATTGGTCCCTGGTCTGACAACATCTGACAGGATGACGTCATCATGACGTCAGATGTGACGTCAGCATGATGACGTCATCATGCTACAATACCGGGTCGACCCGTTTGACTGGAACCGGGTCGCCGTCGACCCACGGTTTGACCCGATTCCACCACACGATTCCGGCCACCATTTTCGACGGGGTTGATCCCTATGGAATCGTCTAGGTCTGTCCTATGGTTCTACAACCTCAAAAGAAGAAGAAAGTGGGAAGAAACTCACCAGAAAGTCTCTGAAACTCACGGTCACGGTCCGGTCGTCGTCTCCGGTGATCCACGACGTCTCCGTCGTCCAACCCGGTCCCAAACGACTCGTCTCTCACCCTAGGACATGTCTATCACCTAAAAATCAATTTCTAAACATTAAACACGATCGGGTCGAACAGGGAAGGAAAAGGGGCTTGTCGGGTTTTGGGTCTTACCGCCGCCGTCACGCCGCCGTAGCCCTCGCCGTCGTCCAGTTACGCTCCTAGGTTCCCCACGGTGCAGACTGGAGCTCCTCCCGCGTCGAGGTGAGGTGGTTATCGAGTTTTGCTTCTTGGACCCGTTTCCTTGAGGTTTTCGGGTCGTGTTTTGGACGGGATTTTTAGGCGGGGAAATGGGCCGGTTGTCGCCGGTGATGCACGGGGATGATGAGTAGATGATTGTGGTGCTGCTGGTGGTTGGCTGGTGGTGTGAGAGTGGCTGGTTCGATCGCCTGGTTTGAGAGAAAATGGGAAGAGAAGCACGGGTGTGTGAGGGGATGAATGTGTGTGTTTGTGTGTTTGTAAGAAAAAGCAGAAACAGATCGTGCATGAACAAGGGAGCAGATGAGAAATGGAGGGCCAAGATTCACTTGAGCAGCAGATCCAAAGGCTAGGGTTAATTGGAGGGAAATTAAATAATATAAAAATTGATTAAATAGTGTTAATTGCTTTATTGGAATAGTAAGGCTTTGGATGGGTGACACTTGTCACCAATCCATCGGTTTGATTTAAATATTAATTTGGCACGGATTTCCGTAATTAATTAATATTTTATTCCGTTGTTCTCGGTTCGTAAATTCCGCTAAAATGCTTCCTTGACCATAACTTCTTCATACGAACTCCGATTTCGGCGTGCCGCCTGTCTACGGATTCGTGACGTCCCGATCTACGTCATAGTCATGGGTCAAAGTCCAAATTATTTCCCGAGAAAAAGTCAAAGTTTTCCCCCCAAGGGTAAAACAGTCTTTTTACATTAAAATATTATTATTTTGGTTCGGGTCGTTACAACCTACCCTCCTTACAGAAATTTCGTCCTCGAAATTTACTCAAACAAGTATGGGTACTGCCCTCTCATCAATTCCTCGGGTTCCCATGTCGCTTCCTCCACCTCGTGGTTCCGCCATAGTACTTTAACCAACGAAATCGTCTTGTTCCTTAAGACCTTTTCCTTCCTATCCAGAATCTGCACTGGCCGTTCCTCGAAACTCAAATCTGTCATCAGTTCCAGTGGTTGCTCTGGTAGTGCATGAGAGTCATCCCGAAGATACTTCCGTAGCATCGATACATGAAACACGTCATGTACTCGGGAAAGCTCCGAAGGTAGTACTAAACGGTAAGCCACCGGACCAATCCTCTCGACAATCTCATATGGTCCGATATAACGAGGACTCAATCTCCCACGTCGTCCAAATCGAAGAATCCCTTTAAAAAGACAAAGTCACCAACCTCGAACTCTAAATCTCGGATCCGTCGATCCGCATAGCTTTTCTGACGATCCTGGGCCGCCTTCAATCTCTCCCGAATAACCCGAACTGTCTCCTGGGTCATATCCATCAGATCCGGCCCCACTGCGGTTCTTTCACCGATCTCCATCCAGCATACCGGTGTTCTGCACTATCGACCATACAGTGCCTCATATGGTGCCATCCCTATACTCGCATGGTAGCTGTTATTGTAGGCAAACTCCATCAATGGCAATCGATCAGCCCACGAATCCTGGAATTGCAATACACAAGCTCTCATCATGTCTTCGAGAGTTTGTATCGTCCTTTCAGACTGCCCGTCGGTCTGAGGATGGAATGCCGTACTGAAATGCAATTTCGTACCTAAGGCAGTTTGCAGACTCCTCCAAAATCTGGATGTGAAACGCGGATCCCGATCCGACACGATCGACTCTGGGGTACCGTGTAGTCGGATGATCTCGTTAATGAATAACTGGGCCAAACGGTTGAGCTTGTACGTCTCACGTACAGGCAGAAAATGCGCTGATTTAGTCAACCGGTCCACTATTACCCAGACTCCATCAACTCCACTCCTTGTCTTCGGTAACTTGAAGACAAAGTCCATTGTAATATGATCCCACTTCCATTGTGGAATTGGAAGTGGCTGCATAGCCCCATACGGACGCTGCCGTTCTGCTTTGACCTGCTGACAGATCAAACATTTGCTGACAAACTCAGCTATCTCCCTCTTCATCCCTGGCCACCAATAATAGTCCCGGAGGGTACGGTACATCTTTTTCCCTCCTGGATGCATAGCATAGGCCGAACTGTGGGCCTCGTCTAAAATCTCTCTCCTCAACTCTAGTACCGCAGGTACACACAATCTCCCAAGCTTTACTAATGCTCCATCGCCCCTGACGGAGAAATCTTGTCTCTGTCCGGATTCAACCTCGTTCCTGTAATCACAAAGTATCTGGTCCTGTAGTTGAGCCTCGATGATCCTGTCGACCAACACGGGTCGCACATGAAAGCTAGCCAACAAGGCTCCCTGATCGTCCATCCCTAACATAACTCCGCTCTTCCGGAGTTCCACTAGCAAAGGAAGATACACCAATCTCAAATGCGCAACTGATCCCGCCGACTTCCTGCTAAGGCATCAGCTACAACATTTGCCTTGCCAGGATGGTACTCGATGGTACAATCATAATCCTTCAACAACTCCAACCATCTCCGCTGTCTCATGTTGAGTTCCTTCTGAGTGAACAAATGTTTAAGACTCTGGTGATCGGTGAATATTCGGCATGTCACACCGAACAAATGATGTCTCCAGATCTTTAGAGCATGAACCACCGCTGCCAATTCCAAATCATGAGTAGGGTAGTTCAACTCGTGCGTCTTCAGCTGCCGGGATGCGTAAGCAATCACTTTTCCATTCTGCATCAATACACAACCCAAACCCTGCAGCGATGCATCACTATATACCACGAACTCTCCACTGCTGTCTGGTAATGCAAGGACAGGTGCAGTGGTTAATCGGAACTTTAATTCCTGAAAACTCTGTTCACACTGATCGTCCCACACAAACTTCACCCCTTTCCGGGTTAACCGAGTCAATGGTGCGGCAATCTGGGAGAAACCCTCTACGAATCTCCGATAGTAGCCTGCTAACCCAACAAAACTTCGCACTTCCGTCACCGTGGTCGGTCTTGGCCAATTTGTCACAGCCTCCGTTTTCTGAGGATCCACACTTATCCCCTCGGGTGATATAATGTGACCTAAGAATCCAATACTATTTAGCCAAAACTGACACTTGCTTAACTTAGCATACAGCTGCTCCTGTCGTAGTTTACCCAATACCCTTCGTAAGTGTTCCTCATGAGCCCTGACACTCTTGGAATACACCAAGATGTCGTCAATAAACACTATCACAAATTTATCCAAGTATGCTCGAAAGACTCGATTCATCAAGTCCATGAATGCCGCTGGTGCATTCGTCAATCCAAAGGGCATCACCAAGAACTCATAATGCCCATACCTCGTTCGAAAAGCTGTTTTCTGAACATCCCCCTCGGCTATTCTCAGTTGATGGTATCCTGACCTCGGATCTATCTTGGAGAAATATCGCGCTCCTCGTAACTGATCGAACAAATCATCGATCCTGGGTAAGGGATACTGGTTCCTTACCGTAGCCTTGTTCAACTGCCGATAATCCACACACAACCGTAAACTACCCTCCTTTTTTTTCACAAATAAGACCGGCGCTCCCCATGGTGATGTACTGGGTCGGATAAACCCTAGATCCACCAATTCCTGTAATTGGATTTTCAATTCCCGTAGCTCCGCCGGTGTCATACGATACGGTGCTTGTGAAATCGGTCGAGTCCCGGGGAGTAACTCGATCGTAAGTCGATCTCCCTGGGTGGTGGTAATCCAGGTAAATCTCCTGGAAAGACATCAGGAAATTCCCGCACAATCGGAATATCCTCAATACGCAAAGATTCAACCGTAGACTCTACCACATAAGCAAGATAACCCTGACACCCCTTCTGTAAAAGTTTAGTAGCTGTGAGTGCAGATATTAGCTTGGGTGATGCGTCTCCACACTCTCCCTGGAATATCACTTCCTGTAATCCTGGACCTCTCAAAGTCAACCGCATGTTACCACAGTCGATGAGTGAATTGTACTCCGACAACCAATCGACTCCAAGTATCACATCGAAATCGTGAACATTCATCAGGATTAAGTCTGCCGGAAATTCGACTCCCTCAATCTCCACAGGACAAGCTCGTATCTCCTGGTTCACCCGGTAGGTCACACCCATCGGTGTCCCCACTCCCATCTCGTGCTCAAGTGCGGTCACCTCACGTCCCAACAGACTCGCACAACGTGGTGAAATAAAAGAATGAGTTGCCCCCGAATCCATCAATGCACGAACAACCATGCCATAAATATGTACAGTACCTGTCAACACTCCCGGAATGGATCTGGCCTGCTGCTGGGTAACAGCATAAACACGAGCCATAGACTCTGCAAGTCGTCCCCGTCCTCTAGCCCCTCGATCACGGCCACGCACAACACCGCGTGTCCGGCTGCTGTCAGTCTGGGATGCTGTGCTCTGCGCTGGCGCAGTACTGCCGCGAATCAGTGGACACTCAGAAGCATAATGCCCCGGCTCCCCACAAGCGAAGCATGTGACCTCCCTAGGTCGACCCGAGTATCCTCCCGGTGAGATGCTCATCGGTGAGTAAGACCGCTGCCAAGCTCCAGAACGCTGTCCAGACCTCTGAGGACTCCTGAACTGACCAGAACGTCCTCGGCTGCCAGAAGACGAAGATCCACCAGAATGTCCTCCCTTCGAGCCACGACGGCCCGAAAATCCCAAGTGTGGGCGATCACGTCGCCGAGTCTCCCCCTCAGCTCACTGACGAGCCAGAATACTGTTCTCAACCCTGGTCGCCGCATCAGTCAGATCCCTCATGGAAGCAAAGGGTGTTGCAGTCACCATCGCCTGAATCTCAGGTCGCAAGCCCCACTCAAATCTGCGACATCGGTCTGCCTCGGTGATCACGAAGTTCTCAGCAAAGCGAGACAACATCAGGAAGGTCTCCTCGTACTCTGCTACAGTCTGATCCCCCTGCCGGAGTTGCAGAAACTCCGCCTCACGGGCGTTGCGGAACGACCGTGGATAGAACTGGTTGAGAAACCGCTCTCGGAAGGTCTCCCATGGGATGGTGTGAACAGTCCAGCCGGCCAAAACAAGGTTGTGCCACCATCGATAGGCGCTCCCATCCAGTAGGAAAGTCGCCAGTATGACACGCTCCTCCGGAGGACAGTGCATGACCTCGAAAATCCTCTCCAGCGGTCAATCCACTGGTGTGCTTCCTCAGGGTCGGTTCCCCCACTGAAGTGCGTAGCACCCAGGCGCTGAGCCCGCTCAATGCTCGCAGTGTCTCCAGTTCCTCCATTACCCTCGTCAACACGTGCACGGGGTTCACGTCGGGGAGGCATATCCAACTGTGAAGAGGCAAACAGGTTAAAAGACATCGAAAGCGACCATGTACAAAGTACAAACCGCTAACCTAGTACTCTGACCACTAATCCTAATGCTCTGATACCAAGCTGACAGGACCCGTCCCAATCCCACTGGGACCACCCGGGGACGTGACCCGCTCCCGTCTGACAATGACTCTAAACATACCAAAATTACCCTTAAATAAAAACCGAAGACTCACATAGATAGATAATGTACAAACACAGTGTTTAAAGTGATACTGTCAGACAAGGGAAAGTAAAATACAACATATGAGCACACTAGTCAGAGTACATTTATTCGGTGCTCAACCTACCCACAAGTGGGTGTACAGGTGCACAGCTAGGCAAACTAAACCTCTGCCTCCTCCTCCGGATCCTCCTCCTCTATTGCCGTGTCAGGGTCTGGAGGGGTCAGTAAAACAAGGGTGAGTGGGCCAAAAATAACAGTTTAGAAATCAGTTTAATAATAAAATAATCATAAGGTTTTACCCCTCCGTTTTCCAAATCTTGCATGCAGTGAAAACATAATATTATAATGAAATCATAACAAATGAACCACAATAATAATCGTAAGGTGAAACTAACATATCAGTGCACTGTAAAAACCCAACCCAAATGATGTCTCGGTTCTAAGGCTACGCGTTGCCACTCAGGGTCTCACACCCGAGACTCTCTAGGTACATCAGCTCCCGGTATCCCGGTCACTGCCCGAGGTATATGAACATGCCTTCCTGAGAGTAAGCAGCCCAACGGGGGTCAACTCCACTCAGTCAGAGCCCCGTGACTACTCCAGGGTCCACCCAGGCCAACGACCCTCCCTGGAGGAGACAATATACACAGGTAGGAAAGTACAGTACAATAACAGTATAGTTTACCCTATGTCCCCCGGACATCCCAAACAAAATCCACATATAATCCAGACGGGTCTCATGCCCAAAACAGTGTAATAACATATATAAGCAGTTTATAAGACTCATCAGTGGAAATAGTAAAACAGTTTATGCATGCAAGCCTTTTATAAATCAAACAGCCCACTCACACTCGGTCCTTGCTGCTCAACGATCTCTATAAACCTGTATTATTACTCCTGAGGGTTACTTAAGGACCCTACAATATCAATACCAAGATCCTAGAACAGATCCGCCTCAAAAACGCATCCCGGGCACTATTCCCGGTGCTTCAAACCCCATTTTGACTAACATAACGATCTCCGATCGACACGAAACCACCTCCATTGGATCCGTATCGTCGAAACCTTGAAAATGGTACCGGCCCCACCAAAATTACTGTTCACACGCGCCCCCACGCGCCTGGTCAACGCTGCTACAGTACCGCTGACGTCAGCAGTGACGTCATGCTGACGTCAGCATGACGTCATCACTGACACTTTCAGGTGACACGTGGCACGTTCTGATTGGTCCCTGGTCTGACAACATCTGACAGGATGACGTCATCATGACGTCAGATGTGACGTCAGCATGATGACGTCATCATGCTACAATACCGGGTCGACCCGTTTGACTGGAACCGGGTCGCCGTCGACCCACGGTTTGACCCGATTCCACCACACGATTCCGGCCACCATTTTCGACGGGGTTGATCCCTATGGAATCGTCTAGGTCTGTCCTATGGTTCTACAACCTCAAAATAAGAAGAAAGTGGGAAGAAACTCACCAGAAAGTCTCTGAAACTCACGGTCACGGTCCGGTCGTCGTCTCCGGTGATCCACGACGTCTCCGTCGTCCAACCCGGTCCCAAACGACTCGTCTCTCACCCTAGGACATGTCTATCACCTAACAATCAATTTCTAAACATTAAACACGATCGGGTCGAACAGGGAAGGAAAAGGGGCTTGTCGGGTTTTGGGTCTTACCGCCGCCGTCACGCCGCCATAGCCCTCGCCGTCGTCCAGTTACGCTCCTAGGTTCCCCACGGTGCAGACTGGAGCTCCTCCCGCGTCGAGGTGAGGTGGTTATCGAGTTTTGCTTCTTGGACCCGTTTCCTTGAGGTTTTCGGGTCGTGTTTTGGACGGGATTTTTAGGCGGGGAAATGGGCCGGTTGTCGCCGGTGATGCACGGGGATGATGAGTAGATGATTGTGGTGCTGCTGGTGGTTGGCTGGTGGTGTGAGAGTGGCTGGTTCGATCGCCTGGTTTGAGAGAAAATGGGAAGAGAAGCACGGGTGTGTGAGGGGATGAATGTGTGTGTTTGTGTGTTTGTAAGAAAAAGCAGAAACAGATCGTGCATGAACAAGGGAGCAGATGAGAAATGGAGGGCCAAGATTCACTTGAGCAGCAGATCCAAAGGCTAGGGTTAATTGGAGGGAAATTAAATAATATAAAAATTGATTAAATAGTGTTAATTGCTTTATTGGAATAGTAAGGCTTTGGATGGGTGACACTTGTCACCAATCCATCGGTTTGATTTAAATATTAATTTGGCACGGATTCCCGTAATTAATTAATATTTTATTCCGTTGTTCTCGGTTCGTAAATTCCGCTAAAACGCTTCCTTGACCATAACTTCTTCATACGAACTCCGATTTCGGCGTGCCGCCTGTCTACGGATTCGTGACGTCCCGATCTACGTCATATTCATGGGTCAAAGTCCAAATTATTTCCCGAGAAAAAGTCAAAGTTTTTCCCCCAAGGGTAAAACAGTCTTTTTACATTAAAATATTATTATTTTGGTTCGGGTCGTTACATGAGATGGTCAATCACATAAATATTTGTGATTTGGAAGCCTGATATCATGAAAAGAGGTAGAAACAGAAGACCACCGTATTGTTTACCAAGTATAGTCCTCTGTATCCACCCTAAAGATGGATGTGGAGTACGGACCAACGACATCATCCCACCAATTGCGATTGATGGCCTTTTTATTGATCTCGAGACATTAGAATTAATTGAAAGTGATTCTGAGGAGTCAATCACTAGGAACATCTCAGATGACGGGGGTAATAGGGAAGGGGAATAGTGAAACTGACACCGAACAAAAATTGTAAAAAAATAATTTTTATTAATGCATAATATCCATCTTCGATGTAATAATTGTGATTTGTTTTATGTTTTATCATTTATATATTCATCTTCAAAGAAATAAAGGTATATGAACATAAAATACTTACAAAAAAATTATAAAAATTAAAAATAAAAGCCCAACAAAGGACATATAGGATTCGCCAGGTAGCATGTTTTCGATAACTGATTACTGAATATGTTTGGATCGATGAATACCATAGCACATTCTTCAGGTAATATTAAAAAGATTATTTTGTAATTTAAATAAGGAACTGCTATTTAAATTATGAAAGAACTAAAGAGGACCGATCCATCAATCCATCCACATTTATTGTACATAATCGTAGATCGTTTACGAGAAAAATTAGGAGATTTTGAATTCCTGGGCCTAGGTAAGACATTGTCTAACAAGTCTCTTGTTTAAGACTTTAAATTCATAAGGGTAATTCAAGAATATTGGTTGAGTTGTTAAAAGGGAGCAGGATCTTCCACGATTATCACATTGGTTTCAAGAACTATCCTGTCAATTTGGTACTAGAGAAAACTAGGTAAGAATGTCCCCAAGATTCCAATAAAGTGTATAGCACGAGATTGAGACTATTTGAAAGCATGGTGAGTGGAAATTTGTTTTATAAACTGTGATACATGCATAATTAAATATTTGAAATTTTTTATTCTATGATTTGGATTGCAGTGGTCTAAATAAATGATTCTAAATGTTTGTTTGGTGATTTTCAGATTTAGAATATTATTGAGGATATGGTTTCTAGACACATGTTTTAGACTTAGCCCAATTTGGGAACGTTTTGACTTGAAATTTGAGTCAAGGTATTATTTTAAAAGAAAAGCTTTGGATTTATTCCATGGACTCTTCTTCCTTCCATACATCGAACATTTCCCTCTCTTTTTTTCTTTGATTTTCACTTTTCCCTTGCATCACGTTTTTCCTTGTTTTTCGGCTCACTCTCATTGAATCCCAAACACCACACACACTTCATATACATAGCACTCTAGGTCAGTGGAGAGAACTACAAAAATCTAACTTGAAGAGAACATTACCAAAATACCCCTAAGCCATCCTTAACACATAACGAGCCTATTTGATCTCTGTTTTCGACATGCTGCATGTCTATGTATTCAGAAGGCCGAGACCTTCGTAACAGTCTTTTCGAAGTTTCTAGGAGATTTCTCGGACAATTTGGTCAAAAGTCGACTCTTTGACTTCTAGGGGCTAAATGGTCATTTTTCTTCATTTTCTCAAATATCCGGGGTGATAGGACTCGTCCCAATCCCCCTGAATTATCGTGGGATGGGCCTACTCTCGTCTGCCACCGCGTGTCAGACTAGAGATAAACTTGTCACCCGCTCGGGGTCCATCAGAATACGTCAGGATCGGCGGTGGCATGTGATGTCTCGATCTCTGCTACAACCCTCATCCGCTATCAACCTGAAAGGTATTAAAACCATAAAAGCAGTGAGTCGACAAAACAATTGTTTATTAAAAATCATTTATCGAAAAGTACATTTATACCCTTCACGTTAACACATGCATGCGTCATAAAACAGTTATTTCAAAAACTTTCTCGGAAGCAAGACATATTGCTTCCCAAATCAAGACCCAGTGAAAAATGCTTCTCAATCAAAGCCATTACCTCAGTAGAGTCTTAGCCCAAAACCGAATCATATAGGGCTACAGCCCAAAACCAAATCAAATAAAACCAGAACGAAACCTCAGCCCAAATCATAGAACACGTGGAAACACATCCCATCCTCAATGTCAGTCACGATTCTAATCCTAACACATGTGCATATAGCTCAAGATTGCTCATAATCCTAGCATGTCGCCGTGAACACATCACTCGCCGCGGCCGTTTTTAGATCATCGTGAACACATCACCAATCAATCTCAGTAGATAACATCAGCACTCCGATGTCGAGCCTCCCTAGGTCATTGCTTCCCGTGGCTGCTCGACAACAGGCAGTTCATCGTGACCTCTCTAAAAAGAACACATCCGCAGTCCGGAGGCGAGTGTCATATCATCCGGGACTCACCTAAATATCATCATCAATAGGGCCTTAAGCATGAAACATCATCAAATGGGTCACAGCCCAAAAATCCAGTGCCCAACGACACTTCATATCTCAGGATTCCTCGAATCCTATAAAATCCACAATTAGGTCTCATGCCCGAAATATCTTTCGTAAAACTCATAACTGGGTCACCGCCCGACTTATCACACGTTTGACTATACTCTAAGTCAAACCTCAAATCAGCTGGGTCATATGCCCGAAAGATATTTCCAAATCTGAAAACCCTTTCTCATTTCCAAAACACTTTCAAATCATCGTTCAACTGGGACTCACGCCCGAATCTCGATTTCACGTATCTCCGTGAAATCCTTCAAAATGATAAATTAGTTCCTCGATTTCACGCCTCTTCGTGAATCCTTCGTGTTGAAGAATTGGCTCGGCAAATACCAAGAATTAGTGTTTGACCAGGAATACTAGTTTAACTAGGATTCCAAGTTAATCTAGTGTTTCCATATAGGATTAGGAAAAGTATTCCATAGCCCTCTAGAGATTAGGAAATAAGTTATCTTTCCATCTCCAAAGAGGAATAGGAATTGTAATATGCTAAGGAGTGTAACCTAAGTCCTATACATTATAAATAGGCCTCTTAGGAGTCCTTACATACACACAGAAAAATAAGACAGCAGTAAACTAAGAAGTCATACACGGGTATAAGAGCAAAATAGTGATTTGAGAGATCGTGAGCAAGGGTTTGGGGATTAGGTCAGGATTCTACATAAATTCTTGTAATCTTGTTATCTTCATAGTGCTAGTGATTTCTCAAGGAGGTCACACGAGGACGTAGGCAAAGATTAGCCGAACCTCGCTAAATTCTTGTGTTCGTGTGTGTGGCGTGTTTACTTTATTGTTCATCTATATTCTGCATTATCTTAGCATCGTCCTATTGTTTGCATAGTCACCTAAGTCTATCAAGAAACAAGATCAGTAAAGGGACATAATTTACAACAATTGGTATCAGAGCTCCCGGGAAAGTGTTTTTTTGAGATGGCGGGTGTCAAGGCAAACACGAGCAACGACGTGAAGACTGTGATCAATCCGTTTGACGGGAAAGAGAACTTCACGTTATGGCAGAGGAAGGTGAAAAACGTCCTGATCCAACAAGATCTGCAGGAGGCTCTTCTCGGTACAGAGAAAAGGCCAACTGGCATAACAGATGCGCAGTGGCAGAAGATGGACATGAAGGCGAAGAGTTTTATAGAGCAGCACCTAGCGGATAATGTATTGCTTCATATCGAGGAGGACATGAATTCTAAGGAAACATGGGATAAGCTGGAGAAGCTCTTTAGGGGTAAAACTTTATCCAACAAACTCTTCTTAAAAGATGAACTATTCATCCTTCGGATGGAAGAAGGGGGAGACTTGCAAGAACATCTAAACAAGTTTCAGAATTGTGTTGCGAATTTATCCAAGGTGGATGTAAAATATGAGGACGATGACAAGGCACTCTTAATGCTAAGAACTCTACCGCCTTCGTTCAAGCACCTCAGAACCACATTGATGTTCGGTAAGGATACTCTGAAGTTAGATGAGGTTACAGAAGCCATTCATTCCTATATCAAGATGGACAAGAACATTGAAAGCTCTCAAGCACAAGGCCTTTATGTTAAAGGCACAGAGAGAGGCAGATCAGAGAAAAGACCGGATAAACCAGGCAACAGAGGTAGGTCAAAATCCAAAGGAAAAGATAAAAAGGGTTGTTTCGTATGTGGTGCTTCTGATCATTGGAAGAAGAACTGCAACATATGGAAAGAAAGGAAAGCAAAGGCGATGGCAGGGAACTCAAACGCAGCCAGTGTTGTAACATCTGAGGATTACAACGGAGAGCTCCTTGCAGTATTATCCAGCTCCAGTGTTTTCGAATTTTGGATTTTGGATACGGGATGTTCATTCCACATGTGTTCTATCAAAGAATGGTTTGATACATATGAGGAAACCAGCATCGGAGAAGTGTTAATGGGAGATGACTCACCACTTATGATCCAAGTATTGGATCAATTAAAATCAGAATGCACGACGGGGTTGTTAGGACATTGGACAAGGTCAGACACATTCCAAAATTGAAGAAGAACCTTATATCTCTCGGTACCTTTGACAAGGCAGGGCTAAGATACTCAGCTGAAGGAGGGATACTCAAGGTTGTCAAAGGATCCCTTGTCGTAATGAAAGGAGAAATCCAACCTAATCAATTATATAAGCTTCGAGGAAATACAGTAGTAGGTGGAGCAGCAGTATCCACGAAAGGTGATACTAACGACAAGACTGAGCTTTGGCACTTTAGGCTCGGGCATATGAGTCAGAACGGTTTGCAAGAGTTACACAAGAAGAATAAGCTAGAAGGTGTCAATTATTGCAAACTAGATTTATGTAAATACTGTATCCTTGGGAAACAAACAAAGACGTCGTTCAAGCTTGCGAATATTGAGGAAAGAAGCAAAAATCTATTGGAGTATATTCACACAGACGTTTGGGGCCCTGCACCAACCAGATCCATGGCAGGTTCCAGGTATTTTATCACATTCTTAGATGATTTTTCGAGGAAGATTTGGGTCTATTTCATGAGGGAGAAATCTGAAGCTTTCACTAAGTTTAAAGAGTGGAAAGCTGCTGTAGAAAATTAGACTAGACGAAAAATCAAATACCTAAGAAGTGACAACAGAGGTGAATATAAGGACAACAGCTTGCTAGAGTTTTGCAAAGAACAAGGCATTACAAGACATTTTACGGTGAAGAAAACTCCCCAACAAAATGGTGCTGCCGAGAGGATGAACAGAACTCTCATGGAAAGAGAGAGAAGCATGAGATTTCATGCTGGATTACCAGATATGTTCTAGGCAGAAGCAGTCAACCATGCTTGCTACTTGGTTAATCGATCACCATCAAGGGTTCTCAATTCTAAGTGTGCAGAAGAGATATGGACACCCGTTAACCACTCAAAATTAAGAGTTTTCGGTTGCAGTGCTTATGCATATATTCCAAGTGATGAGAGAACCAAGTTAAAGCCTAAGTCACTCGAGTGCATATTCGTTGGTTTCAGTGAAGGAATGAAGGGCTACAAGCTATGGGATTTCGTAAACAAGAAGGTAGTCTTAAGTAGGGATGTAATATTCAACGAGAAGACTATGCCCTTGAACCAGAATAAGAAAAATGAAAGGAATAATGCTGAAGAAGAAACAACCGAAGTTCCTCAACCCCAACCAGTCATGGAAGAAAATCCAGCTCAGGTGGAGCATGAGCAAGTGAATTACGACGCGGAGTTTGATGAGGAAGAAGTAGAGCAACAGCAGCAGTCACCAGTACAGACGCAGGTGGAGCCACACGTGCAGAACCAAGACTCCCTAGTTCGCACAACACATGTAGAACAGTTTCAGAGGATCATAGCATTGGACAAACCTGTTCGAAATCGTAAGAAACCAGAAAAGTATGGGTTTGAACACGATGAAGTGAATTATGCTCTAACAATCAGTCAAGGAGATCCAACCACGTATCAAGAAGCTATAGCAAGTAATGAACGGGAAAGTTGGATGATTGCTATGTTAGAAGAGATGGAATCTCTTGAGAAGAACTCTGTTTGGGAGTTAGTTTCTAAACCAAAGGATAGAAAAACAATTGGCTGTAAATGGGTGTTTAGAAAGAAAGAAGGAACACATGAAGGAGACGCAATGAGGTACAAAGCCAGGTTAGTGGCTAAGGGATACTCGCAAAAGGAGGGAGTTGACTATGATGAGATATTCTCACCAGTAGTTAAGCATACTTCAATTAGATTGCTATTATCTATAGCAGCTCAGCAAGACATGGAGATAGAACAAATGGACGTGAAGACAGCATTTTTACATGGTCATTTAGAAGAAGTCATCTACATGGTTCAACCAGAGGGGCATGTCGAAATAGGAAAGGAAAGTATGGTTTGCAGATTGAAGAAGTCACTTTACGGGCTAAAGCAATCTCCAAGACAGTGGTACAAACGTTTTGATTCCTATATGCTGAAAATTGAGTTTCGAAGATGCTTATATGATTGCTGCGTTTACTATCATATGTTCGAAGATAGTAAGATTATACTATTACTACTTTATGTAGATGACATGTTGATTGCATGTCAAGATATGTCTAGAATTCGAAAGTTGAAGATGCAACTAAGTAAGGAATTCGACATGAAGGATCTAGGACCCGCACAAAAGATCCTTGGAATGCAAATACGGAGGGACAGAACAGCGGGAAAGATTTGGCTATCACAACCAAAGTATATTCAAAGTATTTTGGAGCGCTTCAACATGAATGAAGCAAAGCCAGCGTCCACTCCATTAGCAACACACTATCAATTGAGTGCACTGCAAAGTCCAACTACAGAACAAGAGTTGAAGGAGATGAAGAAAGTACCATATGCAAGTGCAGTAGGGTGTCTTATGTATGCAATGGTTTGCACCAGACCTGACTTAGCTCAAGCAATGAGCGTTGTCTCGAGGTATATGGTAAATCCAAGAAAGGAGCATTGGTCTGCAGTTAAGTGGATCCTTCGTTATTTGAAGGGAACAAAAAACCTGGGCATTTTGTTTGAAAAACAGCAAGGAGAAACATATGTGTTGGGTTATGTGGATGCAGACTACGCAGGGAATCTAGACAGAAGAAGGTCCACGACAGGTTACGTGTTCACGTGTGGTGGTGGCCCTATTTGTTGGAGGTCTACTCTACAGTCTATTTCAGCATTGTCTACAACAGAGGCAGAGTACATTGCACTAGCAGAAGCTGGAAAAGAAGCAGTTTGGCTAAGTGGTTTAGCGAGGGAGTTCGGAATCATTCAGAAATCTGTGGTGATTAGGTGTGACAGTGAAAGTGCTATCTTCTTAGCAAAGAATCAAGTGTTTCATGTGAGATCAAAACATATTGATGTCCGTTATCACAGGATAAGGGATTGGGTCGACTCTAAGGAGGTGATAGTCGAAAAGGTCCATACAAAGGAAAATGCTTCTGACTATCTTACTAAAACAGTTATACCAGAGAAGTTCAAGTATTGCTTGAACTTACTCAACCTTATCTCGTGCTAAAGGGTTGGGTGGAGCACCTCCTCATATGAGGTGCAGTAGGGCAAAAGGGAGTTTATTTTTTTTGCCAAGGTGAAATGTTCTTGAAGTTTTTCCAGGGTTGCTTCAAGAAGGTTCGAAGACATTCTGGGTTTTCAATGGTCATTTCTTGGTTTTGACTCACCAAGGTGGAGATTGTTGAAGAATTGGCTCGGAAAATACCAAGAATTAGTGTTTGACCAGGAATACTAGTTTAACTAGGATTCCAAGTTAATCTAGTGTTTCCATATAGGATTAGGAAAAGTATTCCATAGCCCTCTAGAGATTAGGAAATAAGTTATCTTTCCATCTCCAAAGAGGAATAGGAATTGTAATATGCTAAGGAGTGTAACCTAAGTCCTATACATTATAAATAGGCCTCTTAGGAGTCCTTACATACACACAGAAAAATAAGACAGCAGTAAACTAAGAAGTCATACACGGGTATAAGAGCAAAAGAGTGATTTGAGAGATCGTGAGCAAGGGTTTGGGGATTAGGTCAGGATTCTACATAAATTCTTGTAATCTTGTTATCTTCATAGTGCTAGTGATTTCTCAAGGAGGTCACACGAGGACGTAGGCAAAGATTAGCCGAACCTCGCTAAATTCTTGTGTTCGTGTGTGTGGCGTGTTTACTTTATTGTTCATCTATATTCCGCATTATCTTAGCATCATCCTATTGTTTGCATAGTCACCTAAGTCTATCAAGAAACAAGATCAGTAAAGGGACATAATTTACAACACTTCGGAATCACATAAAACACAAGCACCTAGTACACTCGATCGAAGCCCAAACATCATATAAAATAAAAATCTCGAACTACGCACAATAACGTATTTTCCTCTGAAATTGCCATACAATTCATATTCAAATCACATGCACCCATGACATCTCAAAACATATTCATAAACACATATAAAACATTTATGCATGCATCATATTCATAAAACAAAGTCCACTCACAGACCATCCAAACTACGCCTCAATATGCGTGCTATAAGCCTCTGGGCTAATCCGACCTCTCCGGGTCATCCAGACCTGTCCAAAACATACTCAAAGGTTACTACTAACCTAGACAAGTCCATATCAAGAACCCCCAACATTCCTGAAAAAGTCAACGTGTCCCCGATATGCTTCCCTAGGCTTTAAACCTCAATTTGGCCAACCTAACGATCTCCGATCGACTCGAAACCACCACTATTGGATTCGTATCATTGAAACCTTTAAAATGGTCATGATCCTACCTTGACATGTGTGCCCACGCGCGGGTCAAAGTGGTTGGACAAAATTCAACACTGACGTCAACACTCAACTCTGACGTCATCATTGACGTTAATAGTGGCGTCATCACTGACATCTAACTTTTGACACGTGTCAGCTGACATGATTACATCATCGATGACATCTTCATCCTTGTCCTCTGTCCGGGTCGACCCGGATTCCTAGAACTGGGTCACGTTGACCCACGAACCCGACCTAGTCTGTTCTTCCATTTTCGACCACCATTTTCAAAGCCGTTTCTTCTAGTATGATCGTCCAATCCACCCTAATCAATCTATATGATGAAAACCTAGAAAAGTAACGTATAATTTTACCTGGAATTGAAGAACAGTCACCCAGTTTTCTAGCTTCCCGTCTGAGCTACTCCGCCGGCCTCAGCCCTCAACTTCGATTCCCAGTGACTCGTCCATGTCCCAAAAACACAACCCAACCCTTAGATTCTGCCCTAAACGTTCAAAACTTAAAATCCAAAATTAAAAAAAATTCACGACTTCGCTTTCCTCCACCGTCCACGGTGGCTGGTCCTCCTGCCATCGTCTCACAGACCCTCACTCTCTCTATCTTTCTCTAGTAGCTGTGAAGGTGATTGAGGGTTGGGGTGATGGGTTTTCAGATTGGATCAAATGGGTTAAAGGAAAGGTTGATGCATGTATGAAAAATGGGAATCAATGGATGAGTGACAAATATTTGGGCCCACTTAATGACAAACGGCACTCATCTCGTAAAACGTGCAATAGTACCTCGAACCTTCCGTGACCTATATCTTTCTCGACGAATGTCTAATTTTGACATGCCACTTGTCTAAGAACTCGTATCGACTCGATCTACATAATGGTCTTCGGTCCTCGTGCACTGGACCTCCCAGTCAAAAGTAATATTTTTGCCTTCGTCTAGGGGCAAAATCATAATTTCACCCTGAATGTCCGATGATCCTCAACTATTCCCCGATTAGCATCGCTAATCCTCAATTTAATCTTAATAATCCCAAAAATTTGGGACGGGTCGTTACACGGGGTGTTACAATCTCCCCTCTAAAAAAACTTTCATCCACAAAATTTTGAACCGAACCAAACTTATCCTCGACACCCAATATTATTTACTCATAACAATTCATATCACAATCACATACACCTAAACCACATAATCACGAATCATCCAAATATGTCACATATCAAAACTATGTTCGAAAATTGGGCACGAGCCCCAAAACATAATTTCTACCAAAATCTCGAATAACGTGTAATAATATAAGCATAAAAAAATCACCATAAATCGTATATAAATCTTGATCAACCACACATCATCAAAATTACATGAAAATCATATATATATATATATATATGCATGTATAAGGTTTACACAAAAGTAAACGTCCACTCACAACCTTTATAAAATTCAGGCAATACCGGGATCCTATATGGTCTTAAATTATTACATCAATCTATTATCAACTCAACCCGAGCACCTATCATTTCACACATGTGGCACTACGTGTAGGCCATTACCTTGAATACCAACTAAACCAAATATCCGAAAACAACATCAACAATAGTATCTAGACAATTATTCCCTTGGGGGTCATTGTGCAAGCCACTCGGGAACCGGAGCCCAACTAAACGTCCGAGTGCAACCTCACTCAGGAATTGGAGCCCTACTAGACGTCTGAGTGAGAACTAGTCATCTCACTATTAGCCTCGAGAATCAGAGCCTAACTCGATGTTGAGACTAAGCAACCACTGCCCACTATGGAACCGGAGCCTAACTCGACGTCTGAGTGGCCATCTCACACCACACCAGTCTCTAGAAAGGGGCCCACCCTGACATCTGATACTAACAACTATCGACTTAAGAAAGGGGCCTAGCCCAACGTTTGAGTCGTCTCACCATACTAGCTCAAAAAATGAGTCTTAGCTCAACATTTGAGATTGTCTACCACAACCCGCTCAGGCATACAACATCTGCGCGTTAGTCAACCATCGGAGAAACCTATCCATAAATACAACCATACACACATATCGACAATACACATATTGATGTCAAAGCGTGCATAACCACAGTCAGTCATTAGTTTCATCATAACACCACAATATCATTATGGCATGAAATCATCACATATATCGTCATCCACATATAACATCAAATCATCACATCATCATTGTCATCGCACATTATCACAACTTATCACACATCACATGTCACAACTTGTGAATACCGAGAAATCACATACTTGTATCACATCAATATCACAAATCAATTCCATCATTCAAAACTCAAGCCTACGCCCAAAACACAATATATACTTAAACCTTGTAACATCTTTCGAAATTCATAAAAAATCATATGAAATCCATACTTAACTAGATATTATCAAAATCACACATAGCCATAAAAAATTACTCGAAACTCGGACCTAAGCCCTAATCATAATTTATACCCAAATTTGAAATTATAACTCAAGTGCAATCTTCATAAAACGTATATGAATTCACAAATATCATTTTGAAGACTGATGTCAGATCACTGTTACAAAAATCGTTTAATACTTTGGCTCTCCTTTTCAACCAAATAAAATCAAAAATCAAATTGTAATTCAAACATTGTTTGTGAACCAAAATTAATCCCATCAAGCTCATTAAAACATAATCAAATCGTTATCATTAAAATATGAGGCTCATATTTCAATGACAAAATATCCAATACCTTAACTTTGATACCAAGTTGATAGGACCTGTCCCTAGATTTCATGAAAACTAGACCAGTCCTACTCTCGTCTCACAACCCTTGTCAGACAAGGGATCTTACATATTTCAATTTTACCTAACTCTTGTTAAATTAACCACATTGAATCCACCCTTGCGGGATTACCGCCCCCATCCGACCCACTAATCCCAACAAGGACGGGAATCGCTAACTTGACCCTAATCAATTCTACTTTCATACTTATATTGTTACATCTGGCATAATCTATTATACACCAAATCCCAAAAAAAAAATACATAATTCCTCACTTATTCTCTTTCTCATTTAACTCAATATGAATATTTAAAATGTTACATTCCTTTGAATGATCCATTGATTATAGCCTTAAAATTTTCAAATATATTCAGTCTAAACCATTGATTTAACCGTTATAACTTAATTATCATCATCATACTTCATAGATTCATCAAAATACTAATAATATAATCATCCAAAATTATCTATCAATTGTTTACTTCTAAGCATAAAACATAACCTTTACACAAAATAATAACTAGGATATAAATAAGTACATAAATCAAAATCCTAAAAGAGAACTTCTCATACACCTTCCTTTAAACCTTTTATCCCTAAATATTTATTAGGAGAGTCCACTTAATAGAATAGTATCATCCTCTAATTTTTCTAAATTACCAAAATTAATCTCAAATTTTAAACATAAACACAAAACTTCATAAATTCATAAACGTACTCATATGGTAGCCAAATTTCCCAAACTTCATACCAATAAACTGAGAAGAAAAAGAGGAAAATTTTGTATGTTGATCGTTTCTCTAGAAAACGCCGTAGGCGCTCTCATGCTGTTGCGGAAGCTCCCTGCGTGTAAGGGTTACGCCCTAGCACATTGATCGTCACTAACCTTCTGTCGGATTTGGAACTCGGGTCGCCAAACCCGGCATGACCCTACTCTAAAACCCGTTTCTCACTTCTGTTTTTCATGTTTTATGCGTCTAACAACATCTAGGGAATCATAGGAGTGGATCTATGAGATCAAAAGCTAGAAAACATACCTCGATCGTGCAACCCAAGTTTATGGAATTTCGACCATGGTTTCCAACACTCATTCCATTCCAGCATTCCCACGCCTCCACACATTGTTCTTTTAGCCCCAGCGTGGCCCTAGGAACTTCAATGGTCGTCTAAGATCCCCAGATCAGCACTAGGGTGTCTTAGAACCGTTTGGTGAGTCATGACCATTGTTGGCCCTCATGGGTTTGAGTCTTGGGATCATGCAGAGCTCCACCCTCATCTCTTCTTCCTTCCATACACCGAATCCTACCTCATATCATCTTACTTATCAGCATTTCCCTTCTTTTTTTTTGTTCTCTATTTTTCACTTTTCCTTTGCATCACATTTTTCCCTATTTTTCGGCTCACTCTCACCAAATCCCAAACATCACACACAGTTCATATACATACCACTCTAGGTCGGTGGAGAGTACTATAAATATTCAACTTGAAGACAACACTAGGACATTCTATAATACTCTAGACCCTTCATGTTAAAATGACCAAAATACTCATAAGCCTTCCTTGATCCATAACAAACATAATCGACCTCTGTTTTCGACATTCCGTTTGTCTATGTACTCGAGAGGCCGAGACCTTTGTAACGGTATTTTCGAAGTTTCTAGAAGATGTGCTGATCAAAAGTCAACCATTTAACTTTTTGGCCAAAAGTTAACGCTTTGGCTTCCAGGGGCAAAATGGTCATTTTTCATTTTCTCGAATATCTGTGGTGTTACATCTTCCTAGGCATCCGAAGCTTTGGGTAGTTTTCCATACGACTGCAGCTCGGGGTGATTCTCGGACAATTGAAGTTTGGGTTAGTTCCTAGGAAACCAAAGGTAGAAGTTTTTCCTAGAAGGCTGATGCTTGGAGTAGTCTTTAGACAACTGAAGTTTGGGATTTTTCCCTAACGATGAAAGCTCCAGGTATTTCCCAAGCAACTGAAGCTAGGGTATTTTCCCAAGCGCCTGATGCTCATGGTAGCTTCCCAAATAGTTGAAGCTTGGGATTTTTCCTAGATAGGTGAAGCTCAGGGTAGTTCCTAGGCAGCTGAAGCTAAGGGTTTTTCCCAAGCGGCTGATGCCCGGGGTATTTCCTAGATATGAGTAAATCATATAGAGACTAAGGAGGCGAGTAAATCATACAAAGACTAAGGAGGCCATGATATTATATATCGGTGGTGGGTAGAAACTTGATCCCAGGGAGGCCATGATATGATATCTCCAGATGTGGAAGATCTCGAGAATACCACTAGATGTGTCTGATACTAGAGAGGACATCATATGATCTTGGATCTAAGTAAATCCTACAGAGACTCATTCTCGAAGAAGACACGCTATGATATTTTTCCAACCAGCTAATGTTTGGGGTTTTTCCTACACAGCTAATGCTCAGAGTCGGTTCCCACAAGACTAACGTTCGATATAGTTGAGGAATTGCAAACAAATGAATCTGACCTGCATGAGTAAATGTCGAGGATGAAATTTCCGTAAGGGGAATTTTTTTTAATGAATCGTCTCAAGAATTATGGCAATTTCGGAAAATTATTTGGAAATGGACGTATTAACCCTTGTCTATATTAAATGCCTTAAAGTCTTTAAAATAGGTAAATTGCTTGTAAGTTTCAATTGAACCATTGCGATAGTCTTAAACTAGCGAGTTCGTAGACAGAAAAACATAAAAAATGGAGATTGAAAAAGTTACAAGTTTAAACCCAAGGGTATTTAGGTAATTTGGGCATACCAGGGGCATTTTGGTAATTTGTGGTTTTAAGTTCAAATGATGAGTCATAAAACTCTTGACTTAGCAAGTTCATTGAGTGGTAAATGTCACCTACTAGGAGAGGATGGTGAAGACTCAACACCTCCGTCCCTTCAAAGGGAGGAAGAAAGGGAGGGGGAGGGGGGGTGGGGGGTGGGGGGTGGAAGACCTGAAATAAAAAAGAAATCGAAAGGACATGATATCCCTAGTTCGAGACAGACTTAGGTGTCCTCTGGAGAGGCTGAAACATAATAGGGGAAGGACTGCTTTCGAGAAGTTCTTGTTAGGTGAAAGGGGCATCAAAAAGCTCAATTAAATTCCAAAACTATTCTCAGACCATTATTGACTTAGTTGGAGGATATGAATAGTTGCCCTACATTCTTTTCGAGCTAATTAGTGGTCACAAGAGGTAGGAGCCTCATCGGGGATGGTGGATTGAAGGAAGCAAGAAAACTCAAAACTTTCTAGGGCTTTTCTGATCAACCCAAGTGAGATTTTTCAAATTTAATTGCATATATGATTTTCTGGAATTTAACAGAGGAAGATAAACGTAAAATTTATGGAAACAATTGGGAAATGAAGGAAATTGAACCAGCTTGGCTTACTTAGGTCGGTACTCAATTATAGAGGACCAAGTCTACCCGACTAGGCTTGAAGGTGATTATAGTGGCTTCTGCATGGGAGAGATTCTCTCGGTTGTCCATTAGTGTGTGGCAGCTTATGGCGACTCTCTTCTAGTCCCGATCAACATGAGTTTTCAACCTTTTGAAATTACGGATCTATTAGTACAATTTTCGAGTAAATTGGATTTTGTTTGAGTGTGGTTTTATATGTCCAAATGACGGTATTGTTATTAATACATATGGATCTCATAAGGTTTCTAGAGATTGGATATAGATTCATTATATGACTAGGATCTGAAAGAGTTAGGATATCAAAATGGGCCTAAGAAGGAGTCGAGATATCAATTTCGGGATGGGAAGGAGCTGAGATGTCGGGTTTCACTATTCATTGGGGTGAATGGGTTGTGTTGGTGTGGACAATGACCCCAATAGGACGAAATATGATTGGCTCATATGACGAGACAATATAGTTGATGTTCATCCCTTATCATACATGTCTCTCGTTTTAGGTTTTAAAGTCCTAAAGGTAGAGGACCAACACAATAGGGGAAGACCTGAAATAAAAAAGAAATCGAAAGGACATGATATCCCTAGTTCGAGACAGACTTAGGTGTCCTCTGGAGAGGCTGAAACATAATAGGGGAAGGACTGCTTTCGAGAAGTTCTTGTTAGGTGAAAGGGGCATCAAAAAGCTCAATTAAATTCCAAAACTATTCTCAGACCATTATTGACTTAGTTGGAGGATATGAATAGTTGCCCTACATTCTTTTCGAGCTAATTAGTGGTCACAAGAGGTAGGAGCCTCATCGGGGATGGTGGATTGAAGGAAGCAAGAAAACTCAAAACTTTCTAGGGCTTTTCTGATCAACCCAAGTGAGATTTTTCAAATTTAATTGCATATATGATTTTCTGGAATTTAACAGAGGAAGATAAACGTAAAATTTATGGAAACAATTGGGAAATGAAGGAAATTGAACCAGCTTGGCTTACTTAGGTCGGTACTCAATTATAGAGGACCAAGTCTACCCGACTAGGCTTGAAGGTGATTATAGTGGCTTCTGCATGGGAGAGATTCTCTCGGTTGTCCATTAGTGTGTGGCAGCTTATGGCGACTCTCTTCTAGTCCCGATCAACATGAGTTTTCAACCTTTTGAAATTACGGATCTATTAGTACAATTTTCGAGTAAATTGGATTTTGTTTGAGTGTGGTTTTATATGTCCAAATGACGGTATTGTTATTAATACATATGGATCTCATAAGGTTTCTAGAGATTGGATATAGATTCATTATATGACTAGGATCTGAAAGAGTTAGGATATCAAAATGGGCCTAAGAAGGAGTCGAGATATCAATTTCGGGATGGGAAGGAGCTGAGATGTCGGGTTTCACTATTCATTGGGGTGAATGGGTTGTGTTGGTGTGGACAGTGACCCCAATAGGACGAAATATGATTGGCTCATATGACGAGACAATATAGTTGATGTTCATCCCTTATCATACATGTCTCTCGTTTTAGGTTTTAAAGTCCTAAAGGTAATTTGAGAATATTAGTAGTTGGACAGGTGTAAGACCTTGCACGGTTATCAAAATGGTTTCAGGAAGTGTCATGTTAGTTAACACACAATGCTTATATAAAAATTCAACCTCAAGTTGAAAAATGACTTTTCTCTATCTAAAATTCAATATCTTTGTTCTAATTACAAACAATTAGGGAGATCTAATTCCTTAATTTCATTTGATCTAAAAATGTTGTAAATTTCTATTTTTGTTTCCATCAAAAGCTTATATATAAATTGGGTTAACAAATATAATCTACAATTTGGAGGCATGTACAAAAGAAGTTATAGCAGAATTACCATAACGTAGATGGAATATTATAGATTGGGAGAGCTTCGAAGGTAAGCCGCTTACGGTGTTGAAGAGGAGTACTTCAAGTGCCGGTATGTCTTGGAGGTCAAGTTGCAGGTGAAATTGGAAATTGAATCATAAGAAACCATGACCATCAATGAACCTAAGAAACCGTGAAAACACAGAAAAACTGAATCCCAAAAAAAAAATTTGGTGCACCAATTCAAAAAGTGCTAAGGGAAGAATTTAAGAATTTAAAACCTCCTACATGCATAAAGAATTTAAGAATTTAAAATAGTTCATAACATATTATGCAAAGGTAAGATATAATCACTTTAATGATCTAAATCAATAGACTCCAAGTACCTTCATTTGGTCATCATCATAAGGTGCATCAGGTGCAGTTATCTCACTGATGTAAGATGCAGCTGCAACTTCAACATCAGGATTTACATGCCTTAATAGTTGCTCATCAACCAATGCGTTCTGTGATGGAGTACGTGTAGTTTGCAATGACTTGGTAGGTGTTTATTCTACCTTTGATAGACACTTCTCAACTCTCTATTTCACCAGGGAAACAAACATAGAATATTAGGCAATGGTAAAGACCATGAGAGCGACAAAATTGATACAAAATAATTAATATTCACGTTCCAAAATCAGAAAACTAAAACCAAACCATTAGCTGAGGCTAAGTAAGACGTCAGTGGCCTTCATTGCTAAGCAAAGGGAAAAATATATAGTGAGGTGAGTACTCTCCCAATTTTGCAATTAATTTCGTATGCCTTGGAGTCCCAAATTCTACAGAGAAAAAAGAAATTAAACAACCTTGATGCGGGAAGAATTTTATCACTATATGTTCCATAAAAACGAAAAACATTAACCAAAACAGGAGAAAATTTTACCCGAAATTGAACCCAAAGTCGACAAACTATTTGCAATTACTGGCCAAAATAACAGCATGCACACAGTTAAACAAACCCCACTGAATGAATCCATAAAAACCAATAGAAAACATAAGTGCAAAGCTGGCTTACAAATTTGGCCTGGATGAAGATCGGCCAACCTAGATGAAGAATTTCAGAGACGAAGAAGCCTCAAGAGGCTAATCCAGAAAAGAGAGTAACCGCAATTCAAAAAGATGGGTCTCATATTGTTGATCGATGATCGAATCTTAATGGGTTATGCTGATTAGGGATTGGGGTGAGAATGGCACAGAGAGGTTCGAGCGTATAAATGAAAGAATTCAAAACTTCACTAAGAAAATCGAAGATATGAATGAAGGTGGAAGAGCTAGAGATGGTTATGAAAGAAATGAGGATGAAAACGAGGACTGAAGAGCAATAAGGAGATGATTGCGGTGACGAAGAAAACCTGAGAAATTGCCAAGGTGTCAAAGTGATAGAGAGGGATTTAAAATAATTCAGTGGCAATTTCGTCCAGTCTTTATACAACAACATAATTAAAATGGAACAAATTTGAAGGGCATTTTGAAAAATCCATCGTCTATAATTAGTAAGTCCTACAATCATTTCAATATAAATAGAGGATATGAAAGGCAATTTTGTCATTTCACTATTCTAAACCCTATAACCCTTGAACGGAAACCAATCCACAAATCGAAGTACAATTGTAGCAGGCCTAGTATAGTAGCCCCATTTGTCCAAATCCGAACCCGCCCACCATCTTCCCTCATAATCAGTTTGACCAGCGTCTTCTCCGACCTGATTGCGAATACCCGGCGACTTCTCCATCTTGTACATCTTCTGATCTTCTCCCTCTTTTCCGCTCCGAATCTCAATCACCACAACCCCCTTCCCTTCTCAAAATCGAGATCGGAAAAACCTTGTCTGTGCCTCTTGTCTTCTCAAAAATAATTCACACAAAAATTGGATTTTTGCATCGAGGTGCCTCTTCTCTTCTCTTAAAAAATAATTAGCAGCAAATTTAGGATGGAAATCTTACTTTAAATTAGAATTCTACATATCAACAAACAACTTATTTTCCTCTAAAGTCTAAACTGCAAGTTTCCATGTTTGGCTTTCTTAATTGCCTGACCAGTTGACAAAAGCCGCTACAGATATTACACAAAAGTGAAAACAAAATAAGAGTAAGCAAAGAATGAATGGATGTTAGTATGAGAAAGAGTATCGTTAGTTTAGTATCGTTGAAATGTCTTCAAACACAGTTTTAATGTCTGGTCTTTGAGATGCTGGAAGGATGCATCTTATAGCTACCTGTAGCATACCATCAACAACTCTAGGGGGAGAGTTTCTTTGCAGAATCACTCTGTCAATGCATTCCAAAGAACGGCTTCCTGCTACCAATTGTGTCACCCATTCTGTTAAATCAACCACACCCGGTATCCCAGAAACAATCTCCCCCGGACTCCTTCCAGTTAGGAGTTCCAACAAGATCACCCCGAATGCATAAACATCGCTCTTCAATGATGGGCAGGGTATAGTTGAGCTTGCGAATTCAGGGGGCAGGTACCCAAGAGCTCCTGCATTCAGGACTTGTTCAGTAGTGCCAGCCGGAGTCAAAATTCGGTGGAGACTGTAATCTGTAACAAGTGCATTCAGACTAGTAGCTTGTAATAAAATATTTGAGGATTTCAGGTTGCCATGGGGAATTGCCTTTTCATTATGTAGGAAGTCCAGACATTGGGCTACATGTACAGAGATCCTCAGCCGCTCCTCAAGAGACAAGGGTGACACTTTTCTGGCCTCCGCCTCTGCAGGGCATTCAAAGGATTGACAACACTGTAATCATTGCAGGAATGAAACTAGAAAAGATGTTCAAAACATCTGTCACCTATAAATTGTTCACTAGAAGCACAACAACTTCCCGATTAGTCACACCTTATAATCAACAACATAAAAGGCACAACAGATATAGAAACATATCAAAGGCACTATAGAGTTTTCTCTTCAATCAACAACATAAAAAGCAATCCACATATATAGAAGTATAGAAGTCAACTAAGATGCTATTGACGTCCACTTCACACATTCAAATTTCACTAGAGGTTTAGTAAAAACACAACCTGTTTTCAGAAATTGCACCAATGCTCTCTCTTTTTTATCTATTTACTCTTTTATTCTACCTAACTACTACTTCCTAAATTAGATGCTATTGATGTCAATTTCCCTTTCATTATTCTTGAAAATCAGTTAAACTAGATTCCCAGTGTCATTTTTGCTATCGCATATCATGTTGACCAGAAATAGTATATGACATTTAGTAAAATAATTTTTAGAAAAGGCAGTGAATTCTAGGGACCACTGGTAAACAAGGGAAAGCAATGAATTCTAGGAAATAAAACCAGATCAATTAAGTTCTTACTGTGTCACACATTACAATTAACCTAACCAAATCCAAACCTCTATAGAGGTATAGTGAAAATTCATGGGCCTCCCTCCTATCTTTCAGAAATTATGCCAAGATCCCTGCTTTAAATATTAAGAGTTTCTGCACTGTTATCTTCCACATTCCAAAAATCCTAATCTTACGCTTATATCCTTGAGTTCCAAATTTTTTGTTTTCATATTAGCAATATTATCAGTGTACTTAACATTCCTACTCTAAAGTTTAACATAAATTGAAATATCTATGTCTAGTATGAGAATAATATAATAAGATCATTGAAATCGACAACCTAAATATATATATGACTGAAAAGTTGTAGTTTCTGAAAATGGTTTGATGGTACCAGCATCTTCACTAAAGAGTAGGATTGAATAATTTACTTGCTCGGTTTCAAGAGTAATTCATTGATATAAAAGATTCTGAAATATAGTTGGCTTGAATTATTTGATCACTTAATTACAACCAAAGATACGTCTAAGGTTGCTATCATCATATTATGTTCCAAACAATGCCCGTCTAGTTGCTCTATTAAGATCAACATTCACTCTGACTGCTCTATAGAAGTACCACATATATGAAATGTGATTGTAAGTTATCTAATCTTCTAGCTCTGTCTAGGCATTTTTATTTTCAATATTTCAACCATGATTTCAAGGTAGTATAGTATTCGGAAGATTCTTATTTGCAATCTTGCAATGCACAGAGAACAGAATCTTACCATGTATTTACAAACATTTATTGAAACACAGAGAACAGAGCTTACCATGGAGATGGAAGGACAACGATTGTGCATTGATATACGCTGATATAATCAGTTTTTCATGTTCCTTTGGGCCCCAGTAGTAACCCAGCAGAGAAACTAGATTTGGATGTCTAATGTTTCCTAGTTTCTGTACTTCTCTTGCAAATTCTTTCCTTCCTTTTGCTATTCCCTCCCTAAGCCATTTGACAGCCAATACATGACCAGAATCGAGCATAGCCTTGTACATTGTCCCATGACAACTCCTTCCAATGGCTTCTGCTGGAGCATATGAAAGTTCTTCTGCTGTGAACACCAAGGAGCCATCAAACAGATGTAAATCACCAGCCAATTTATCTGGAAAACAAGTGTTGAGCACGGTAGGACTTTCAAGTGGTTGTTGATATTTAGAAGGTGATTGATTAGATGATGATAAGAGAGACATAGGGGAAGATGTTCCCTGCACTGATTTCGGTGCCTCAGGATGATCCAAATTCTTAGGCTTTTTTAAAACTGACGAAGTGCCACTGCCACAGGCATCATGAGCAGATGGCATTGGGGATGATGGTGAAACATCCTGATGGGTATCATACGTAGATTTTGAGCAGTCAAAATTTTTTTCAGGTGCTGATCTATGAGAAAGGTCAGAACCTCCTTGTGCAATGCCCTTCTTTACAGAACTTTCTTTTGAACAGCTCTGTCTACACAAATGCCAGTGATCCCTGTAATAGATCATCATGAACAAAAGAGCTAAAATAGCAGCACCACCAACCAAACCTCCAATGAGGGAAATTCTAATAGCAGCTTTCATGAGGGGCCTGTGTTCCCTAGAAGTCAGAGTTGGGACATCCTTAGGTGATGATGGGGAATGAGGAAAAATCAACAAAGAGTTCCCTGGATAAAATGCAGAATCAGGGAACCGCCTTAAGTTTTCAGGCACAACACCGGAAAGATGATTAAAAGACACATTGAATCCTTTCAGTTGGTCTGGAAAGTCTTCAGGAATGCCACCTTCAAAATTGTTATTAGATAGGTTGAGATCTACCAAGTTATAAAACTTACTGATCTCTGAGGGCAAATGACCACTCAATGAGTTATTGGACAGATCTATAGATACGAGGCTTACATTTTGGGTGCTTGAGAGTTCCGGGACAGGTATTGACCCAGAGAAATTGTTGCCTGACAAGTTAAGATCAGTCAATTTTGTTGAAGAGAAAAAACTTGGAAGAAGGAAACCTTGTAGCTTGTTGACGCTAAGATCAACCACTTTTAGTTCTGGATATGTACCCACTACTGGCGGAAGAATACCTTCTAATGAATTGTTGGATATCTTGAATGTGGTTAGCCTAAAGAATTGAGATGTTTTACTAGGCAGGCTTCCTGTCAAGGAATTGGAACTTAACTGGATAACTTCGACGTGATTTCCCCAACTCCGAATTCGGGACAAGTTACCTGTGAGCATATTATTACTCAAATCTATGATGACGCAGTGCCCAACCATGGCAGGTAAGGAGCCTGACAATTTGTTCGAAGAAATATTAAGCTTCTTCAGAGTTGCAGAGGTGATGCTTTCTATTGGACCTGCCATGAAGGTGAATAGTCAATGTATAAAGGGATTGGAAGGGCAAAAAGTTATAGAGGAATTTCATCATAGATAAAAAAAAATAATAATATACAAAAACTTTTAACAACCACTGACTTTAACCAATAGAACGTGAAATATCATGTAACAAAGAAATTCTGCATACTGAAATTAGATGATGGACAAAGCCCCACTTTAGCATTTAACTAAATCGGATTCCATGCACGTCAAGTAAGACGTGGTATTTGTTAAGCTGGTCCCTGCTCCCCTGCCTTCCCCCAACTAAATCCCTCGACCAAAATGAAAACTTAAATCCCTCAGCTGGCCGTAGAAACTGAAATCATTTGATGAAATACTTCGGATGGTTTATGAAAAACTCAAGTGACAGTTTCATGTGAAGATGGTAATTTAAGCAAGACAGTATCGTTAGTTAAACTTAATTGAATTGATAATGAAATCAGAGATTAATTTCATAAAGAAATAGGAATTTCTGATAGATGTGAAAAATTTACTCAACGTTACAGAGATAACCGATAAAGGGCATTCTTTGATGGGGACCCTTAGTCACTTCTAATTGGTTTATTTTGAATTTCCAAGACTGAATAAGACAATACTGTCAAACAGGACTATCATTTTTCATGCATCATGTGCTCAGTAAAGTATTGTGACATATCTACTTAATAAAGTAGTTCTCCAAAGTCCAAAGCTATAATGTGTAGAGAAATGTTACTTTCAATATACCTTCAAGCCGGTTAAGACTAAGATCCAGTTCTGACAAGAGCATCGAGCTCTCATGCAATAGAGCTTCCGGTAGAGAACCAGATAGCTGGTTGCTTCCTAGCCGAAGTATTCGTAGAGAGACAACAAAATTGAAGGAAGGTATAGGGCCCAAAAACTGATTATAACTAGCATCAAACACCTCCAAATTATCAAAATATGGCATTCCATCATGAGGAAAAAGCTCTCCGACCAAGAAATTGTGGCTAATATTCAAGTATTCAATGGAAGAAACAAAAGAGGAGCTACCAAGTCCCAAATCCAGTGAACCAGAAAACATATTGCAGCTCAGATCAACATGGACCATGCTACCCAACTTGGATAATAAACTCATAATGTCTCCGGAAAATGCATTAGCTCGAAAACTGATATACTGCAGCTGTTCAAGTTTTCCAAAACCAGAGGGCAAAATACCTTCAAATTGGTTTGAAGAAAGATTCAAATGCACTAAACTCTTTAAGTTTACCAATGCAGGGGGGATTAACCCATGAAACAAATTGCATGAGAGATCCAAGTATTCAAGGGACTCAAATAAACCAACCTTTGATATGGTCCCTGTCAGCTGGTTGTTTGAAATCGATAAATTGCGAAGCATTTTAAGGCCAGAAATGGCTGAAAAACTGAACTCACCGACAAAGCCAACATCATGAATATCAATTGATGTAACACGGCCATTACTACATGTTATCCCATACCAATTCAGTGGGCATCCATCAGAGTCCAATGACTTTGAATCCCACGAAACAAGTACTTTCCCAGAAGGGTCTTGCTGAATACCTTTTCTGAGCTCCAAAAGTGCTCCCAAATCTGATTGTCCTGATACAATCACTACCAACAACAATAATATCAAACAGATTGTCTGCATTATTCCTTGAACAACGCCACCACTTAAACTCCAGGGAAAGTGATTAAGAGAGTGATAAGGTTCCCAGTTGTAATAAAAAGATATATGCTCTTAGAAGCATGAACTATGAAAGAAAGGAAGACTTGAAAGAGCAAGCTAAGAAAATTACTTGGGATACAAACTGAACGGTAGAGAATTTACAGGCAAAACAAGTAACAGAAACTAATAGGAGAGAATGCCATAAAAATCAGCCAACAATGTGGCCTGAAAATTGAAGAAGCCTAGTTAATTTGTTTTCTACAACTCCGAAAATCATTCTCGTTGTCACCAACCCAAATCAAATGAAGCCAATCCCAAAATGTAACAACAAAATTTTCAGAAAAAACAATGTAATAAATTTGAGGTCTCCACAAAGGACAGGTCCAAATTCTGCATAATTAAGAACACCAGCAGCAACAACAGAAGAAAGAAGCAGAAGAAAAAGTGGTGAGCTAAGAATAGTAGGTAGAAGAATGGAACGAACCAAAATGGAAGAGCAAAGGTGAAGCCCCAGCTTACAGAATTAGGAGGAGGGATGGAGTTTGGAGGTGAAGCAACCCAAATGATATGCATTCAATCTCAACGGGTGTCAGTTAGCGCAAGGAAAACCCACTGAAGCCCGTGAGAAAGGAGAGAGAAAATTCATATGAGGTAGCTGTTGCCGTGTTTTTGCCATTAATTTCGACCAAACCGAGATAGCGACAGCTACACTTCGGCATTTCCACTTTTACTGAAATGTTTACAATATTGAATTCACTCGATCACATGGGGTTCGGACCGTGGGGGTGGGTGGGTGGGGGGCCCTTGGTGCTCAGTAGTCATTGCCTCTCACTCACTCACTCTTTGTTTTTCTTTTTTTCTTTTTAAATTTCATTGTCAATAATAAGTGTTATAAACAGTATTTTATAGTAACTATTCATGTAAGGAAGGGTATTAATATAAATAATCTTGTAAGCATATGTATATAGTGGGTTATGCGACTTTCCGCCTCCAAAAACTTTCTTCTCGCTCTCTGATCATATAAACTTTCATCCACATCATGTTTCACTACGAAGAGCTTAGGAAGGAATCAATAACACATTATCAATATCACTTTGGATGCAAAAATTGTCTGGTTCTGTAAAATTCCTTCTTAATCCCTATACACAAGAACGAAAATCAAACGAGATTAAGGTTGAATCCTGGGGAGGTAATTTAACCGTAAACGCTACGATACTTAAGTCAGTTTTTTAAGAGAATAAATCGACAGAGTGTTTGCAGGAGTTTTTGATTACCTTTGAAAGTGATATGATACCTTCTATTTATAGAGAAGTTTTGAGGGTCACTGGAGTGTCTGATTGGTTGAAAAAAAAAATGTTAAATAAGTGATTGTACCGAGTGTAATTACTTAATCATTAATAAATAAATAATTCGCTGGAAAGTTATTTATTGTATGTATTGATCTGATCATTTAATATATTTAGCTGGTAAATATATTAAATTAATACGAAGATCGTAACATATCGACATCGATTTTACCAAGGGCAATATCAACATCATGGGAATTGTTGGCCACGTGGCAGCTCCAGAATATTCCAATAATTTATGGTTTCACAAATGCCTCACATCGCTTAGAAATTCAGGGAATCCTTAGGGTTGTAATTTTTATTGCGGTCCCAATAAACCTTTTTTTTGGGGAGTTGTACTCCACTTTACTTAAACCCTTTTTTTGGGGAGTTGTACTCCGCGTTACTTGGAACAACTAAAGTCTTGTTAGGCCTCGATGTTGTCCCAATAAGAAATAAGAAGCTTTTGAGCCAATATTTTAGTGGACTCTTGAAGCCCACTAGAGATTAGGGTTTTTTCTTTCCTCTTTAAATCAACACTTGTAGCCTAGAATCTCAAAAATTTAACTTGAGCAGCCTTGGCGTTGGTGTGACGAAGCTGGCTATGGGCACTGCTCGTGCGTGGCTAGGCAGACACTATGGAAAAGTGGAAATTATTTCTTCTTTAGTTTTTCCTGTTTGCAGGTGAGAATTGAAGCTCGAGCAGAAAACAAGTCTCAACCCTGCAAGAAGCTCTCACAAGTGGCTGCAGATTGGGTTGACATCAACGTTAAAATCTTGCTTGCGGTCATGAGTAGTGTGGCGTTGGCAGAGATACAATGATGGGTAGAGCAAGCAGGGCCCCCATGGCAGGATGTCAGGCGGCTGAGTGTGCGCATGAGTGGGCTTCAAGTTTGCGTTCAGATTCACTTATGAGGGGTTAGCTTTAATCAGACAAGCAATGTACATGTTTAATTAGCCTTTGTAGCTTTTGTACTCTTTCTTTTTCTCGCTGGAGGCCCGTGGCCGAGCAAAAGAAAAGCAAAGAAAACTTTGGCTCTTTTTTTTTTCCAGATATTATGAAAAAGCTCATTTAACTTTTATTTGTAGCCTTTCTTTATTTTCTCTCTGCGCCATCAACAAAAGCATCAAATTCTTTTGAATATAATATATATATATACACATATATATTAAAATATGTTATATGTTTATTGTATTTTAATATATGTAAATGAATATATATATATTGTTTAGCTTTGATCTTTCGTAGATTTTGAGAGTTGTGGATACCCGATTGCAATGATTCAAGTGACGGTGTGCTCTACTCTTCGAGACGATCATTTCAAGATGTATGAAGGCATACTTCTGGAGAAGTCTTGAAGAAATCATTTTGTGGGGCAACATGTTGTAAGACCATGGTGGCGTATCCGGAATTTATTGTAGCTTTCAACTTCAAGATATGATGGATTTGACATCAACACGCTCCTCTAGTTAACATGCTCGTGGTGTTTTGTGGATAGAGGAGCTTGGCGCATTGATAGACATATGATCTTCAAGTGTGGGTGGAGCCAACATTAAGGCCTTCAACGGGAGAGGCGTGAAGTTCCATGACTTGAAGTATGACGAGTCACAAGGCGATGCGCACTCTAACTTCGGAGCGAGGCACGCTACACTGCAGTGAGGGTCATGCTACGGTGCAGGGCGAGGTGCAGCAGCATATAAGGCAAGGTGCAGCGGAATGCAAGGCGAGGTGCTGCAGAGTGCAAGACGAGGTGTAGCAGAGTGCAAGGAAAGGTGCATCAGAGTGCAAGGAAAGGTGCATCAGAGTGCAAGGCAAGGTGCAGTATAGTGTAAGGCAAGGTGCAGTAGAGTGCAAGGTAAGGTGCAGCAGAGTGCAATGTGTGGTGGAACAGGGTGCAGCAGAGTGCAAGGCGAGGTGCAGCAGGAAGTGATGCACTAGATGGAACGAGGCTCTCTTTCCAATGACTATGCTCATGGTGCTTGGTGGGTAGAAGAGCTCGGCGCATGGACGGACTCGTCATCTGCAAGCGCGAGTAAATCCAACATCGAGACCTTCAACGGGGGAGGCGCGAAGCTCCATGACTTGAAGTGAGGCGTGTGACAAGGTGAGGCGTGCTCCATCCTCAAAGCAAGGCTCCTATGATGCGAGGCGGAGTGCATGTGGTGCCATGAAATAACTGAAGCTTTCCAAGGAGTTTCTTTGGATGATAGATGTCCTTCCAGAGACTTGATCTTCAAGGCCTTACTGAGCTCAAAATGGGGTGATAACAAGATGGAGCACGGACGATTGATCTTGCCCCCTGCAAAGCTCGAGATGTTGGACATCATCACCTAATTGAAGGAAGAGAGCTTGGAGATGCCATCATCTAGACACTGAAGCTAAGTGGCGTGAAGAGACATAGCACCAAACCAACGTTTTGCCTTGGAGTTGAAAGTCAAGCTGCTTTGTAGCCGACGCAGAGTCAAACAGTGTTGAAGTTGCTTTTGTGAAGCAGACTATGCCAAGTAAGCGATGCTGAGGAGGTTGGCCCCATTGCTTGAAGAAGACCATGGATGATGTGTCACTGGAAATCCACGATGGGATGATCGAAGGCCTCCGAGGCTTGCTCATAGGTTGACGGAGAGGCTCTGAGGTCGTGCCGGTCCTGATGATGAGCTTCATGATTCTTCTTGGCTTGTAGTTTGATATTGGCATTGAATACATGTTTGAGCATTCAACTTGTGAATTGTCAACTTCTTTAATTTTCATTAATAGAAGTCTTCCATTCTTTTATTTTTGAGTGTTTTGTGATTTTCGGCAGATTTGACCTTTATGCAGTAATTTTGATCTTTCGACTTCTTTTTAGCTCCGAATTAAGTGTCGTTGGTAGGGTTGGAAATCTGAGTTCCATACCTTTCTACTGTCATCAAGCTTGTTCCAAGATGATCCGAATTGAGCTTTGTAGGATCGGTCGAATCTTGTGCTCGTGCGCTGGTACATGCAACTGACCTTCATGTATAAAAATGTTCGTAGAGAGCTCATCACAACTCAGAAATGAGTGAGATCAGTGCTTGTACTCGTGCGTTGGTAAGTGCAGTTGACCTTTATGTACAAAAATGTTTGCTGGGAACTCGTCACAACTCGGAATTGAGTGAGATCAATGGCGTTGGAAAGATGACTTCCATAGCTCTCTAAATCCGTAGACCTCATGTCAGGGTGATCAAAATTGAGTGGTCTATGACTGAATGAATCTCGTATGCGTGCGCTGGTACGTGTAGTTGACCTTCGTGTACAAAAACGTTCGCTGGGAACTCGTCACAACTCAAAATTGAGTGAGGTCAATGACGTTAGAAAGCTGACTTCCTTATATTTTAGGGCCATTAAGCTCATTCAGGGTGAGCAAAATTGAGAGATCTATGACTGAATGAATCTCGTACTCGCGCGCTGACATACAGAATTGGACTTCGAATGTTAAAACGTTTGCCCAATGTTTGTCATGGTCTGGTGATTGCTCCTCTTGGTGGGGTTGGAAGTGTTTTTTAGTAGATTTCCCACTCCAACAAGTCAAGTTCTTGGATGGTTTCATGTCCCTCGCCAGGATGATTCTTGAGCGCTTCGATTGGTGTTGACGTGGCGTGATCCGTATGGTGAAGACTTGGTGTGCTCTGCGTGGCAAAGACTTTGAGTTCTTCGCATGGCAAAAACTTAGAGTGCTTCATGCGGCGAAGTTTTGGAGCGCTTTGTGTGGTGAAGACTCGGGTGCTTTGTGTTACAAAGGCTTGGAATGCTTCTTGTGGCGAAGACTTGGTTGCTTTGCGTGGCAAAGGCTTAGAGTACTTTGCGTGGTGAAGACTCAGGTGCTTTACGTGACAAAGGTTTAGAGTGCTTCGTGTGACGAAGGCTTAGAGTGCTTCGCAAGGCGAAGACTCGGGTGCTTTGCGTGTTAAAGACTTAGGGTGCTTCACGTGGCGAAGACTCGGGTGCTTTACATGATAAAGGCTTGGAGTGCTTCACGTGATGAAGGCTTAGAGTGCTTCACGTGGCAAAAACTCGAGTGCTTTGCGTGGCAAAGGCTTGGAGTGCTTTATGTGGTGAAGACTCGGGTGCTTTGCGTGGCAAAGGCTTGGAGTGATTCATGCGGCGAAGACTCGGGTGCTTTGTGTGGCAAAGGCTTAGAGTGCTTCGCATGGCGAAGGCTTAGAGTGCTACGTGTGGTGAAGACAGGGGTGCTTTGCGTGGCAAAGGCTTAGAGTGCTTCATGTGGCAAAAACTCAGGTGCTTTGCGTGGCAAAGGCTTGGAGTGCTTCATGTGGCGAAGACTCGGGTGCTTTGCGTGGCAAAGTCTTAGAGTGCTTCGCGTGACGAAGGCTTAGAGTGCTACGTGTGGCGAAGACAAGGGTGCTTTGCGTGGCAAAGGCTTAGAGTGCTTCGGGTGACGAAGTCTTAGTATGCTTTCTAAATAAAAGTGTTGGCGATAAGACAATTTCATTAGACGTTGAAACAAAATATCTTGAATCTTATTGAAAGATGCTATGTGAGAAAAGTAGGAACTGAGCCGAATTTTAACCACAAAATTTGTGTCTTTGATGATGACTGGGTCACTGATTCAGTTTCCTAGTTGTTCCCTGCAACTCAGACTCGGCAATGATGGTGTCCACACGGATCATCTTTTGTGTGGGTTCTTGGGGGCCTTTGTTTCTGAGACGTTCCGTTGCCTTTTTTCTGCCATACTCGGTGCAGTATCCTTCCATCAAGAGATCCCAGAGGTATCTTTCGAAAGACTCGCAAGAGCTTATGTCAGGACCCGTCCCAAATCCCGCCGGGATTAACGCAAGACGTGCCTGATCCCGTCTGACACGAAGTGTCAGACAAGGGAAATTCCAGTCTTAGCCCCTAATCGAGGCTCCCAAAGCGCGCCAGGATCGGAGGAGGAGTGTGATGTCTTGGTATCCTCTACAACCCGCATCCGCGATCAACTTGAAGGGTATTAAAAACCATAAAAAGCCATGAGTGGACGAAAATCAATAATTTAATAAAAACAATTTCACGAAAAGAAGATTTATTTATGTCCTTCACTAAAAAGAATGCATGCATTCGAAAACCATTTATCAAAGTGAAACCATTAGGACCTTAACCCAAAACGTAATTCAGTAGGGACTCAGCCCCAAATCAATACAAGTGGGTCACAGGCCAAATTTGGTACATATGGGTCTCAGCCCAAAACCGATACCAAAGGGTCTCAGCCCAAGAACCAATCATCGGTATCCCTGATGCCTGACATCCGAGATGTCACAATCATACCTATCATGGTTCCAAGCTACGCGTGCTACCCGAGGTCTTAAATCTCAAGTCTCCCTAGGGTCCACTCAGGTCAATGACCCGCAGATCATTGACCCTCCCTGGAGGGAGGTTTTAGCCTCTGGAAACCCTGCTCTTGAGTCACTATACGGACCGGTCGCTCCGTGCAATGACCCCTCGCAGGAAATGCCCCGTTACTACTTCAGGATACTACGAGACATTTGGAGGAGACAACCCGCCACACCAGGATACTACGAGACGTCTGGAGGGCATCCGTTCATGAGGATGGTATACGGAAAACCATTTTCATAATTCATTTCAAAATCGTTCAAAAGGCCACACCCGAGTTTTCCATAAACCATCGTAAATCCAAATCCATTTGGGTCCCTGACCCGAAATCTTGTTTATAAACCACAACTGTGCCTCATGCCCGATATCATAACCAACTGGGCATCAAGCTCGAATTCGTAAACCAACGGGGCCCCCGGCCCGATCATATAACTCAAATGGGCCTTCAGCCCGATTTCTCATTAAATCAAATGGACTCCAAGTTCGATAGTTTCCAACCAACTAGGTCTCATGCCCGATTCCATGTATTCAAATCCAAAACCATTCCACAACACTACCATAGAAAACACAGCACGTAGAAGTACCATATAAAACAAGAAATGACAGGACCCGTCCCAACTGGACGTTGATAACCGTGTCCGGTCTTGCTCCTGTCTGACAAGTTAACTAAAGTCCCGAAACTACCCCTTAGCACCTGTCAGACTAAGGATGACTGCACTGTTTTACGCTCGTGCCTCCGCCTCTCGATCAGCCCCGAACGTCGTGCCACAGCCTGAAGGGTGATCAAAACAGAAAAGGTGTGAGTGGAAAAAAATAATATCCTTTAAAACACATTTCAAAATACATCATTTACCCTCCAGTTTATCAAACCATGCATGCATAGGGTAAAACATATGTATAACAATCACCGGCTTCCTAGCCAAATTACATAACAAGTATCAAATCTCGGCTCTCAAGCAAAACACATGAAAACATAATCACCTGGCCACACAGACCAGAAACCCGTACTCAATACCAATACGTTAATCACAATCAACATCAAACAGCACTATTCACAAGTTCATAATCAATCAATCAATCAATCAATCTGCACTGTTCATAAGTGCACCAACAATCACTCAGTCACATTCGCAATATGCGTAGGTCAACCTCGGGAACTGCACTCAGGCACCATCCGAGTCATATCAGTCATGTCTGGGGACTGCACACGCACCATCTAGACGTACCACATACTCGGGGACTGCACTTACGCACCATCCGAGTCACATCTAGGAACTGCACTCGCACCATCCAGAACATGATCCAGTATCTAATATCCACAATCATAAACACAATTCATACCACAACACATACCAATCATATCCATGACTTCAAACCAAGTCAAAGGCATTCCCGACAGGGTCTCAAGCCCAAATGCCATTTACAAGTAAATGCGTAAAATCTCATTGAAAGCATTAAAATAATCCAGAAACCATCCTTGACTCACCAATTAAGTCAAAATATCCATTTTGAATCCATTTTGAAATCAGTTTGACTCTGGGCCTAGCCCAAAATATCACTTGCACATTTCTAGCAAAACGTGCCCGAAAGACCGATCAAAATAATCATTAAATCACAAATAATCATGCCACATCATCAGGACATCATTGCAATTCAAATCATGCAATCAATCATGTATAACATTTAACTATGCATGCATAATGGTTTATAAAACAAACGTACACTCACACACTGTCCAAATTGCTCGCTTCCCGAGCTGCACGCATTTTCGTAATTTTTGACATTTTCCAGGAATCTCGAATCATGTCGAAAATCATTATTCAAGGTCACTAATAACTTAATTAACATCATAATAATTTCCCATAATTTTCCGGGAATTAAATACGTATTTTAAACATATATTAAAAATTTGGATATCCTGAACACTATAGAAACGATATCCGATTTCCTCGAAACTAGTGCCAAAATGTTTGTTACATTAAATAGGACAAAAGTCATGTTGACCTCACCTCGAAAAGCCCGCTAATGCTCCTCCACGCGCCAGCTGTAGTACCCCTGCACAGTCGTCTCATTCACCCGTTTGACTGTTAAATGGGTCCGGTAACCCGCGAAGTGACCCGACTAAATCTCCTTTAATTCTTGCTTGATTTCTACAATTAAACTGTCCATTAGCTTCATTATGAGTCTAATTAAGGTTCTGAGAATTCAATTACATGAACACTTACCTCAATCCAGTCGAATCAAACTCGACTATTCAAAGAACAGTGTAACGATCCATCCTGAATTAACGGGATTAATTAAGGATTAATGACGGATTAGCAAGGCTAATCGGAGATTAGACGAGGATTATCGGACGTTCAAGGAAAAATGACGATTTTGCCCTTGGAATGGGCAAAACGATGACTTTTCGTTCAGACGGTCAAATGGGCTTTGACCAATGATCGAGACGTAGTTGGGGATGTCACGAGTTCATAGACAGGTGGCACGTTCGATTCTGACATCCGTGGAAGAAGTTATGACGATCGGAAGATAAGGGGCATTTTGGTAATTTTGGCGAAAAGGGGCCAACAGTTGACTTTTGACCCTGGAGGTCAGATGGCCACGGGTCAAATACTGTTACGTAGATCACAACGATACGAATTCATAGACAGGCGGCACGTCGAATTCGGACGTTCGACGATGAAGTTACGGTTCACGGATGTTCGAGTGCACTATTGCATGTTTTTCGAGACGGGGACTATTTGGCAGCAAATGGGGCCCATATATTTTGGACAGGCCAATGGATGAGTGACAAGTGTCACCCATCCATTGCCCATCCAAACCAAACCCATGCATCTCTCTTCCCCTTACATAGACCATTTTCCCATTTTTCCCAAAACCCAAAACCGATCCACCATTTTCATCCAAACCCAAACCCTTGACCCTTGAACATTAGGAGAGGCCAGAGAGATGAGGAGGACCGGCTGGACGTGGTGGCTGGCCAGGCAGAGCCACCGTGCACGGCGGAGAAGAAAAACCCGAGCTAGGTATCAGTTTAACCTATTTTGATTCCATTTTCGATTTCGTTTGTTATGCGTCGATTTGGATGATTGGTTTGAACTAAATAGGTTGCTAGGAGTGTGTTAGGATTTTTTGAGAGAGTTTGGAGGTTGAGACACCCCTGGGAAGGTTTTAGAAAATTGAACCGTGATAACCAAAATAGAACCGGTCGGATTTAGGGTGTTTTAGGGATTCTAATTAATTGGGTTAGGTTATTAGGACAAAAATAGGAAGAATAGGATCGATTAGGAGTGAAACGGGTGAAGATTGGACCGGTTATGGACCTAGACCGGTCACGCCGGTCCAAGTTGCAGGAAAAACCGGGCTGGACCGGTCGGCTGGAGGTTAGGGGTGACACTGTAGCAGGCGCGTGAGGCCCACGCGTAGCCACTTCAGGTGCCTCGTGCGGGCGTGTGGGGGGGAATTTGAGGATGGTTCCAACATGTCAAATCATCTATTCGATGTAACGAACATTTTGGGATTGGTTTCGAGTCGATCAGACATCGTCTCGATACAGTTTGGGCTATCCGAAGGTTTCGGTGCGCGTTTAAAAATAGTTAAAAATCCTGAAAAATTAGGGGGCTTTAGTGTGGGGTTAATTAAATAGTTAGTAACCCTCTAAAGTAATTTGGACATGTTTGGGAATCCCGGAGACGGCGGTTGACCAGGAAAGGAGTACGACACGTATATCGAGGCAGTAGCGCGGACGGTCTGTGAGTGGACTTTATTTCTGAAATCGATGCATGCATAAATGTTTTATATATGTTTTAATATGTGTTTTGGGATGCCTTGAGTGCATTTTGGTTTGTGTTACGTATGGGCACGTACTTCGAGGTTTTTAGTTTTCATGAAATGGTTTTGAAAAGTAAAACGACCCATTTGGTCTTGATTATTCGGGCATGAGACCCATTTGGATTTGGTTTGACTCGGGCATGAGACCCTATTTGATGACCCGTAGGTTAGAGTCGTGGTCGCGACGGGTGCTATGTGCACGGCGACGGACGACGTGACGCTCACCTCCGGATTGAGATACGTTCCTTCCGGAGAGGTCACGATGCACGTCCAGTTGTCGAGCAGCCAATGTAGGCTCAACTTCGGAGTGCTGACGGTTTAGAGAATAGAACGGTGACATGTGCACCATGGTCTCGAGATGCTTGAGACAGTGATATGTTCACAGCGACATACTAGGATTGCGAGCGGTTCTGGATTGATGGTTGCACACATCGCTATGATCGGGATCGTGACTGACCCTGAGATATCGGGCTCGATGCCCAGTTGATTTGAGTTCGGGCTCGAGGCCCAATTATTGTGAAATCGGTCGAGAGGCCCTGTTGAGTCGTATGTTCAAGCTGGAGGCCCAGTTGCTTTATGTTATCGGGCGTGAGTCCCGTTTTATGGTTTTAGTATACTGGTGTGCATATACCCTCCTTATGAGCGTATTGATTGGTCTCCTTCAGCGTCGACCTGGAGAGTCACGATCCACAGACCAGAGTGGGTATCCCCATAGGGATCCCATTCCAGGAGTGGACGTTATGATGTGGTACCGGACCAGATTCCAGAGAGATATGTGGACTAGATCCAGAGACAGAGCTCGGATTAGATCCAGAGATTGAGCCTCCCAGATGGAGATTCCTGGGAGAAGACTCGGAGTGAGACCCCGAGTAGTGTGCACACTAGTATAAAGATGACATCGTGACTATATCGGGGATGTGATCCCTAGGGGATGTGTGCCCTGAGTTGGCATCTTCTTCAGAAGTGCCTAGGATGGGTTATATATGTATATATGTATATGTGGACAGGTTTTCACTGAGTTGGCGTTGGACTGAGACCCACACTTATTAGTTTTGGGCTGAGACCCTTACGAGTGGGTTTTGGGACGTGTTCCCATGTGTTTTTGGTTTGGGCGGAGTCCCATGGTTTGATTGACAGATTTCGGGCCAAGGCCCAAATGGTTTGATGGTTCATGATGGTTTGTGGGAACCGGGCATGAACCTTAGAAATGGTTTTTGAATGCATGCATATGTTCTTAATGAAGGGCATAAAGGTCTTTTATGAAATGTTTTAATAAAATATTTGTTTTTTCCACTCACAACCTGGTGTTTTGAATGCCCTTCAGGTTGATCGCGGATGTGGCTGTAGCAGAGACGAGACATCGCATTCCTCCTTCGGATCCTGGCGTACTCTGATAGCCCCGGTTGGGCAAAAGACGAAAATATCCCTGGTCTGACACTTCGTGTCAGACGGGAGCAGGTACGTCCCACTCTAATCCCGAGGGATTTGGGGCGGGTCCTGTCAAACACCGAATCACTGTTCATCGTCCAATCTCTACGATTTCTCATTGGTTTCCTTCAATTGATGCATCAGGAAGCATCGTGAGATTCTAATAAACACCTTTCCAAGTCCAATTTCATCGTTCCATGTCTCCAATCCATTCGACTCAAGCTTAAAAATTCGAAGTCTTCTCCCTCTCTATTCTAGTCCATAACAACCTCAATTCGCATCAATTTTCAGCTGGTCATGAAGGAATTGATCCCAGAAGGCTTAATTCAATCTCAATTTGAAGCATCTCGAGCTCTAAATTCAAATTTGAATTTTTGAAAGGTATGAGCTTCACGGGTTGGGTCTTCGGGTTTGGGCGTTTTCTTTCTGTCTTCTCTCTTCTTTTTTCCTCGTTTTTCACTTTATAGATCCCTTGTTATTATCTCTGTTAAGTCTCTCAGCATCTGGAGTTAATTTGATCAACCATGATCAACAAGGGATATGTATATATGGTGTAATTGTTCATGTAAATGATTTAAGTTAATTTAATCGGCAACTGCCACTAATACTTTTCTGCTGAATGAAAAATGTCGCATAGCAACCTTAGGACTCATCCAAAGTGGCTGAATCAGCCAATTAGCCGCCCAAATTATCTTACTGCCCTAAATTACCATTTTGCCCTTCCTTGGTTAATTACCAAAATGCCCCTCACCGTCCGAGGCCCATAACTTTTCCATTCGGACTCCGATTGATGCGTGTTGCCTGTCGCCGGATTCAGCGTCCCGAGACCAATCCAACGGTTGTCCCGGAATGTCCAAACAAGGTCCCGATAAAAAAAAAATCAACTTTCAGCCCTTATAACCAGGGGCAAAATCGTCATTTCCTTCAATTTTTCCGATTTTTCCTTTTTCGAATTTTCGGGTCGTCACAACCTTCCCCCCTTGAAGAATTTCGTCCCCAAAATTCGAATGTACCTCTCCAACACTAATCATGGAGACTCAATTCATATCCATATCAACACCTCGGGTTCCCACGTGAACCCTCACTCGTTATATACCACCAAAATTACCTTTCCGTCTTCCCCGGCTCATTCCGAGCCTTCATGTCACATCATGGCTCATCCCGATACCTAAACCAACTCCTGACTCCTACTGAATCCAAGTCCAACGTCTCGACTCCTCTCGAGTCTGAATTCAACATTCACTAACATCAACGCCACCACTGGCATAAAACCAGAAATGACAGGACCCGTCCCAACAGGACGTTGATAACCGTGCCCGATCCTGCTCCCGTCTGATAAGTCAACGAAAGTCCCGAAACTACCCCTCAACACCTGTCAAACCAGTGATGCACTGATTTACTCTCATGCCTCCGCCTCTCGATCAACCCCGAACGTCGTGCCACAGCTTGGAGGGTCATCCAAACAGAAAAGGTGTGAGTGCACAAAAATAATATCCTTTAAAACACATTTCAAAATACATCATTTACCCTCCAGTTTATCAAACCATGCATGCATAGGGTAAAACATATGTATAACAATCATTGGCTTCCTAGCCAAATCACATAACAAGTATCAAATCCTGGCTCTCAAGCCAAACACATGAAAACATAATCACCTGGCCACACAGACCAGAAACCCGTACTCAATACCAATACGTAATCACGATCAACATCAAACAGCACTATTCACAAGTTCAGAATCAATCAATCAATCAATCTGCACTATTCACAAGTGCACCAACAATCACTCAGTCACATCCGCACTACACGTAGGCCAACCTCGGGAACTGCACTCTGGCACCATCCGAGTCATATCAGTCATGTCTGGGGACTGTACACGCACCATCTAGACGAACAATATACTCGGGGACTGCACTCACACACCATCCAAGTCACGTCTAGGAACTGCACTCGGACCATCCAGAACATGATCCAGTATCCAGTATCCACAATCACAAACACAATCCATACCACAACACATACCAATCATATCCATGACTTCAAACCAAGTCAAAGGCATTCCCGACAGGGTCTCAAGCCCAAATGCCATTTACACGTAAATGCGTAAAATCTCGTTGAAAACATTAAAATAATCCAGAAACCATCTTTGACTCACCAATTAAGTCAAAATATCCATTTTGAAATCATTTTGACTCCGGGCCTAGCCCAAAATATCATTTACACATTTTTCGTAAAACATTCCCGAAAGACCGATCAAAATAATCATTAAATCACAAATAATCATGCCACATTATCAGGACATCATTGCAATTCAAATCATTCAATAAATCATGTAGAACATTTAACTATGCATGCATAATGGTTTATAAAACAAACGTACACTCACACACCGTCCAAATTGCTCGCTTCCCGAGTTGCACGCATTTCCAATTTTTGACATTTTCAGGAATCTCGAATCGTGTCCAAAATCATTATTCAAGGTCACTAATAACTTAATTAACATCATAGTAATTTCCCATAATTGTCCGGGAAATAAATACGTATTTTAAACATATTTTAAAACTTCGGATACCCTGAACACTATCGAAACGATATCTGATTTCCTCGAAACTAGTGCCAAAATGTTCGTTACATTAACTAGGCCAAAAGTTATGTTGACCTCACCTCGAAAAGCCCGCTAAGGTGCCCCCACGCACCGCCGTAAGTGGCTGCGCGTGGAAGCCACACGCCAGCTACAGTACCCCTGCACTGTCGTCTCCTTCACCCGTTTGACTGTTAAACGGGTCCAGTAACCAGCGAAGTAACCCGGCTAAATCTCCTTTAATTCTTACCTAATTTCTACAATTAAAATGTCCATTAGCTTCATTATGAATCTAATTAAGGTTCTGTGAATTCAATTACACGAACACTTACCTCAATCTAGTCGAATCAAACTCGACTATTCGAAGAACACCGAATAACTGTTCATCGTCCAATCTCCACAATTTCTCATTGGTTTCCTTCAATTGATGCATCGGGAAGCATCGTGAGATTCTAATAAACACCTTTCCAAGTCCAATTTCACCGTTCCATGTCTCCAATCCATTCGACTTAAGCTCAACCATTCGAAGTCTTCCCCCTCTCTGTTCTAGTCGATAACAACCTCAATTCGCATCAATTTTCAGCTAGTCCTGATCGAATTGATCTCAGAAGGCTTAATTCAATCTAAATTTGAAGCATCTCGAGCTCTAAATTCAAATTTGAATTTTTGAAAGGTATGAGCTTCACGAGTTGGGTCTTCGGGTTTGGGCGTTTTCTTTCTTTCTTCTCTCTTCTTTTTTCCTCGTTTTTCACTTTATAGATCCCTTGTTATTATCTCTATTAATTTTCTCAGCATTTGGAGTTAATTTGATCAACCATGATCAACAAGGGATATGTATATATGGTGTAATTGTTCATGTAAATGATTTAAGTTAATTTAAGCGTTAACTGCCACTAATACTTTTCTGCTGAATGACAGATGTCGAATAGCAACCTTAGGACTCATCCAAAGTGGCTGAATCAGCCAATTAACCGCCCAACTTATCTTACTGCCCTAAATTACCATTTTGCCCTTCCTTGGTTAATTACCAAAATGCCACTCATCGTCTGAGGCCCATAACTTTTCCATTCGGACTCCGATTGACGTGTGCCGCCTGTCTACGGATTCAGGGTCCCGAGACCAATTCAACGATCCTCCCGGAAAGACCAAACATGGTCCAGTTCAAAAAGCTAACTTTCAACCCTTATAACTAGGTGCAAAATCATCATTTCCTTCAATTTTTCCAATTTTTCCTTTTTTCGAATTTCCGGTTCTGCACAAGAAACCTCGAAATACGAGCAAATACGTACATACTAAACACCACAATCAAATGCACTTATGGCATCACAAAACATGTATTAAAAGACGTATAAAACATTTATGCATGCATCAATTTAGAAAGAAAAGTCCACTAACAGACCGTCCAAATTCGTGCCTCGATACGCGTGTCATACACCCTTCCCATTCCAATCTCCGTCTCCAGGGTTCCCGAACCTGTCCAAATTGTAATAGAGGGTTACTATCTACTTAAATAACCCTTCATTAAAGACCCGTAATTTTCCCGAATTTTAACTATTTTTAAAGTCGATCCTAAACCTTTGGACATCCCAAACTATATTGAAACAATGTCTGATCGACTCGAAACCAGTCCCAAAATGTTCGTTACATCGAATAGATGAAATTACATGTTGGAACCTATCCAAAAATATGCTTCACATGCCCCCACGTGCCGCCCAAAAGAGCTGCGCGTGTGGCCCACGCGCCAGCACAGTAGCATCTTCAACCTTGCGACTGAACTGGTCCAAACCGGTTTTGCAATTCCGGTCTGCTTGGACCGGCGTGACCGATCCAAGGCCCTAACTCCCTCATTTTTCATCCAATTCGATCCAATCCAATCCTAATCTTTATGTTTCAATCCTAGCAACCTTCCTATACAATTAGAATTAAGAAAAACGGCCTAAATCTACCCGTTCAAAATTTCCTCCATGGCTCTATTTTTCCCTGCCATCCTCCTTGACGTTCAACCATCAACCACCGTCTAAACGACCCTCTAAACCTTCCTACAAACTCAACAACCATCCTCGAATCAATAGAAACCATCCCTAATGTCCTAATCGAAATATTGAATTTTAAAACACAACTGGGCCACGGGTTTACCTTTTCTCCGCCGTGGACGGCGGTCCTGTTGCCGCCTTGCCATCCCTTAGCCTGACAGCAGCTCTCTGTCTCTCACTCAATCTCCCAAGTCCACTCTAGCAAGGATTGAAAGGATTTTGGGGATTGATTTTGGGTGAGATCGGGGAAAATGTATGAAATGAGGAAATGGGGATATGCATGTATGTAAAAATACTGGGCAATGGATGAGTGACACTTGTCACTCATCCATTGGGCCTGTACAAACATCTGCGCCCACACTCAGGACAAAAGTCCCCTTTTTACCTTCTAAAACGTGCAACTGTAAATAGTTCATCGGAACTTCCGTGAACCGTAAATTTCCCGTCGAATGTCCGATTTCGACGTGCCGCCTGTCTACGAATTTGTGACATCCCGATCTACGTCACGGGCTTCGGCCCTCGGCCGTCGAACCACCCGGGTCAAAAGTCAACTTTTGGCCCTCGTTTAGGGGCAAAATCGTAATTTTTCCATGAACGTCCGTTAATCCTCGGCTAATCCCCAATTAGCCTCACTAATCCGTAATTAGTCTTAATTAATCCTTTAAATTAGGGACGGGTCGTCACAAACTCCCCTCCTTAAAGAATTTCATCCTCGAAATTCCAACCGACCCAAATCCACAACTAGTTGTGGAAATCCAATCATGTCCCCAACTCGAGTACCCTTGTGTAACCATACACGTCCGACATAACCACTATATTCGTCGGTACACACCGTCACCGGAGCTTCCAAAGCTCCAACCCAACTCTCGAGAAGCCACGCGTCGGCTCATAAGTCTCACTCGAGACACCGACACTCGTCGATCTCACCTGTCACTCACTCCGATAGGTCAATCCTACCGAGTTGTCGTCAAATCAGCTTTTCAGTCTCCCACTCTAATACGTTCCATCCTATGGTCATCAGGCTTAAATACGTACTCCCACTAAGGGCTATCACATCCAAGCTGACATCCTGCTCAACATCCGATCCGTCAACATCCACTAGATTCTGGCATCACTGTGCACGAATCCCATCTCGCAGGCCATACTCAAACCTGCGACATTTATCGGCCTCGGTACTCATACGATACAACGCTCTCATTTTCTCATACTCATATTGACTCTCCTAGAGTCCCATCAATCCTTAGCAATCCGAACTCATCGGATACCGATTACATCCATTACCACCATAGGTCACGACCATCGTGACTAGTTGGTAGCTCCCGGCTCCACTACGCTTCCGTAGCGCTACTCAGATCTTGACTCACTCTTGAGTCCCTATATCGTATCTCGTGTCACTCAGCAACCGATGCTAAAATCTTGACTCACTCGTGTCCCAAACCGTCACATCACATATCCTGTCGAAACACCTTCGACATCGTACCCATCTTGGGTGTATCTGGATCCCAGTCGAATACTTGTCTCAGCAGAGATAACACGTCTGCATTGTAGGTTTTCCTTAGTCATCCATGACTCGAGCCTTTGCTCACATCAAACACTGAACCCTACCAATTCACTCTGCTCCTGGCTTAGCATAATCAGCAGTAAGATTCTCCCCAATGATGGCCAGACCACAGTTTACTCAACTCACGATCACCACAATCATCTCAATCATCTCGATCATCCTGATCGTCACCACACAAATCGATCCATAATACCGACACGGGTCCACTATAGGTCCAAGGTTGTGGACACTCACTCGTCACCTCTGGTGACGCTAAATACCATCTACTCGTCAAGTCAATCAAATCTGACCCACAGTTTAGGTGTTCAATTCTTACACCCCTCTTTGAACACTTTAGCTGTCATATCACTCCTTGTCGTCCCACCTAGGGAAGAATCAAGGAGAATCTAAGATGTTGACATCAAAGTTCATCCTATGTCATCCTCCGGCACCAAGCACTAACTTCTAAAGAGTCACACTCAGTGACCTCGAAATATCCATCACCAATGCAGAATCAAGTACTCTTCTCATCGTCTCAATCACAACTTCTCTTGATTCCAAAGTTCCAACCACATTGGGAACATGTTTCTTTTCCAATTACTGAGCTCACTCATTACACAAGCATCCCGCGTCCTATAGGCAAACAATTTCCCAGTCCTTTACTTAGGAGATATGGTCAACCGCAGTCAACCAAAACCAATCCGCAATGGACTCTCAAGTCCTCAGCTTAACCGGACACCATCCACGCGTCCGGGAATACCGTTTATGCACATCCAAAAAGGTGTCAATTCATCTTAACCTGATTTACCACTCGACTGAAGAGTCACAATAGGCTCTGCTGTGATCTGCAGCCAAATCTCTGCATAACACTATATATGACCAACCGACACACTCGTGCCTCAACTCTCGTATCATCAGGGACCTGGTCACAAAACCAAGTATTCCCCGTGCCTCGCACTGAGCCACTCGGGATCCTCTCTGTCCCGCTCAGTGCCCACCGAACTCACATGCTCGCCACTCTAAGCACAACTATTATCCCATCAGCATACTGGTTCGCGTGTCTCAAATTTATGGGATCAACTCCAGTACTCACACTCGTGTGATCCGTCCAAGGATATCTAGGGCACCTGTCACTCACCCAAGTACATCGTACTCATCACTATCACCTCTACAGAGGTAGCATGGCACACTAACCAAAGCCTCAAGTTCATCTCTTTCTGTAATCGTACTCGGTCGTAATCGAGTTGAATCCAAAATCTATGCTCGTACCGTGCGTTACTCACGCACCTCCGTATCATCGTCACGACTGACGAATCCCATCATCACAATCGTCACGAATACCTGCGCCTATCCAACTATATAAGACTCGACTACGTCCCTCCATAGCAGCGTCTGCCACAACCTCGTGTAGACCAATCTTAGAAACATTTTACTATCGAGACTCTAACTCCATGCGGTCAACTCACCGCAAGTACCAACCGCTCAACGCAGCATCCACCGATCAGTCCACCTCGGGATCCGATCGACAAGTACCACACTCCTGGTACTTATCCAATCAATCTCCAACTAAGGTTATCACAAACTCGGCTACCTGCTGCAACCCAACCCTTCTGACCGATCCATCACTCTCGACTCCGAAGAGTCATCATGCCCCTATACTGGTGTACCACCAACTAGTAACCACGATCCTAGAACCTCATCCTCTCATAACTCTACGGCTTCCAGCCACTGGGCCTATAATAAACTGGCCCTCCTCAGTGTCTACCACCACTTAACAATGGCATACCACAATCACCGCATGCCATACCAAGCTACACAACATCTACACCGTGGCATCCTTTGCCAGTCGACATCCCTCCGGGATTCGACACACTAGAACATGGCATCTCACGCCAAATAGGATAAAACATTCCTATTCCCAACAGTCTCAACTCGATCATCAGCCAACAACCCCACGGTTCTAAGCCATTGGATTCGTAAGAAAATCGATCCTGATGGGAATCCAACCTCTAAAAAACACGGCCTCCTGCGCCAAATGAACCCTAAACCATTGCACATCGTGCCAAATACAACTTAACTAGGGTTCGATTCCACTGAATCCTCATCCTCTTACCCTAAGTATCAGGTTGATGACAGGCTGTTAATACTGCAGAGACATCACATCCTCGACCTGCGCACACCATAAGAGCTAACCGTGCTCTGATACCACTTGTCAGGACCCGTCCCAAATCCCACTAGGATTAACGCTGGAAGTGATTGATCCTGTCTGACACGAAGTGTCAGACAATGGAAATTCCAACCTTAGCCCTAACCGGGGCTCCTAGAGCACTCCAAGATCGGAGGAGGTGTGTGATGTCTCGGTCTCCGATACAGCCCGCATCCGTGATCAACCTGAAAGACATTAAAAACCATGGAAAGCCATGAGTGGATGAAAATCAATAATTTAATAAAAATAATTTCACGAAAAGAATATTTATTTATGCCCTTCACTAAAAAGCATGCATGCATTCGAAAACCATTTATCAAAATGAAACCATTAGGGTCTTAGCCCAAACCATAATTTAGTAGGGACTCAGCCCCGAATCAATACAAGTGGGTTTCAGCCCCAAATCCGGTACATGTGGGTCTCAGCCCAAAACTGATACCAACAGGTCTCAGCCCAAGAACCAATCCTCGGCATCCCTGATGCCTGACATCCGAGATGTCACAATCACACCTATCATGGTTCCAAGATACGCGTGCTACCCAGGGTCTCAAATCCCAAGTCTCCCTAGGGTCCACTCAGGTCAATGACCGGCAGATCAATGACCCTCCTTGGGGGGAGGTTTTAACATCTGGCAACCCTGCTCCTAGGTCACTATATGAACCGATCGCTCCATGCAATGACCCCTCGCCAGCAATGCCCCGTGACTACTCCAAGATACTGCGAGGCGTCTGGAGGAGACAATCCGCCACTCCAGGATACTACGAGACGTCTGGAGGAGACAATCCGCCACTCCAGGATACTACGAGGCTTCTGGAGGGCATCCGTTCATGAGGATAGTATACAGAAAACCATTTTGATAATTCATTTCAAAATTGTTCAAAGGGCCACGCCCGGGTTTTCCATAAACCATCGTAAATCCAAATCCATTTGGGTCCCTAACCCGAAATCATGTTTATAAACCATCACTGGCCTCATGCCCGATATCATAACCAACTGGGTCTCAAGCCCGAATTCGTAAACCAACGGGCCCCCCGGCCCGATCGTATAGCTCAAATGGGCCTCCAGCCCGATTTCTCATTAAATAAAATGGACTCCAAGTCCAATAGCTTCCAACCAATTGGGTCTCATGCCCGATTCCATGTTTTAAAATCCAAAACCATTCCATAAAACTACCATAGAAAACACAGCATGTAGAAGTACCATATAAAACCAAAAACCTCGAAATAAGTACAAATACGTACATACTAAACACCACAATCAAATGCACTCATGGAATCACAAAACATGTATTAGAACATGTATAAAACATTTATGCATGCATCAATTTAGAAAGAAAGGTACACACAAACTGTCCAAAGCCGCGCCTCGATACACATGTCATACGCCCTTCCCGGGCCAATCGCCATCTCTGGGGTTCCCGAACCTGTCCAAATCGTAATAGAGGGTTAATAACTACTTAAATAACCCCTCATTAAAGCCCCGTAATTTTCCCAAATTTTTAACTATTTTTAAAGTCGATCCTAAACCTTCGGACATCCCGAACTATATCGAAACGATATCTGATCGACTCGAAACCAGTCCCAAAATGTTCGTTACATAGAATGGATGAAATTACATGTTGGAACCTTCCCCAAAATATGCTTCACCCACCCCCACGCACCGCCCAAAGGGGATGCGCCTCTTGCCCACGCGCCAGCACAGTAGCATCTTCAACCTTGCGACTGAACCGGTCTGAACGAGTTCTACAATTCTAGTCTGCCCGGACCGGCGTGACCGGTCCAAGGCCCTAATTCCCTTATTTTTCATGCAATTTGATCCAATCCAATCCTAATCTCTATGTTCCAATCCTAGCAACCTTCATATATAATTAGAATGAAGAAAAACGGCCTAAATCTACCCGTTCAAAACTTCCTCCACGGCTCTGTTTTTCCTGGCCATCTTCCATGACGTTCAACCATCAACCACCGTCCAAAATATCCTCTAAACCTTCCTACAAACTCAACAACCATCCCCCAATCAATAGAAACCATCCCTAATGTCCCAATCAAAATATTGAATTTAAAAACACAATTGGGCCATGGGTTTACCTTTCCTCCACCGTGGACAACGGTCGTGCTACTTCCTTGTCGTCCCTTAGCCCCACAGTAGCTCTCTGTCACTCACTCAATCTCCCAAGTCCACTCAAGAAAGGATTGAAAGGGTTTTGGGGATTGATTTTTGGTGAGATCGAGGAAAATGTATGGAATGAAGAAATGGGGATATGCATGTATGTAAACATACTGGGCAATGGGTGAGTGACAGTTGTCACTCATTCATTGGGCCTGCACAAACATCTGGGCCCACACCCAGGACAAAAGTTCCCTTTTTTCTTAGTAAAACGTGCCGCCGTATATAGTTCGTCGGAACATCCGTGAATCGTAACTTTCTCGTCGAACGTTCGATTTTGACGTACAGTCGGTCTACGGACTCGTGACATCCCGATCTACGTCACGGTCTTCGGCCGTCGAACCTCTCGATTCAAAAGTTAACTTTTTGCCCTCGTTTAGGGGCAAAATTGTAATTTCACCCTGAACATCCGTTAATCCTTGGCTAATCCCCGATTAGCCTCACTAATCCGTAATTAGTCTTAATTAATCCTTAAAATTAGGGACGGGTCGTCACACCTTATGTCACGCCCATAACAATTGTTATAAGCACACCATTTTGTCTTGTCGGCCCTCTCCTGATCGCCTTTGACCGAAGGTGGTCTTTCGAACCACGACTTTTCCTTTATCTGATTGTATATTTGGAGGAAAGGTACCAAAAATTTTGTGTTTGGCTTTTCACCCGCAAACGTGTTGGATGACGGGTTCCCTTTGCGCTTGTTAGCTTTCTCGACTGAGTTCCCGCGGTGAGCATCATCCTTCGGTTGCACAAAAGCCTTTGTGGGATGTCTATCTTCCTCGATGTGGTTGGAAACATGTGTGGTGTTTTTATCGTCCTCCCAGCATGCATGTCGCTTCGCCAGGGACAATATCTTGGTGAGACTTCGCGCATTGCTCATGACGATGTCTCCGTAGAGCTGGCTCTCTCGCGGTAGGCTTTTCTTAAATGCCATAGCTGTGATGAGATCGCTGTAACCAACGATGTAGGACTTCTCTTCGCAATACTTCTGGATGTATTGTGGCAAGGTTTCCTTCTAACTCTTTCACATGATGAAGAGGTGGTCATCCTTGACTTCGATGGTACGAAGCGGCGAGTACTCCTTCTCAAAAGCAAGGGTCAACTCTTCGAAGGAAGTGATTGATCTCCGGGGGAGATGGTTAAACCATGTCGTCGTTTGAACTTGCAGCGAGGCGTGGAAAACTTTGCACATGTGCGCGTCGTTGTGCATGTGAGGTACCATGACCCCCAGTAAGTAATTGATGTGCATTATTGCATCGGAGGTTCCTTTGTACTGATTGAAGTTTGGTGTTGAAAATCGATGTGGGAATGTGTAACGACCCGTCCCGAATATCGGGATTTAATGATATTTAATTGTGATTTACTAATCTGGGATTAGTTGAGCGTTTCGGACGAATTGTGCAAAATGACCGTTTTGCCCCTAGGCGTGGGCAAAACGTTGACTTTTAATTCGGATGGTCAAATGGACTTTGACCGATGACCGTGACGTAGTTCGGGACGTCACGAGTTCATAGACAGGTGGCACGTTCGATTTCGACGTTCGTGGTGAAAGTTATGATGTACGGAAGTCCAGGGGCGTTTTCGTAATTTGGACAAAATAGGGGCAAATGTTGACTTTTTGACCAGGATGTCCGATGGCCGAGGGCCAAGGACCGTTACGTAGGTTTCGTCGATGCGAATCCAACGACAGGCGGCACGCCGAAATTGGAGATTCGACGACGAAGTTATGGGTCACGGAAGTTTGGTTTCGTTATGCACGCATTACGAGGCGTGGACACGTGGCGTTTTCTGATTGGCCTGGGATTCTGAGTGGGACACGTGGACCACTAACCTTTAATTATTGGGATCAGATCTGGATTGGTCAGATTGATTAAATTATTGGATTAAGAAATATAAAGTATTCCCACTTATTGCATCTTTTGATCTGGACCCTTAATCTCAATGGTGAGATTGAATCTGGACCATCCATTTTTCCTTATCATCTCCCTTCCCATATTATATTTGCTTACCTGCACAACCATTCGAACCGTGCACCCAAAACCTTCACACATCTCCTCTGTGCACATGTGTGGGTGACTGAGGAAGTATGAGGGACGGTGGGAGGCGGCAGGACAACGGCGGGAGCCGGCGGAGATGACGGCGGAAGGAAGAACAGGGGAGGCCGAAAAACTCAAAATTTGGATTGTCGTTGTAGACTGTTTTTGATCGTGCTGATGGGTGGTGGAGGTTCCTGTGATCAGTCCAGGCGTTTTGGGTGGCCACGGTGGTGACCACGACGGCGATGTGGGCCTAAACCCGCGAGTTCGTCCTCGGGCCTAAAATGGCAGCTTGGGATTTTCGACGTTTTAATCGATCTAGTAAACGGGAGGATGACTCAGAGGATGAGACGAGTCTTTTGGGACCGTTTTCATCGAGAATGGTGGTCGGAGCTGAGTGCAGTCGACGGTGGAGTTGGCCGTGAGCTTCTCGATCGGAGAGGTAAGGATCTTGACGTTGTTCCTTGTTTTTGTTTCCACAGAACTCCTAGTTTGACTCAGACGATCTTGTAGGAGGAAACCCTGTCGAAAATGATCAAGGAACGGCGGAGAACCGATCGGGTTGGCCCGCGGGTCACGGCGACCCGTTTACCAGTCGTTCGGGTTGAACGACGGTGAACAGTACCCGGCGCGTGGGTTTCACGCGCAGGGAGTTCAACCGGCGCGTGGGGGCGCGTGTGAGGTAATTTTGGGAAACTTCCAACATGACTTTTGTCCTATACAATGTAACGAACATTTTAGCGTTGGTTTCGTGTCGATCGGATCCCGTTTCGTTATTGTTCGGGATGTCCGAAGGTTTTAAATCCAGTTTAAAAATACTTAAAAATTCGGAAAAATTACGGGACTTGAATAGGATGTTAATGATGAGGTTAGTGATCCTCTAAATTGATTTGAACAGGATTGGGAGTCCCGGTGATAGTGATGTGGCCCGGGAAGGCCTATGGCACGCGTATCGAGGCGCTCGGTTAAACGGTCTGTGAGTGGACATTGATTTCATAAATTCGATGCATGCATAACTGTTTTATGATTGTTATAATTATGATTAAATGATTTACTTTGGATATCGGTGAATTTAAAATGATTTCACGTATTTCGAGGTGAATTACGTATTTGCACGTAAACCGAGGTTTTCTGGATTTGCACCGATTTCCATAAATATGGTTGGATATGATTTCATGAAACGGTTACGAACTTAAATAATGTAAAATCGGGCCAGGGGCCCAGTTGAACTATGAAATCGGGCCAGGGGCCCAGTTAACTTGTGAAATCGGGCCAGGGGCTCAGTTGATTTCTACATGTGATTGCGGGTCGGGGACCCTAAATGGAATTGAATAAATGTTTCCTGGTTTACATTTTATATATGTTCACATGCTGGAATCTATAAATGGTTTTGATGATGTTTCGGTCATGGCACGTTTCACGGTTTTGGGCATGAGACCCGTTTGATGAAACGTAACGATCAGTTCGGATTTTACCTATGTATACCTATATGTTTTGCATGTGGATATCGATAAAATGTATTTAGTACTGCACTGTATAGATCCTTCCATATTATATTGTCTCCTCCGGCGAGGTACCCCGGAGAGGTCACGGGCGTCTAGTACGTCCAGCGTCTATGACGCTAAGCATCAGGTGATGCTGTACCCGAACGGGGTTCGGGGATTTAACTCGGAAAATTGAGACCCGAGTGGCACGCGTAGCCTTGTGATTGTGACCTTATTGACGTCAGACATCAGGGATGTCGGATTGGAGTGTATAGTGCAGTGGCTAAAATAATGGTTATGGTTTGTATTATATGCCTTATGGTTCATATTACTGGATTTATGAAATAACTCTTGGATTTACTTTTGGAAATTGAAACTATGCTTTGGTTTCCGGGCTAAGGCCCTAATGGTTATTTCTAAATAAATATGGGATTATTGGTTTTGGTGCATGCATATGATTTTACTGAGGGGCATAAAAGTCTTATAAATGTTTTAAACAGACTTGTTTATTTTCGTCCACTCACAGCTTTTGTTTTCAATGCCCTTCAGGTTGATTCCGGATACGACTGCAGCAGAGACTTGAGCATCGCACACCTCCTCCATCGATCCTTACGCACTCTGGAAGCCCGTTTGGGCAATGGCAATCGGTTATCCCTTGTCTGGCGCCTCTTGTCAGACGGGAGCACGTCACATTCCATGGTAATCCCGGGGGGATTGGGATGGGTCGTGTCAAGTGGTATCAGAGCAGGTTTTGCTCTTTTGTGCGCGAAGGACGAGGGTGTGATGTCTCTTTGGGCTGCAGTTCCGTTGTCAACCTGATAGATAGTTTTGGGTTTGTATGGTGGATTGGGTGTGTTGGGCCCGATACGCCGTGCATTGTTGCGATTCAACCCAAGTGGTGTTGTATACGATTAACTAGTAATGTGGGACCGTCGGTTCGGTCATGTGATGATGGATTGTTGTGCCACTGGGCACAGCTAGGTTCAGGGAACCCCATTTGATTGGAAATGCGAAACTCAGTTGAGTATTGGTCTAAGTTTTGGACCCTAGTAGTGTTGGCTAGTGTTTGGGGGTTGGTGCATCGGAGTTAGCTGATGACCTTCGTGGTGGAACCCACGATGGAACCCACGTTGAGTTGATGATTGGATTGGATTGGACGTCTATATGATGTCAGGACCGCGGGGTCGGTCAGGTTGTGGATTTTACTGCAAAAGGCAGTTGGGTTCGGTGGAACCCTAGGGTGTGATTTTGGAACCCTAATTTATAATTGATGGACCGGAAGGTGAACCTTAAGTGAGAACTTGTGCTGCGACGAGCGGCTGAGGTCGTGGATGACCATGTGGATGACTCTAGTGAGTCTTATGGGTTTCGATCTACGGATACGGTTATGAGGAAATATGGAATCCTGTTTGGGATCGAATGTTAGTATGATGTGTGGATACGGATCTTGACAACGATGACTGTTGGTCGACAGTTGTGTCGAGATAATTGGCTATCGAGGGTATTTGGTGTGGCTTTCACACTTGGGGATCAGGGGATGTTCAGGGAACGTCCATTATCCTGATGTGCCGATGGCGAAAATTGGAGGTACCCATAGTCCTGGGGTACGAGTGCTGTTACGGGATCGTCGTTCGGAATGGACGGAGATCCAGGGTAACAACTTTGCACACTGTGTGCTAGCGTGGGTGTTCGCGTGCTAGTGTGGATGTTCGTGTGCTATGTATGGATGTTGGTATGGTGATACCTATATGCCAATACTAGTATGGATGCCAGTGTGCTGATACTAGTGTGATGATGGTGCGTTGGTGCTGGTACTAGCGCTGGTGCAGGTGACAGTAATTGTGATGACGATGAGCCACCAGTTGGGGTGTGACTCTGTCATGATGAACAGATGATTGGTATCTGCGACTCAGTGGTGGTTGAGTCTTGGACTGGATGGGATCCAGTGGAGGTTGTGTCGTGTTGGGATAAGTCCTAACAGATATATGATGACAAGTGATGAATGGATCAAAGGTATGATTGAAAATTTGGGGGAATTTTGGGATGCTGTCCCCTAGGTCATGTGTATTGGTGGATTTGGGGAGTTTTTGTCAACTCCGAGATTGGTAAGATTGTTTATTTCTTATATCCCCAGAGAGTACAAGGAAATTATTGAAATTGGAAAAAGTCGGGGAAAACCATTCGTGGTATTGATGTAGGATTTTGTGATTGTGAATCACTTGGAACCTGAGGATTGAACCTGTTTAGGTTGAGATGTGAGACGGAGGCAGTATGGTATGCACATTCAGGCAAAATTGTTGATATTCCGTTCGGAATCGGGGTGTGTGCATACATGATTATTGACGGACGTGAGGTCCGAGTAATGAATTGATTTTGGACACGTGGTGGTCCAAGTGAGGTATGGACGTGGGCAGTCCAGTGGTTGGACTTGACATCTCATTGGGAGCATGTCTGTTTCCAACGTGGTTGGAACTCCCGTTTCGGGGAGAGTTGTGATTGGGAGACGAGAAGAGTGCTCGTTTCCGCATCAGTGATTGGTATTCCGAAGTCATTAGGGTTGACTTCATATTTCCTGTCGTGGCAGATGATGATTGTTGCTACCAGTACGTTGAGTGTGTATTAGTTGGTGGACCCATGTTTGGCTTGGGGTCATTGGACACAAGCAGTTGTGTATGATTTTGGATTTGGTGGTGAAATGCGAGGTCATCTTTCCACCAAGGGAAATTTGGCGAAGGATTCAATTGAGGGTGTAAGACCCTACGATCAGCTTTCAGATGGATTATTAGCTATGTGAGCATGTGTGGATCCTAGGTGGATCTGATTTGCGATGTTGTCGACTTTGGTCGATGTGACGATCTAGGATCGTGATATTACTTGTCGGGTGACGTAGCGATGGATATGGATTGTGATCTTGATGATCTAGATGGGTGGAGAGTTTATCACTCTTACCTTGGTATGTGAGTCGTAGATGACGGGACTGCACTTCTTTTCGGAGGGAAGTCCATATGGCTTGTTACTCGGTTGAGTAGGTTTCCGATGTGGTCGAATTTTGTCAACCTTTGACGTGTGAATATTGGGATTGGCTTCCCTATGAAGTCAATCGAGTGTTTTTGACAGGCAACCGATAGGTTCGGTTATGTTACGTCTTGATGGACGTAAACGAGATTTTGGGTTTTGGAATCGAATTTCTGGGTGACGATTCAGGATTCGATTGCAAAGCTCGAAAATGGATTACTAGATTTGGGTGCGGAATGATTATTCCAATGCTAGCTTACGGAATAATGATTTCGGATTCGGATTTGGAAATGGATTAAAAATATGATGTTGGGTTCGGATTCGGGATTTCTTACGAAATTGCGGATTCGGATTCGGAATTGGAACTAGATGACGGGTGGAGTTCGTTTTGTCTCATGTTGGTTTGGGCAAATGTACTCCATTACTAGAACGTGTTTGGCTATGACCTGGGTGGCTACAGTCAGATTGATGGATTGAGGTACGTACAGGGTACGTTGTACGATGATTGATACTGGTTAGGCTGAGTGGTGCCTAATGGCGGTACATGGAATGTACCAGTGGTGTGTAACTAATGTGTTGGTAATCGGATTGGTTCTGATATCATTTGGTTGGCTGTATTGTGGACTGGACATTGGATACTGTGCGCTGGGCAGAGTGATTTTGTCAGGGTTCAATGATTGTATGAGCAGGTGCTCTTGGCCACGGTTGGCTAGTGGAACCCGGTATTGATATGTGTGTTCACTGCTGGGCTGGTATTCAATGTGTCCCAGTTACACCACTTGATGGAGTAAGTTGACGGTATACGTACACTCAGGATGAGTGAATTGGTGGTTTGAGTAACCACGAGTAGCCTTGTGTGATTTTGTCACACCGTGATTTCCCAGCGTTTTGGTTCGCTGAGGGAGTCGGCGATTATGGACATTGAGATTATTTTGTGTCGCAGGATTGGGCTTGCCCTGCGAATTGAGATCATGTGGTTGATCTTGCGCTACATCGAGAGTGATGTAGTACGTGGTGTTGTCACGGATAGACAGATGGTTGGGGCTTTACTAGGGTGGTAAAGCTTAGTGGTGACAGTTTGACTGATGGTGTCAGCATGGACTGACAAATGAGATTTGGTGACTCCCAACGGGAGCAAATGTAAGGATTTATTGTTAATGGAAAGGAACCATCTAGCTGAAGGAGTCAGCTAAAGGGTTAGGCGATTTTATCGCGGATCAGGTGATCATTTCTACTCGAGGTGGTCGAGTGTTGTTGCTATTATGACGTATGACTGAGATGGTATGTCTGGGTACAGCCGAGGCTGGTGTTGACCCAGTGTGTGGGTGTACAGGTGTACACAGATGTGAGGTCGAATTGTTTTCCACAAGGTGGTTGTGGAATAAGGTTATTGGTAATTTCGAGGACGAAATTCTTTAAGGAGGGAAGGTTGTAACGACCCGTCCCGAATATCGGGATTTAATGATATTTAATTGTGATTTACTAATCTGGGATTAGTTGAGCGTTTCGGACGAATTGTGCAAAATGACCGTTTTGCCCCTAGGCGTGGGCAAAACGTTGACTTTTAATTCGGATGGTCAAATGGACTTTGGCCGATGACCGTGACGTAGTTCGGGACGTCACGAGTTCATAGATAGGTGGCACGTTCGATTTCGACGTTCGTGGTGAAAGTTATGATGTACGGAAGTCCAGGGGCGTTTTCGTAATTTGGACGAAATAGGGGCAAATGTTGACTTTTTGAGTAGGATGTCCGATGGCGGAGGGCCAAGGACCGTTACGTAGGTTTCGTCGATGCGAATCCAACGACAGGCGGCACGCCGAAATCGGAGATTCGACGACGAAGTTATGGGTCACGGAAGTTTGGTTTCGTTATGCACGCATTACGAGGCGTGGACACGTGGCGTTTTCTGATTGGCCTGGGATTCTGAGTGGGACACGTGGACCACTAACCTTTAATTATTGGGATCAGATCTGGATTGGTCAGATTGATTAAATTATTGGATTAAAAAAATATAAAGTATTCCCACTTATTGCATCTTTTGATCTGGACCCTTAATCTCAATGGTGAGATTGAATCTGGACCATCCATTTTTCCTTATCATCTCCCTTCCCATATTATATTTGCTTACCTGCACAACCATTCGAACCGTGCACCCAAAACCTTCACACATCTCCTCTATGCACATGTGTGGGTGACTGAGGAAGTATGAGGGACGGTGGGAGGCGGCAGGACAACGGCGGGAGCCGGCGGAGATGACGGCGGAAGGAAGAACAGGGGAGGCCGAAAAACTCAAAATTTGGATTGTCGTTGTAGACTGTTTTTGATCGTGCTGATGGGTGGTGGAGGTTCCTGTGATCAGTCCAGGCGTTTTGGGTGGCCACGGTGGTGACCACGACGGCGATGTGGGCCTAAACCCGCGAGTTCGTCCTCGGGCCTAAAATGGCAGCTTGGGATTTTCGACGTTTTAATCGATCTAGTAAACGGGAGGATGACTCAGAGGATGAGACGAGTTTTTTGGGACCGTTTTCATCGAGAATGGTGGTCGGAGCTGAGTGCAGTCGACGGTGGAGTTGGCCGTGAGCTTCTCGATCAGAGAGGTAAGGATCTTGACGTTGTTCCTTATTTTTGTTTCCACAGAACTCCTAGTTTAACTCAGACGATCTTGTAGGAGGAAACCCTGTCGAAAATGATCAAGGAACGGCGGAGAACCGATCGGGTTGGCCCGCGGGTCACGGCGACCCGTTTACCAGTCGTACGGGTTGAACGACGGTGAACAGTACCCGGCGCGTGGGTTTCACGCGCAGGGAGTTCAACCGGCGCGTGGGGGCGCGTGTGAGGTAATTTTGGGAAACTTCCAACATGACTTTTGTCCTATACAATGCAACGAACATTTTAGCGTTGGTTTCGTGTCGATCGGATCCCGTTTCGTTATTGTTCGGGATGTCCGAAGGTTTTAAATCCAGTTTAAAAATACTTAAAAATTCGGGAAAATTACGGGACTTGAATAGGATGTTAATGATGAGGTTAGTGATCCTCTAAATTGATTTGAACAGGATTGGGAGTCCCGGTGATAGTGATGTGGCCCGGGAAGGCCTATGGCACGCGTATCGAGGCGCTCGGTTAAACGGTCTGTGAGTGGACATTGATTTCATAAATTCGATGCATGCATAACTGTTTTATGATTGTTATAATTATGATTAAATGATTTACTTTGGATATCGGTGAATTTAAAATGATTTCACGTATTTCGAGGTGAATTACGTATTTGCACGTAAACCGAGGTTTTCTGGATTTGCACCGATTTCCATAAATATGGTTGGATATGATTTCATGAAACGGTTACGAACTTAAATAATGTAAAATCGGGCCAGGGGCCCAGTTGAACTATGAAATCGGGCCAGGGGCCCAGTTAACTTGTGAAATCGGGCCAGGGGCCCAGTTGATTTCTACATGTGATTGCGGGTCGGGGACCCTAAATGGAATTGAATAAATGTTTCCTGGTTTACATTTTATATATGTTCACATGCTGGAATCTATAAATGGTTTTGATGATGTTTCAGTCATGGCACGTTTCACGGTTTTGGGCATGAGACCCGTTTGATGAAACGTAACGATCAGTTCGGATTTTACCTATGTATACCTATATGTTTTGCATGTGGATATCGATAAAATGTATTTAGTACTGCACTGTATAGATCCTTCCATATTATATTGTCTCCTCCGGCGAGGTACCCCGGAGAGGTCACGGGCGTCTAGTACGTCCAACGTCTATGACGCTAAGCATCAGGTGATGCTGTACCCGAACGGGGTTCGGGGATTTAACTCGGAAAATTGAGACCCGAGTGGCACGCGTAGCCTTGTGATTGTGACCTTATTGACGTCAGGGACGTCAGACATCAGGGATGTCGGATTGGAGTGTATAGTGCAGTGGCTAAAATAATGGTTATGGTTTATATTATATGCCTTATGGTTCATATTACTGGATTTATGAAATAACTCTTGGATTTACTTTTGGAAATTGAATCTATGCTTTGGTTTCCGGGCTAAGGCCCTAATGGTTATTTCTAAATAAATATGGGATTATTGGTTTTGGTGCATGCATATGATTTTACTGAGGGGCATAAAAGTCTTATAAATGTTTTAAACAGACTTGTTTATTTTCGTCCACTCACAGCTTTTGTTTTCAATGCCCTTCAGGTTGATTCCGGATACGACTGCAACAGAGACTTGAGCATCGCACACCTCCTCCATCGATCCTTACGCACTCTGGAAGCCCGTTTGGGCAATGGCAATCGGTTATCCCTTGTCTGGCGCCTCTTGTCAGACGGGAGCACGTCACATTCCATGGTAATCCCGGGGGGATTGGGATGGGTCGTGTCAGAATGTCTCCTCCTTAATGTCCCTTACGAACGGTGAAGATGATGACATCTGAATCTAGCGCCAAAGGTCATCCTCCATGTCTCAGTCATGTTAAACTTCCTGGAGGCATTGATCTAGCATCCTTCGGACGTCTTCAGCATGCAATGGTCCTTCGTGATGGGGGTTCCCACGCTGGGTCAAATAGAGTCGACTGCCTCGAGTTGCAGCTGGCTTGGCTCTGGAGTGTAGTGTTGAGTAAGTCTCGTCTTCCTCGCCGTGGTCATTCGTGCTTTAGAGTTATGGCGGATTCGGCCATTCGAGTGGGTGCGTGACACATGGGAGATTGCTTGATGCCGTTGATTGTCGCGTGAGTACTCAATGCGTGAAAGTGTTCCTGGGCGTCCTCCTAGTCCCTCATAAGCCAAAGGCCTCGGTCGGCCTTGGCCTCATGCTCTGAGGGTGCAGCTTTCCATCTCTGAGTCGTTCACCGATGCGTCAAGGGACATTGTCTGGCAGCGAACATGCTTTTTGCCGGTGCGTCTCGGGATGTCCCTTGGTGCCATGCGAGGTTCATTGTATTTTTCGGAGGTTCTAGATGTCCCGATGTCCCCAAAAAGCTGTTGCAAAAGCTCCGTTTGGGCCTGAACTTGGTTGCTCAGTTGCTCGACCTGCTGTGTCAATCCAAGTCGCAGAGGTGACCCCCTAGGTGCTTGTAACGCCCTGGAAATTCGAAGAATGTGATTTTGTAAAATAATAAATGAAATGACGTTTTTACCCTTGTACGGTCAAATTGTTGACTTTTTTATTTGTAGGTCAAACGGACGTTGATCGATGACCGTGACGTAGTTCGGGATGTCACGAGTCCATAGACAGGTGGCACGTCCAATTCCGACGATCAGGGAAGAAGTTATGATGTTTGGAAGTTCAAGGGCATTTTCGTAATTAGGATGAAAAGGGGGAAAATGTTGACTTTTTGATTGACCACTAATTTTCACATAATTCGAGGGCCGTTAGGTAGGTCTCGATGCCCTGAGTTTGTAGACAGGTGGCACGCTGAAAACGAACATCAGACGGTTGAGTTACGGGTCTAGAAAGAGGAAGGGCATTTTGGTAATTTTGTGCAGAAGGGCAAAATGGTAATTTTGCAGGGGGGTACTATTTGAAACCGTGGAAAACAGAGTCTAAACACCCATGCCGTGAGTGATCTGATCAAGGAATTGTTTAACCTTGTTAGTGGCTGGACAGGAGATTTGTTTAATGGCTTTGAGGTAGTGGAAAACACAGGAGTGTTGTAACAACCCGTCCCGAGAATCGGGATTACTAGAGTGATTAAGGTGTGATTAGTGAGGGTAATCAAGGGTTAGGTGGTCCCGAGGGGTCCGGGAACCTAGAATGACGATTTTGCCCCTGGGTCGGGCAGAAATGTTGACTTTTATTTCGGGTGGTCAATTGGGGATTTACCAGTGACCAGGACGTAGTTTAGGACGTCACGATTCTTTAGGCAGGTGGCACGCCCGATTCCGACATCCGAGGAGGAAGTTGTGATGTTCGGAAGGTTGAGGGCTTAACCGTAACTTGGGTAAAGTAGGGGGAATAGTTGACTTTTTGTACGGACGAGTGTTGGCAGGTTGACCTAGGATGGTTAGGTAGCTTTCGTCGTCCTGAGTTCGATGACAGGCGGCACGTATTCATCGGACTTACGAGGCGAAGGTTACGGGTCTAGGAAGTTTCGGTAAAACCGTAAAAATGAGTAAAACAGGAGGGTATTTTGGTCTTTTGGTTTCTAGGGATTTGTGCAGAAAGAAAGAAATGGACGGCTGGGATGGAGCCAGTTGGTGAGAGAGAGTGGGGGATGGTGACATGTGGCAAGTGTGTAGTGGGTTCTGGGGGGTTCTCTGGTGTGTACGCGGTTCCATTATTTGGGGTGCAACCGTGTGTGCTCGTGTGTGTTCCTCGACACAGAGAGGAACAGAGGGAAGGAATTGAGAGGTTTGAAAGGTTGATCACGGGCGTTGGTGAGTTGTGAGTGTGTGTGAGTGTCCAGAGAGTGGAAAAAAGACGGTGAGAGGTTTGGGGGGGATGAGGAAGTCGTGTGGTGGTGCGGTTGGGAGCCACGGGGAATGCAGAGAAAACAGAGAAGGCTGAGGGCTTGCGGTGGTGCGGTGGCCGTGTACGGTGCAAGGGAACTCGAGAGGAGGCTGAGGTAGCTCTGGGGACTCCAGGGAACGCGGCGGCGAGTACGGCGGTGACCAATTGCAGGTAATTCCTAAGTCCTGTGTTCGATACTCTGTTTTCCCGTCGAGGTTCAAAGTGAGAGTCGTGAGTCTAGAGGTCGAATCGATGAGTCTAGGGTGGTCTAGGTGACTCAGGGGAGACTTGGGTATCTCCTGGTGGTGATGTCGTGATTGGTGGTGCACAGTGGCGGCCGGCACGACGGAGTGCACTTGTGTGCTCTGTTTTAGCCGTGAGGTTCGAACGGCAAGTCGTGAAGCTGGGGAGTGAGTCGACGGTTCTGGTTAGCCGGGTTAGGCATAGAGAGGTTCAGGGGAGAGTTTGGTGTAGCCACCATGAAGGGGGAAGTCGTGGGTGGCCGGGAAGAAAAACAGGGGAAGTAGGCCGTCTGGTTTCGAGCTTCAGTCGACGGTGTAGAGGCCGTGTCGAGGTGAACGGAGTATGGGAAGAGATAGGGCAGGTCTGGACGCAGCTGTGAGAGAAAAGAGAGGTTGAATTGATGGCCGGACGGCGGAGATCATTTCTCGCCGGTTCAGCCTGCGACGGCCGGTTCAGCACAGGTTGAAGATGGTACTGTAGCTGGCGCGTGGGGCCACGCGCAGCCACTTTGGGCGGCGCGTGGGGGCGCGTGCGGCGGCGTATGGAGAAACGGTCAACATGGTTTTTGGTCTAGGAGTTGTGGTGAGTTCAATGGAGTTGGTTTCGGGTCAATCGGACGTTGTTTGCGTTTAGTTCCGCGAGGGTGAAAGTTTAGGGTCCCGGGTTATTACGTTTAGGATTCGGGGATTTTTGAGGGAATTTAGGTGAATTTTCGTGAACGTGTTAGTAACGTACTTTGGTGATTGTGAACAGGATCGGGATTTACCGAGGAAGCCGAGGAACGTACAGGACGTTCGGGACGCGAGTAGGGCTCCGTACTGTGAGTGGACCCCTTCTCTAAACTCGAGCATGCATAACTGTTTTCTATAATTGTTTTATGATTTTGGTTATAATTCTATGTTTATTGAATATGTTTTGGTTGGTTTTACATTATTACACGATTTTCAAGGAAATTGGTTTATAGCACGTCTTACGAGGAATGGTTGGTTTCTGGAATTTATGCTATGGTTTTGGGATTTCAAAAGATAAGTGGTTTTCAATGGTTATAAGTGGATTTGGAACATGATTTCAATGATCAAGGTTTTGGTTCTAGAAACGGATTTTGGAAATGGAAGTTGGTTTTCAAGTGGAAAGTGGCTTCCGGATTTGGGTTCGGAATGACGGTTTTAGATGCCGGAAGGGCATCGGACCAGTGATTTCGGATTCGGGTTTGGATGTAGATTGGTAAATGGTTTTCAAATGATTTGGGATTGGATTTGCTGGATCTGGATATTGGGTTTAAAGACCCGGATATATGTGACGGGGGACCGGCCGGATTGGGTTTAAAGACCCGGATTGAGTTTAAAGACTCGGGAGTTTAAAGACTCGGATATATTGATTTCCCCCGTAGGCCTTTGAGTTTAAAGACTCGGGAGTTTAAAGACTCGGATATGATTAAGGCCTGGATTGAGTTTAAAGACTCGGGAGTTTAAAGACTCGGATAGGTCCAGCAGGTTCGATCGAGGAAATGAGGATTTGATACGGTTTCTGATACTCATGCTCTGGTTTCTTATGATATTTTATAGTGTTTCTGTTTTTATGATGTTTTATAATGATTATTTTATAACTGTGTTCATAACTGTTGGTTATGCATGTGGTTTCAAAACGGAGGGTTAAACTCGGTTTTCTTATAAAATGGTTTTTGAACTTTTTGTACTTTCTGGTCCACTCACATTTTCTGTTTTAAATTGCCCTCCAGGTTGTGGAGCGAGCGCGGGGTCTTGACGTCGAGGCAGTGTCCGAGGCATAGAAGTGACGTGAGGGATTCCGGATTAGTGTAAAGGCTTTTGTGTGCGTGTAATTTATCGGTTTTTATTTTCCTTGTAATTTAGTGCTATGCTCTGTGATCGATAAGGTTGGAATATTGTGTAATTACTCCTGCGTCTGTCTAGGTTTGAGTTAGTTTTACTTGGGTGTTGTGTTAGGGAGTCAGACGGGAGTGGGATTTACCTCAGGTTTCGGGGTGAAACCGGGGTGGGTCCTGACAATTGGTATCAGAGCATAGGTTTGTCGAGTTTGTTGGGTCTGTCGGTTCGTGAGGTTGTGTTTCAGTTGTTTGACTACTTTTATGCCTCTTTCAGTGTGCGGTTGACGATGCCTCCGCGACGTAGACCCTCTCCACAACCTGAAGAAGTAGCAAGAGAAACGGAGAGTGCCACGATTGAGCGAGCCCAGCGGCTCGGGGCTACTACTTTTAGTGGTGGGGCTGATCCTGAGGAAGCCCAGAGGTGGATTACCAGACTGGAGCGGATTTTTGCGGTGATGCATTGTCCTCCGGAGGAGCGAGTAGTGTTGGCTACCTTTCTATTGGAGGGTGCAGCGTATGAGTGGTGGTATACCCTCGAGTTGTCCGGTTGGGATGTCCATAGTGTAACTTGGGAGACGTTCAGGGAACGGTTTCTGGAGCAGTATTATCCTCGTTCTTTCCGGGATGCCAAAGAGGCGGAGTTTCTGCAGCTCCAGCAGGGAAATATGACAGTGGCAGAGTATGAACGGAAGTTTCAGATGTTGTCTCGGTTTACTCCTGCTTTTGTGGCCACTGAAGCCGAGAAGTGCCGTAGGTTTGAGTTGGGCTTGCGAGGTGAGATTCGAGCCATTGTGACGGCTGGATCTTTTGCTACCCTCCGAGACTTGTCGGATGCTGCGGTGCGAGTTGAGGCTAGTTTGCCGGTACGACGCCGGGAACCGTTTATTCCTGGAGCTTCAAGCCAGCGGACACCGAAAAGAGGTAACTTCGGTGGATCGTCCTCGTCGGGCGATGATCGTTTTGGTAGGCCTGGCAGTGCCCAGAGTTCAGGATTTTGGGGTTACCGAGCACCGCCGACTCCGCAAGCGAGTGCGACCTCTGTAGCGTCCACAGGGAGACCGAGTAGTGGACTAGGCTGGAATGTGTGTTTCTACTGTGGTGAGCGAGGTCATTTTCGACGTGAGTGTCCACAGTTGTCACAGGAAGGTGGTATAGGCAGAGGAGCAGCGGAGCCTGGGCAGAGTACAGCGTCAGGGACAGCAGGTACGAGAGGAGGTGGTGGCACAGCCACGAGTAGTTCGAGGGGACGTGGTAGAGCGTCGGGATCTCAGGCCCAGGTGTTCTCGATGACTCAGCAGGAGGATCAGGTGATACCAGATGTGGGGACAGGTATTTGTTTTACTTTTGGTTGTTCTGTTGGTTTGGTTGTTGGATCCCAGGGTAGAGTCTAGGAGTTTGCCTAGAGGACTTGGCGTGGTACAGTGAATTCCGTAGGAGGGTGACAGAAGGTATAGGAAAGGAGTGACTATAACTGATCGATATGAGGTTATTGGAGGAGAGAACCCACAAGCTAGAGTTTGCCTTTAGGACTTTGTAGAGCAGTCGAGGGCCATGGGTGGTCGATTGTGTGGGTTGTAGTCGAGTTGGCTCGGGAAGGTAGGGTGGTTGTATACGAGGATGTACTCTATGACTTCTGTCGGGTACTCTGAAATAAGGTATGTTATAATACCTTTGTTTTTCATTCATAGAGTTTCCCTTGCGTACACCATGCAGCTGTTACATAGCTAGGGTTGGCTGTGGTAACAGTAGTTGGGGATGGAGTGAAATACCCAAGGTGGAGATGATAGACAGGGAACCCAGGAGAGGTTGTTATTGACCGGGTAGGAGACCCTAGGTGTTGGGAACTAGCAGTGGAATTTCGGGGACGAAATTCTATTTAGGTGGGTAGATTGTAACAACCCGTCCCGAGAATCGGGATTACTAGAGTGATTAAGGTGTGATTAGTGAGGGTAATCAAGGGTTAGGTGGTCCCGAGGGGTCCGGGAACCTAGAATGACGATTTTGCCCCTGGGTCGGGCAGAAATGTTGACTTTTATTTCGGGTGGTCAATTGGGGATTTACCAGTGACCAGGACGTAGTTTAGGACGTCACGATTCTTTAGGCAGGTGGCACGCCCGATTCCGACATCCGAGGAGGAAGTTGTGATGTTCGGAAGGTTGAGGGCTTAACCGTAACTTGGGTAAAGTAGGGGGAATAGTTGACTTTTTGTACGGACGAGTGTTGGCAGGTTGACCTAGGATGGTTAGGTAGCTTTCGTCGTCCTGAGTTCGATGACAGGCGGCACGTATTCATCGGACTTACGAGGCGAAGGTTACGGGTCTAGGAAGTTTCGGTAAAACCGTAAAAATGAGTAAAACAGGAAGGTATTTTGGTCTTTTGGTTTCTAGGGATTTGTGCAGAAAGAAAGAAATGGACGGCTGGGATGGAGCCAGTTGGTGAGAGAGAGTGGGGGATGGTGACATGTGGCAAGTGTGTAGTGGGTTCTGGGGGGTTCTCTGGTGTGTACGCGGTTCCATTATTTGGGGTGCAACCGTGTGTGCTCGTGTGTGTTCCTCGACACAGAGAGGAACAGAGGGAAGGAATTGAGAGGTTTGAAAGGTTGATCACGGGCGTTGGTGAGTTGTGAGTGTGTGTGAGTGTCCAGAGAGTGGAAGAGAGACGGTGAGAGGTTTGGGGGGGATGAGGAAGTCGTGTGGTGGTGCGGTTGGGAGCCACGGGGAATGCAGAGAAAACAGAGAAGGCTGAGGGCTTGCGGTGGTGCGGTGGCCGTGTACGGTGCAAGGGAACTCGAGAGGAGGCTGAGGTAGCTCTGGGGACTCCAGGGAACGCGGCGGCGAGTACGGCGGTGACCAATTGCAGGTAATTCCTAAGTCCTGTGTTCGATACTCTGTTTTCCCGTCGAGGTTCAAAGTGAGAGTCGTGAGTCTAGAGGTCGAATCGATGAGTCTAGGGTGGTCTAGGTGACTCAGGGGAGACTTGGGTATCTCCTGGTGGTGATGCCGTGATTGGTGGTGCACAGTGGCGGCCGGCACGACGGAGTGCACTTGTGTGCTCTGTTTTAGCCGTGAGGTTCGAACGGCAAGTCGTGAAGCTGGGGAGTGAGTCGACGGTTCTGGTTAGCCGGGTTAGGCATAGAGAGGTTCAGGGGAGAGTTTGGTGTAGCCACCATGAAGGGGGAAGTCGTGGGTGGCCGGGAAGAAAAACAGGGGAAGTAGGCCGTCTGGTTTCGAGCTTCAGTCGACGGTGTAGAGGCCGTGTCGAGGTGAACGGAGTACGGGAAGAGATAGGGCAGGTCTGGACGCAGCTGTGAGAGAAAAGAGAGGTTGAATTGATGGCCGGACGGCGGAGATCATTTCTCGCCGGTTCAGCCTGCGACGGCCGGTTCAGCACAGGTTGAAGATGGTACTGTAGCTGGCGCGTGGGGCCACGCGCAGCCACTTTGGGCGGCGCGTGGGGGCGCGTGCGGCGGCGTATGGAGAAACGGTCAACATGGTTTTTGGTCTAGGAGTTGTGGTGAGTTCAATGGAGTTGGTTTCGGGTCAATCGGACGTTGTTTGCGTTTAGTTCCGCGAGGGTGAAAGTTTAGGGTCCCGGGTTATTACGTTTAGGATTCGGGGATTTTTGAGGGAATTTAGGTGAATTTTCGTGAACGTGTTAGTAACGTACTTTGGTGATTGTGAACAGGATCGGGATTTACCGAGGAAGCCGAGGAACGTACAGGACGTTCGGGACGCGAGTCGGGCTCCGTACTGTGAGTGGACCCCTTCTCTAAACTCGAGCATGCATAACTGTTTTCTATAATTGTTTTATGATTTTGGTTATAATTCTATGTTTATTGAATATGTTTTGGTTGGTTTTACATTATTACACGGTTTTCAAGGAAATTGGTTTATAGCACGTCTTACGAGGAATGGTTGGTTTCTGGAATTTATGCTATGGTTTTGGGATTTCAAAAGATAAGTGGTTTTCAATGGTTATAAGTGGATTTGGAACATGATTTCAATGATCAAGGTTTGGGTTCTAGAAACGGATTTTGGAAATGGAAGTTGGTTTTCAAGTGGAAAGTGGCTTCCGGATTTGGGTTCGGAATGACGGTTTTAGATGCCGGAAGGGCATCGGACCAGTGATTTCGGATTCGGGTTTGGATGTAGATTGGTAAATGGTTTTCAAATGATTTGGGATTGGATTTGCTGGATCTAGATATTGGGTTTAAAGACCCGGATATATGTGACGGGGGACCGGCCGGATTGGGTTTAAAGACCCGGATTGAGTTTAAAGACTCGGGAGTTTAAAGACTCGGATATATTGATTTCCCCCGTAGGCCTTTGAGTTTAAAGACTCGGGAGTTTAAAGACTCGGATATGATTAAGGCCTGGATTGAGTTTAAAGACTCGGGAGTTTAAAGACTCGGATAGGTCCAGCAGGTTCGATCGAGGAAATGAGGATTTGATACGGTTTCTGATACTCATGCTCTGGTTTCTTATGATATTTTATAGTGTTTCTGTTTTTATGATGTTTTATAATGATTATTTTATAACTGTGTTCATAACTGTTGGTTATGCATGTGGTTTCAAAACGGAGGGTTAAACTCGGTTTTCTTATAAAATGGTTTTTGAACTTTTTGTACTTTCTGGTCCACTCACATTTTCTGTTTTAAATTGCCCTCCAGGTTGTGGAGCGAGCGCGGGGTCTTGACGTCGAGGCAGTGTCCGAGGCATAGAAGTGACGTGAGGGATTCCGGATTAGTGTAAAGGCTTTTGTGTGCGTGTAATTTATCGGTTTTTATTTTCCTTGTAATTTAGTGCTATGCTCTGTGATCAATAAGGTTGGAATATTGTGTAATTACTCCTGCGTCTGTCTAGGTTTGAGTTAGTTTTACTTGGGTGTTGTGTCAGGGAGTCAGACGGGAGCAGGATTTACCTCAGGTTTCGGGGTGAAACCGGGGTGGGTCCTGACAAGTGTGGCTGAAACAGATAACCAGTGCACGAGAGGAGTTTAAAATTGATTTTTGGGTATGTTTTGCGGGAAACAGAGTTTTCAGGGGGACTGAGAGATTCCCACGAGTGTTGGCTGCACGGTTCGATTAACAGAGAAGGTTGAAGAGTTTGAGGGTCATTCTGATGAAGAGAGCCTGAGAGTTTGAGAGAAACACAGACGGCGGGAAGAAAAAAAACTGGAAATTGGAGGGAAAATGAAATTTTGATTTGTAAGTCGAGAAGGACAAAACCAAGGATTGAAATAGTCTTCTGGGATCATTTAGAGTTCAACCGTATCGATTGTGAAGAGAATCGATCACGGTTTGGCCAAGAACAGAAGTCACAAGCTCTAAAAATTTTCAAGTTTGAAGACGACTACTTGCAGGTAAGCTTTCCTGAAATTGGTTGTCTTAGTGTTCGTTTAGGTCCTATTAAGCTTCTGCTTAAGTTAATTTGAAAATGGAGCTGAGTTGAGTGAGTTTCAGAAGTCGACCCGTTCGATTGATCATGTGTGAATTGATCGATTAGGGCTTGTTGAAGATAATTAAGGAAAGGGAACTTAAATTAAAATGTTAAGGAAGGTTTTAGGTGGAAAAGGGAAGGGATTCTAGTGAGAATTGATCGAGTTTTGGCCGGGTTGAGTCGTGGGTTTGGGACCCGTTTAGCAGGCATACGGGCGAGGACGATGACACTGTAGCTACAGTGCATGGCGCGTGGCTTTCACGCGCAACCACTTTGGACGGCACGTGAGGGCACGTGAGGCCTTATTTCCGGTCACGATCAAATTGAGATTTCATCCTTTCAGTTTATTGAACATTGTGAGTTAAATTTCGAGTCGATCGGACGTCGTTCGGGATAGTTTTGGGGGTTCGAAAGTTAGGGCTTTAAGTTAATTAAGTCAAAAAATCCCAAAAAATTAGGGAAATTAATGCAAACTTTTTGGGGATGTTTGTAACCCTTATTGTACTCTTTGATAGGCCCGAACATTCCCGAGGCTACCGAGGAGCGCACGGGGCGCAATTGACGCTTCCGAAAACCGTGAGTGGACTTTTGATTTCTAACCGAGCATGCATAACTGTTTTTACTCACTTATCTTATGTTTTCATATATGATTTTATGGTGATGATTATGATATTTCGGTTTTACGTGATTGCACATTTTTCGAGGAGATTATCATGTTTTACGTATTTCAAGATTACGTTTTTCTCCTGTGCAATGATGATGGTTTGATGAAGTGATTTGATATGATTATGCATGTCACATTTTAATGATGATTTGATTATGTTTGTGAAGTAAGTTTTGGGATTTCATGTGAAATTCGGACATAAGTCCTGTTATGAAGAAATGTGATTTCGGAATGGTTTTGGAAAATGGATCACGATGGATCCTGGTTTGTTATGATTTTACGCATGATTTTGGGTTTAAAGACCCGGTATGATTGTTGGATCTGGTTTTGGGTTTAAAGACCAGGCTAATTGATGACGGAGGCGGGCCCGGATTGGGTTTAAAGACCCAGATTGAGTTTAAAGACTCTTGAGTTTAAGGACTCGTGAGTTTAAAGACTCGGTTATTGTGATACCCCCCGAGGCCTATTGATTATGTTTTGAGTTTAAAGACTTGTTGATATCCCGAGAAGGTCTGATATTGAGTTTAAAGACTCGGATAGATCTAACGGCTTGATTGTTGATGTTCATTCGGTTTCACATGATTTTTGTGGCTATATACTGTAACGGTTTCCATATGATTCATAAATTTTTCGAATATTAATTATACTGTTTTTGAAGATTTAATTATGCATGCGTGTTGTAAAACTGGAGGGTGAACCCCGATTTCATTAAACTGTTTTCTGGAAACATTTGTTTTAGTCCACTCACACTTTGCTGTTTTTAATACCCTCATGGTCGTGGCATAAGTTTTGGGGGCTAGCGCCGAGGCAGAGGTAGAGGCATAAAGTCTTTCGTTGCGGTGTATTTAGTTCACAGAGTTGGGTTTTATTTTTATCTCGGTTTGTAATTTATGCTCTGTGAAACTATGGACTTGATGTCTAGTTGGTTGCACTGTTTAATCTCCCTGGTCTGACAATGGGTGTGGTGTAATGTATTTGGTTATTCTGGTCTTTTGTGTTCGATTGACAGGACCCACCCAGATTATCGCCTCGATAATCGAGAAGCATCCTGCTCTCGTCTAACAATCGAATCCCAAAAGACCGGAAAACTAATTAATATTACAACACGCCCATTGTCAGACCAAGGAGATTAAACAAAATACATCCGACTGGACGTCAAGTCCATAGTTTCACAGAGCAATATTACAAAACAAGTTAAAGAAACAAGTCCTACTCTGTGAACTAACTACTCCGCAACGAAAAACTTTATGCCTCCGCCTCTGCCTCGGCGCTTGCCCCCGCACTTGTACCACGACCTGGAGGGAATTTAAAACAACAAAGAGTGAGTGGACCGAAACATAAGTTTTAAAGGAAAAACAGTTTTTCCGAATTCGGGTTCGCCCTCCAGTTTTGTAACACGCATGCATAACCAAATATTCAAATTTTGCTTATTAACTTTTGAAGACTTTTTTTTTCCGAAACACATGAAAAACGTTACAAAGGATCGCCATAATTCATGTAAAAACCATTTAATAATTCCAGGTTTCAGAAACCGTCATTTTGAACGTTAATTGCACAAATCAAGTAAAACGTGAATCAATAACCACAATTATGCCTTTGGATCCATCCGAGTCTTTAAACTCAATTTTAGGCCTTCCCGGGATATCAACGAGTCTTTAAACTCAAAACATGATTAATAGGCCTCAGGGGTATCATAATAATCGAGTCTTTAAACTCACGAGTCTTTAAACTCAATTCGGGTCTTTAAACCCAATTTTCGGGCCCGCCCCCGTCATCAACATACCGGGTCTTTAAACCCAAAACCAGATCCAACCATTAACCGGGTCTTTAAACCCAAAACCGTTTTTAAACTCAATAAACCAGGATTCATCACAAACCTTTTTCCAACATTATTCCGAAAACATTTCTCATCATAACAGGACTTATGTCCGAACTCACATGCAAATTCCAACACATGAAATTTCCAAAAATTACTTCACAATGTGATCAAACATCATAAATCCGAAACATGCATATTCATATCCAGGTACTACATCAAAATCATCACGCATGCATAAGCAAAAACCGTAATCTCGAAATGCGTGAAATACGATAAATATCTCGAAAAACGTGGAAACATGTAAGACCGATATATCATATCACCATCATAAAATCATAGGTAAAAACCATGAGATAAATAAGCAAAATAGTCATGCATGCCCAATTTAGAAATCAAAAGGGTCCACTCACGGTTTTAGGACGCGTCAATCGCGTCCCGCGTGCTCCTCCGTAGCTTCGGAAGTGTCCGGGCCTGTAAAAATGTAAAAGAAGGGTTACAAACATCCTCAAATAGCTCGTATGATTTTTCCCTAATTTCCCGGATTTTTCGGCAAAATAAACCTTAAGGACCTAAACTTCCGGGCTCCCGAGATTATCCCGAACGACTCCCGAACAACTCGAATACTAAAGGGAAAATGTTAATTAGACTGAAAGGGACAATTCCCCTGTTGACCGTGATCGGAGATGACATTGCACGCGCCGTCACACGCCGCCCAAAGTGGCTGCGCGTGAAGGCCACGCGCCAAGCTACAGTGTCATCGTTCTTACCCGGATAGACTGATAAACGGGTCTGTTACCCGCGACTCAACCCGACTAGTTCAAGCTCAATTCTCAATCAATTCCTCTCGTTTTTGATCCTATTATCTTCTCTAACTCATTAAATTCAGGTCTGTGTTGATGACTAACCTCGACTGACACCAAATCGACCCACCTCAAGCTCGAACAGTCGAACAAGTCGACTTCTGGAACTCACCCGACACGGTTCCATTTCCAAATTAATTCCACCAGAAGCATAAAGGGACCCATACGAACACAATAGCACAACCAATTTAACTCGCCGTTACCTGGAAGTTGTCGTCCTCAGCACTAGTTTTCCCCTGAAACTGAGACTCAGGTTCCCGGCCAACCTGTCCTCCTCCTCCTTCAATTCTTGCACGGTTGTGCTCGTAGTGGCCCCAGAAGACTAAGTCCACCCTCAGTTTGGTTCAACTCACCTCAAAACCCAACCTTTGAATTTCCCTCCATTTCTGCGTTTTTCTCTTCCCCGTCTCAGAACCTCGCTCAACTCTCTCTCAGACTGCCCAAATGATCGAAATGAGTTCCCCGACTCAGTGACACTCAGCTAAACCCCTCAGAATGGAAGACAGCCCGTGGGAATCCACTGAACCTATCTGGAGACTGTTTCCCGCACACAGAGCCAACAACCATTTTTAAAACTCCCCGTGCACTGAAGCTCTGCACAGCCACGATGGGGTGCTTCCAATGCCTCAAACAACATAAACAATGTGTCTGATCTCTCCACCAACCCTTAAACAATTGTACGCTCAGCCCACGGCCGCACACCCTGTTTTTCCACGGTGGTGAACAGTACCCCGTGTGAAAAGACCAAAATGCCCTCAGGGCAAAAATTACCAAAATGCCCTCCAACATCCGTGACCCGTAACTCGGTCATCCGACGTCCGTTTCACGCGTGCCGCCTGTCGTTGTACTCGGGACCTCGAGACGAACCTAACGGTCTTTGATTCATTTGGATATCAATTGTCTAACAAAAAGTCAACTTTTTCCCATATAACGTCCAAATTATGATAATGCCCCTGGACTTCCGAACATCATAACTTTCACCCTGTTCGTCTGAATCGAACGTGCCACCTGTCTATGAACTCGTGACGTCCCGAGCTACGTCACGGTCATCACTCCACGTCCGTTCGACCTCCCAATCAAAAAGTCAACAAATTGACCACACAAATCACAGGGGTAAAAACGTCATTTTAATCAATATTTTAAAATATTACATTTCCAGAATGTCCGGGGCGTTACATCGATTGTCAGACGGGAGCAGGATGCTTCCCGATTATCGAGGTGATAATTGGGGTGGGTCCTGTCATGCTTGCTCGTGATGAGTAGCATGTCGGGGCGAACGTCGCGCGCCTTCAGAAAGATGCGATGAACCGTGTCTCCCTACTACCTGGGTGTTGGCCTGCGAGTTGTGCAGGGCGTCCAAGTGCCTCCTTAGGTCCAAGCTGGCAGGGGGCTGATTCGGGACTCTTAGAGATGATTCTCTCGTCAGCAGCCCGTTTGTTTGTTGAAAAAACGCCGTGCCTCCCCCCGTCGCAGGTGGGGGGTTCACAGTAGCAGCGGCCATGGGGGACATTCCAAAACTGAACGTAGGTATCCAATCCGGCATTCTGAACGGTAGGTGAACTGATGCGTGGCGCGAGCCGTGCAGGAGACAGAAAAATGGTTCCTCTGGAATCTCAGGCAGCGGTTCGTGCGGATCGACGTGTTCTGGTCATGCGAAGAATGGTAAGTGTCGAAAATGTAATAATGGAGTTTTTTCAAGGAAAAACTAAGGAGCACGTTTTGAGTATTTTTCAAATCGGCTCTCAATGAAAGCACCAGTTGTTGATGAAGAAATCGTCCGGTTCTGTGAAATTCCTTCTCGATCCCTACACACAAGAACGAAAATCAAACGGGGTTAAGGTTGAATCCGGGGGGGGGGGGGGGGGGGGGGGGAGAGAGGGGGGTGTTTCAACCGTAAACGCTTCGATTCTTAAGTCAGTTTTCTGAGAGAATAAACCAACAGAGTGTTTACATAAGTTTTTGATTTTCTTTGGAAGTGATATGAGACCTTCTATTATAAAGAAGCCTTGAGGGCCACCGGAGCGTCTGATTTATTGAAGGAGAAAGTGTTAAATAAGTGATTGTACCGAGTGTAATTACTTAATCATTAATAAATAAATAATTCGCGGGGAAGTTATTTATTGTCTGTATTGATATGATCATTTAATATATTTAGCTGATAAATATATTAAATTAATACGAAGATCGTAACGTATCGATGTCGATTTTACCAAGGGCAATATCAACATCATGAGAATTGTTGGTCACGTGGCAGCTCCACCAGTAATTTATGGTTCCACAAACACGTTATCAGCATGAATCAAGTATGTTTTTCTAAATCAAAATCTAAGCCCATTTTTATTTCATGTTTCAATTCTACTATTTTATTGTTATTTAATTCCTAAAACATTTTCTACGATTATTTAATTTGATGCTTGGAAATTGAGAAAAAAAAAAATCACTGTTTGGATGTTTGATTATCATATCATTCATAGTTGATTGATTAGGAACAATAACAAAGTCACTTTTGTTTAGCTTTGCTGAGGTTTGGGTTTAACGATGATGTCTTGCATGTCCATATTTGGTGTCGACACTTCTGTCACAGTTCGGTGGTGGTGCATTTCATGCGTGGCCTATATTTTTTTAGGGTGTTACTTGCGTGGTTCGAGGCGTGGGTTGCAATGGAAGCCATTGAAGGTCGTTTAGTTACTAGCCTAGCTATCTCAGAAGCAAAGAGGGAAGAGTTGAACTTGTGTGTTGATGTTGTTTCACCAGTGGCGGCCTGATTCATGCTCGTAAGTTGCTTACTCACTAGAAAATCCTTCCATCGAGATGCCTTGTTGAGAACGTTGGGCAACATATCGCACGTTCAAGCTCCTTTCTCAAGTGTTCCACTGGGGGAAATCTGTCATTTCCTATTGTCGTTCGAGATTGAAGCGGATTGCAGGAAGGTACTTAACAGTTCCCCTTGGACGTTTGATCGTTCATTATTTGTTTTGGCTATTACTGATGGCTTTTTGGATTCGGGGGATGTTATTTTTGATCAACAAGCTTTTTGGATAAGGGTTAGAAAAAATCATTATATTTTCTTAACAGATGGGGTGTTTCCTAGGTGTGCAATAAGGGGCTCAATGGGGACTTTTTGCATTCTTTCTTGTGAATTTGAGTTGAGTTGTGCATCCGAGAACCACTTAAGCATTGTGTGACTTTGAAATTGTTTCCTCATGAACCTGCGGAAAGGTTTAAAATTGAATACGAGTAGCTGCCCTTCTTTTTCTTGCACTATGGTCGTTTTGATCATTTGGAGGCCTCGTGTTCGTTGGTGTTACCTAAAGAAACAGACGAACCATTTGGGAGATGGAAAACCTTGGAAAGAGATGTGTTTAGTATATAGCCTAAAAATGGCTTTAAGGCATCCATTTGTAGCCTTACTACATGGGGCATCCATTCTTAACCTGGGAGATGCCCTCTGGCGTTGGAGATACCAGGTCGCTTGGAGAGGGTTTTGGTTTTTCAGAAGAGGCTGGTAGCACGGATGTGATGTTCGCGGACCAGGACAAGCTTAAAAAAAAGGAAAAAAAAAAAGTAGAAATGACTCTACTGAGGGCATTGGTTAATTTATAACCACATGTGATGTTCCTCTGGGCACAGGGTCTTGTTAAACTTGGGGTTTGCTGAGAGGCTAGTGCGCTTAATCATAAACTATGTAATACCCCCGATGTTTAAAAAAAATGAAAATTTACCATTTTGTTCCTAAAAAGTCAAATGTTGATTTTTTGTTCGGGAGATCTTATGGACATACTAAAAGGACCGTTATAAAGGTTTTGGCCTCCTGAGTACATAAACCGGCAGTACACCAAAATTAGAGAACGTATGAGGTTAGTTTGAGTTAAAAATTCTTAATGGGTACTTTGGTAATTGTTATTAAAAAGGCATTTTGATCTTTTTCCTAAGAAGATATTTAAGGAGTGACACATGCACTACGCCAAATTTGGCCATAGACTTCAGTGAAAACCCGGAGTATTAGGAACTAATGTTGTTTCTATAGGAATACACTTCGATTTTTAACTGAAGTGTATTCCACCTACATCGGTTTTTACTAATATATGATGTCTATGACTATTTTAACTATACTAAAAGTGATGACTTATGATGTCTTATGTGGGAAATGACATTAGTCACTTATTTACAACCGATGCCTTTTGTATTTAATAACATCAATCTCAACTTAAAACCCGATGTTATATTATTATTACAACTTCAATATTTAATAATAGTTTGATGTTAATTTTCCTTAAGACGTCAGATATTATAAAGTATTGATGCAATTTTTATAGCATAGACTTCAATTTTTTGTTTAAATTGATGTCATTATAGACTACCAACATCGGTTTTTTGTAATCTTTTGTAAGCTTTTTGTTTTTTAGCTATCTTTTTTATATATTCACCAACTTTAAAGAATTGAAATTAAAGACATCAATAATTACATAAATATGCATTGTTACTTTGCAAAAGAAAATGTTGATTCATGTAATTAATTAAATAAAAATGTGTTTACAATTTCATAATATTAGAAATAGTTATAAATCTAATACATCAATTTCAAGTGAACATTGCTCATATAATGTATCATATGCTACTCATATCACAAGTTCGTGTTAAGATAAAATTCAAATTATACTAAACAATCAAAGTGAATGCTAGAAGGTCAAACAAAAACACCTAAAATGTCAAACCCACCATATGACATGATCTGCCCATTCACTTCGAATCTCATCTAACTACTTTTGTGTATAACATTCCTTCCGTTTACCTGGATTATAATACTACGTACATAAAAGATGATACTAGCATTAGAAAAGACACGAAAACTATATGAAGTTATTGCATATCAACACTAATCCATAGCAACTCAATAGCAATACTAATCCATCAATAATGGAAATCTCAACATAACACTAATTCATTAATAACACTAATCCATAAATAACAATAATCCCAATACAACACTAATCCATGAACATAACACTAATTTATCAATAACGACACTAATCCATCAAAAGTAACTCAATAGCAACATGATTCCCAATACAACATTGATCCATCAGTAACACTAATCTCAGTACAACACTAACTCATCAACAACAATAATCCCAATACAACACTAATGCATTAATAGCAACACTAATCTATCAATAACAACACTAATCCAAATCTACCAATTACCTTGATGTGAAGGGAAGTTGTTGCATCTTCACACATTTCCTTCATATATCGCATCACACAATAGCTACATGTCTTTCCATCCATTTGCTTAGGAGCACTTTATAATAGCCAAATAATTCATCATTTCAATATTTTCTTTCCATCCATTTGCTTGAAGTATAATAGTTTAGATTTAAAGTTGATACTATTTTTAAATGGATTCAACGATAACATTTATTCCAAAAAAAATATGAAATTAAAAGAAACTTGAAAATTAATTTTCATTGCTCAAGCATAATAGTTTAGATTTAAAGTTTTAAACTTCATGACATCTCAAGAAAAAAAAAACTTATTTTCTTCTTTTCAATTTGGCCTTGTCATTCCCTTTTAAGATCATCAACTTCATAATATATCATCTCAAAATTATTAGATCTTTCCATGAACTCTAACCTTTTTCATATCGCTTAAAAAACAAAAATTTTGTAACCCATGTTCTTGGTTTTAAGAATTTTTTAACATGTTCTATATTCAAGGTTGAATTAGTGTAACTTACCTATGGATGAGCTCTCCCAACACGTCCTCTAAGAAATTGGTATATAATTTACCCAAATAAGTATCCTCACATCTAGAACGAGCAAAACCTGGCAAGCCCTAAGATCATCATTAGAGGCTTGAAAGTAAGGAGACAAGCCTTCTACTTTGGCTCTGGAATATGCAGAAGTGGCATTTCTAAAACTTCCAAATTATAGGGATATAATCAAATTGTGGACCCATAATGGTAATCATAGAAATATATTTATCATGACTCAGAGAATCTAATAGAAAGCATCAATCTCAAAAATCAGCAAAAGGGCGAAACGTACAGCTATAGTTGTAAATCAACATTATCACAAGAAAACTTGCGTTGAGTACTCCCTTGTGGTTCTGCCATAAAGAAGACTAATCTCATTAGATATGACATCATTACTAGCTCCCTTTGGACCATCTTTTAACATAAACGTATTAATGCACTCTAGCAAGCATTACTAGCTCACATTCAAGTAATCCAGCAAGCATTGTAAACAAATTACATGAAATGCTATAGAAAGCTACTAAGATCATGTAATTGGAGGAAATGTTATACCCAACTATCACTGCATTTTCATAGTCGATTATTGATTTCTATAAGAATAGAAGTAAGAATAATACAACGACGTATATAAAACTATAAACCATTGATTTCTAAAGAAATCCAACAGTACTTGGAGTATCGGTATGGAATAAGACAAATGAAGAACAAACCTGACCATTTGAACCATATGCAGTGTACAATAAATTTCCCTTCTCTTCATTTCCTTCGCATTTTCGAATTGTAACGACAAGAAAGGTTTTCTTAGTGGCACTTTGTGCTGCATAGAATGAAGGAAATTGAAATTATAGGCCAATCACACAATGACATACCAACGATAATTTTAGAATGCAAACCGGCTAACTAGATCAGATTAACATAGGAAATTCGTCCGCCACTGGAATAAAAATCAATTTCCTTCTTTGCTTCTTCAATGAAATTCAAAGCAGCCACAAGCCCCTTATTTTTAGGTCTACTTATCTCTGAGATTTATGCAAGAAAAATTGAAGGTGTGAACAGTTGTAAAAGAAAATGAAAATTGAAAATGAACAAAGTTATAGATAGAATAGAATATTCTTTGAAGTACAACCTTACCAAACTCATCCGTTGTTTGAGATAACTGACTATAGACTTGTTTACTTAGGCTAAGTATACCAAGTTTAGCGACTCTCCATTTAGCCAAAGCACATAGATAAACAAGTAACTTAACCTAATAGAAGGATGTGAAGGTTGGTTTTGCACATGGATTTAAAAGCATATTGTAGAGAGAAAGAAAGTGTAGAGCAACAAGAAACTGAGAACTGAAATGCAGCCATTTTGTGTAAAGTACCATATTTTTCTTTCGAAAAAATATATATTTCTAATCCTTTATATGGAGAGCTGTTTTGAGAAAAGAGATCTCCAACTATTTCATATGAGTAGAAGTACGAATAAATCAAAACAACTAAATAATTTGAGCATCCACTCAAATGGAAGTAAAACTATAGAAATAACAAGTGGGGAACTAGGGCCTACCTCTATCCCAATTTCATTCTTTTCATTCCCATTCAGTTTACTACGTTATCAATCACTAGAATCATGAACTGTTAAAACCACAAAGTGCTCCAACAACCATATGGCTTGCACCCAGCTAGACTGCAATGTAAAGATCTCGGTTAACTACACAGTGTAAAGTTTTTAGTAACATTGAAATGGATATAAAAGTACAGAGTCTAATGTAAGTAGTTTTCCACCAACTCAATACCTCATCCTAAATTTTTATGTCAAATTCCAAGTACAGTATTGGTACAACTAGAAGTCTATTTAAAAATATGAGTGATATGTAAGATAGGAAAAGTAGAGATAAACTTCATTACTTCTTCAAGAAGGGAATGCACAAGTTAAAGAAATTTGTTTGTCTAATAACTACCTACACAAGTACTCGATGCTGCTTCCAAAAATTGTGAAGGCACAAGTTAAAGGTCATTGGTTAAACACTAGGTTTAAGATTAACTAATGGACGCTATGTTTAAAGTTGGGGTGAAGTTGCCTGACACAACAATAGGGTAGAAATGTTCTTGCTTCCACTCAGAACTAGAAGTTGATTAAGTGATCCTCCCAGACGAACTCGACCATAAGAGAAAAGGAAGGGTCGGAAGCTTGAAACATCACCACACTTCTAGAATGAAAAGCATTCATCCATGTGAAACTTTAACCCAAGAATATGTTTCCTCAACAGTACTAATTTCCTAGTTTCAGTTTGAACATAATACTTCCACCAAAACTCCTAATACTCGTTGAGTCAGACATACCGATCTAGAAAACTGCGCGTTAACTTCTTGAGGTAAACTACGACAAAGTAGTAGCTTTCGAACTAAAACATAAGGTTAGTAAAAGAGCTCGGAGAAAAATTTCACTTGTATGCGTACCTGCGATTCTCGTTTAATCTCCCATGCCACAAGTTATACAAATAGAGATGACACACATTCCAAAACTCTGAGTGGTTAACTATGTAACACATTAATTAAGTCATGAACCCAGAACACAATGATAACTTGGGGGTAGAGAAGAAAAGTTAATCATGTTTGGAAAGAATTGTTGTTATCTAATCACAGTCAAAAGACATTTTAACTCTAAACTTGAATTCAACGATGAGTTAGAAATTTAAGGAAAAATTCACCAGATAAAAATTTTGATCACAACAACTGCGTTTGGAGACAGCGGAAAATAATCGTAAGCACACCAATAACGTGATAACAAAGAACTTCACCAGTAAGGGATTTTGTCAAAATTTAATTGTCATCAATAACGTGAACAATTGACCACAAAACTTCACCAGCACACCAATTCTCGTTGTCACCTGTAAAAATTCTCCAGGGCCTAGGTAAACTCGACTTAATGTTCTGATCGATGAATCAAAGTGAATACGAACTTAGTTAAATTAAGGTAAAATTACAAAACATGATCGATAGTACGCATCTAGATCACAATCCGACTAAATCATAGAGAGTACAGGATTCAAAATAATAAAATTCCTAATCATAAAACTATTCGAGATAACAAAGAACTTACACAAGGCATAATATCCGAGAATCAAATTCGATCAACTTATAGTTTCAAATACAATGGACACAAACGACTCAAAAAAAAAAAAAACCAATGTCACTAGTTTGATAAGGTTTGTTTTATCATAAGAGTAATACCCCAAAGAAACACGACAGGATTAAAAATATGTCAAGAAGGTCAAAACCTGATTATTCCAATGCTTCACTAAAACTTTTAAATAGTAAGAAAATGAAAGTGACATTAGTAACGTTCAAACATCAAAGAATTTTGGAAAACATTAAAAGAGAAGGAAGAACGCTGTCAAGAGTAGTCAAGCATGCAAGATAAGACATGTATGACGAAGTGTGAAATTAGATTGAGATACTTTAAAACACTATAATAACAGCAACAAGGAGAAAGCTATTAAATCAAGTTAACCACAATGGTCAATTGCAATAGTTGGAAATAATTTAAAAATTAGTATATGGTTTTAAGTATAATGAGTCAAAGTGACTGGGTAAACTATACAAGTATAAAATTGTAAAAAAAAAAAGTCCATGCAAATAGAACCAACTCAGGGTTTAACAAATCAGTTGAGGTGAACGTTACTTGTATCTAGAAGCATCATATCATAATATGTGCTACAACCATGATACCATTACCAATAAGAAAATTCACATAAATAGTAAAACACGATACGAAACTCAATAGTAAAGAAAACTTATTTGCAAGATGGTTAATAAATTGTAGCAAAGCCATGCTAGAGTAAACATAGTACTTAAAAAGAGCAACTGAAACAAGATGCATAAAACATGTAGCCGAAAAATAAGCAAACTATGCAACTCGATTGGATTCATTGGTACATTCATGAAAGATCAGTGCAAAAAGGAAGAAACAACAAGGATGACTGTGGTAAAACCTCATTCTGAAGGGACAAGTGACTACACATCCTACTAGATGGCCAAGATAAAAGTTTCCCCAAACTACAAGGTGGTACGAGAATTTATGGTATGTTGAGTAACCACAGTTCAAAAAGTCTAAACTTCCCTTCTCACATTAATTAGAGATTTCCTTACAAAGTAACCCAAAAACTCTGGTTTAACTGAGGATGTAACTAGTTTGCAATGGCTTTGATAGACTTTGTCTGAGAATCTTGAGTCTCTAGGTGAGTGAGCTCGTTAGAAAAAATCTAACGGAGTGATTTCCTAAGCTTTTGGGTTAACTCGAGATTAACTCCAACTTTCATAATGGTTTCTAAGATTTCACCTCTCGAAGTAATCCATAACCAAGCCTGATGCTTGATAGTTAAGTTGACATGTGCATCGTTGACTAACTCTTTCACACCACCTAAACGAGTTATAAACTCGTGAACACCACCTAAATGCAAAATTTGACAAGAATAGATCTTGACTATTTCGCTACTGAAGAAAAGATAGGTTGAATCAAAATTTCTTTTCTACTCGTGACTACTCTGGGTCACATCGTATGCGAGTTAAAACTAACATCAATTAATGATACTAACTGTTTGAGGAGATGCATTAACGTATAAAATCAGGATTTACAATCATCAAGTGTCCAAAACTAACGATGCATCCTAAAACTAAGCTCTGATGCCAATTGGCACACCCCGACCCAGAAAGTCCACCAGGATACCAAAATTGGGGTATGATGGCCGACAGCTAAACGGTGATACCCAGATGACAAAAGCCAAAAGATTAAAATGAACATTTTAGGAGGTCGTTGAAGCGTAATTAGGAAATTAGTAAAAAAAAAAACAATTAGCATTTCATTGCGACAATGAAAGTATAGAGCATAGTATACTATCTATTGCGATCATACAGTTCAACTAACTAGTTGAGTTCTCCCGATTTCCATTGCATCCCACGCAAACGACTAGTGTGAATGTCAGAGTAATTACTATAAACTTCTCAAAGTACATGAAGTATCACTGGGACTTGAGGGGTACAAAAACAAAAGTTGAGTGGACCTTACAAGTAATTCAATGTAAAATGACAGGTTATAAATATATTTTAACCCCTCAGTTTTGAAAACAACTCGAAAGTTAACATAGTAAAAAACATGCACTTTTACAAGAAATAATAATAAAATAATAAGCAGTCAAAAAACTTATCCCAACACATAAATATACAATGTACATCCCATTAGTCGCTCGAGTCATGCACACATGACATGCTTGTTATCTATAATCGGCTTATGTACCTTGACCACATGAAGGTTAGGTGCTAAACATCATCACCTTATGTCCTCTAGAGCTTGAGGACAAATTGGGGCTATTTAATTGATATTTGGGTGAGCTTGGATGATCGATCATGACAAGACTCCACCTGAAATACACTAGAAAAGTACATTTGGGTCCTGCTCCCATTTGAGAAGAATCAATTATACGTTGGGCCCCTTGTTAGACAAGGGATACATTTAATTTACTCTAGTTCATGCATCCACCAGCCTCGATTCATGTGCAACTTCCTTGGAGGGTCACAAAACCAAGGAAACATGTGAGTGGACAAAATAAACAGTTTAAAAACATATGTTGAAAACATCCATCTTTACCCTCCGTTTTCCAAAAACATGCATGCATACAAAAACCATTTCAAGAACCATTTTACTTCGATTGAAACAAAACACATTTGTAATCTCAAAATAAGTGAGAACATCCATATATCACAAACCAACTCAACCACGAAATACTAACACGTAACAAAATAATCGTCAAGCACATCAATGCCACATAATCGAACCATAACCACTGTCACATCAATTTATACATTTCACAGTCAACCCATCCTCGACTCACAATATCAAACACCAAATCACTACCCCACTAGCAGGCACACCAAAAATTCACTCAAGAACTGGAGCCCAGCTCGACGTCCGAGTCATCATAACACACTCTCAGGAACCAAGGCCCTACTCAACATCTGAGACTACCAAATATGTCAACACATCCACATGAGGTATCACAATCACATTCTCGCATAGTATCACACAATCAATCCATATCCAACATTATCACAGAATTCACATAAAGTCAACTCAACATCACCCCACAAGCACAACATCAATCATCACATAACAAGGGAATTACTAGTAGGCCATCACATACTCACTCGAGATTCGGAGCCCCGGACTCGACACCCAAGTGACAATTGACTTTGGATTCGAAGACTCTGGCTCGACGTCTAAGTCGCCAACACAACACTAGTCCCAAGTTTCAGAGTCCCGGGCTCGACATATGAGACTCACATCCAATCAACACAATCACAACAACAAATCACACATCAAAAGTTCTGAGAAACACATGCTCATATCACAACTCAATAGCACACATCATCACAACATATTACATCATGAATACCGAGAAACCACATATCCATATCATAACTCAAAACCATTGTCTTAATGAAACGACCCGTCCCGAATTCCGGGATTAGATTAGTGACTAATCAAGGATTAGGGAGATTAATCGGTGATTAGTGGGGTACTTTCGAACGGACGGTGCAAAATAAACGTTTTGCCCCTAGTCGTGGGCAAAATGACCGTTTTTCCCCTAGTCATGGGCAAAATGTTAACTTTTCATTCAGACGGTCAAATGGACTTTGGCCGATAATTGCGACGTAGTTTGGGACGTCACGAGTTCATATACAGGTGGCACGTTTGATTTCAACATTCGAGGAAGAAGTTATGACGTTCGGAAGTTCATGGGTATTTTGGTAATTGGGTTAAAAGGGGTAAATAGTTGACTTTTGACCTGGGAGGTCCGATGACCGAGGCCAAGGACCGTTACGTAGGTCAGGACGATACGAATCCGTAGACAGGCGGCACGTTGAGATCGGACTTCGAACGGGAAAGTTATGGGTAACGAAAGTTCGATTTCACTATGCATGTATTACGAGGCGAGGATTAGGTGGCAAAATCTGATTGGTTGAATTTTAAAATGGAACCCATGGATGAGTGACAAGTGTTACTCATCCCATTGGTCATTAACCCTAAATTGTGGATCTCACATTGATTGGTGAGATTTTGATTAAAATAATATTAATAATATTATTTTATATTTCCCACCCATCACATCTTTTAATCGTGGCCCTTCATCTTATCTTTCCCTCTCATCAACCACCGTTCATGCCTCTCTTCTTTTCACCTCCATTAGATTTCATCATTTTTCTTCTTCTTCAAACCCGACCACCCTCTCCATTCTTTCCCAAAAACAACACACAACCTCACCACCATATCTTTGTGTTTGTGTGAGACACCTTGAGCATGACTGAGAGAGTGAGAGGTGATGATGAAGGAGGCATGATGGTGGCTTTGACGGTGAGGGCTGACACGCACGGTGGCTGGGAACCCGCGAGGTAAATTTAAGTTCAAATTTGGATTTTGGGTTCTAAAGGGTCTGGGTGGTTTTCACTAATGGGAATGGGTTTCTGGAGGTCATACGAACCGGTTGGGATCGAAAAGGGAGGCTTGGACGGCCGGGAATGACGATGAACGGCGGAGGAAGTCACCATCGCCATTGTCGATCAAGGAGGTACAATTTTCGTGGGTTTTCTTATACTTTTAATAGTTAAATAGATAGGAAATGGGAAAGGGAAGCTTTAGGAATTAAAATGGACAAGGATGGACCAAAAATGGATGAGATTGGACCCTGGACCGGTCCAGACCGATCCGGTCTGGTTCAAAACCAGAGGACCGGGTTCACGCGAGGTTAGGGATGAACAGTGCTCTGGCGCGTGGCTTTCATGCGCAGCCCCTTTGGGCGCGTGTGAGGGCGTTTGGTGGGTCCTATAGGGAAGTGTTCAACATGTGAAACACTCTATTTGATGTAACTAACATTTTAGGACTGGTTTCGTGTCGATCAGACACCGTCTCGATAATGTTCGGGACATTCGAAGGTTTAGGGTCGAGTTTAAAAATACTTAAAATTTTCAGAAAATTACAGGGCTTCAATGAGAGGTTAATAAGGTAGTTAGTAACCCTCTAGATTGATTTGGATAGGTTTAGGAGTCCCAGTGATGACGATTAGCCCGGTGAGGCTTATGGCACACAAATCGAGGCGGTAGCTTAGGACGGTCTGTGAGTAGACCTTGATTTCTAAAATTTGATGCATGCATAAATGTTTTATATGGTTTATAAATATGATTATATGATGATGAATTGGATGGTTATGATTTATATGATTTCACGCATTTCGAGGTAATTTACGTGCTTACACGTAAGTCGAGATTTTCGGTTTTGCACTGATTTTTCATGCTTATAGTTTTGGAAATGATTTCATGAAATGGTTTTGGATTTGAAAAGGTAAACTTGGGTTCGAGACCCATTTGTTTTGGAAACCCTCGGACTCGAAGTCCTTTTAGTGACGTTCTTGGGCTAGAGGCTCAATTGGTTCTTGAATCGATTTTGGATTTGGAAATATGGATCGGGCACGAGACCCATTTGATTTACAAACTCTCAGACTTGATGTCCATTTGATTTAACAAGGCATCGGGCTGGAGGCCCAGTTAGTTTACGTATCGGGCTCGAGGCCCAATTGGTTTGCGTATCGGGCTCGAGGCCCAATTGACTTACGTATCGGGCACGAGGCCCATTTAGTTATGAAATTGGGCACGAGGCCCATTTGGTTTAAGATATCGGGCATGAGGGCCATTTGGTTTACGAAATCGGGCATGAGGCCCAGTTGGTTTACGATTCGGGCCGGAGGCCCAGTTTGTATGTGGATTCGAGCTTAGGGCCCAGTTAAGTTTTAAGATTGTGATTTCGGGTAAGGGACCCATAAATGGATTTCTGGTTCATGACAGTTTATGGGGACCAGTATGAACCCTTGAAAGGTCTTTATTGGTTCATGACGGCTTATGGGGGCCGAGCATGAACCCTTGGAAGGTTTTTCGTATACCATCCATTATATATGAATTGTCTCCTCCGGGGAGGGTCGTTGACCTGGGTGGACCCCGGAGTAGTCACGGAGCACTAATTGAGTGGAGTCGCCCCCGTTGGGTTCCTTACTCTCAGAAAGGCTATGGATTATAACCCCCAGGGAGGGTCATTGATCTACGGACATTGACCTGGGTGGACCTTGGGGAGACTTGGGCTTTGAGACCCCGGGTAGCACGCTCGTAGCTCTAGATACCGTGATAGGATTGGTTATTTGAAATATATGATAAACATGATTTCAATTGGTTTGCGAAGTTATGTTTTATAATTGATAAATGGATTTGAGCTGAGATCCCACATATTTTATTATGTTATGGTTTTCTGTAATTAGTTTTGGGCAGGAGCCCGTATGGATGTGGTTGTTTAAACATATGTGATTGGATAAATGGTTTTACTATGCATGCATGCTTTTTAGTGAAGGGCATAAAGGTCTTGATAAATGTGTTTTAATGAATTTATTACTTTTTGTCCACTCACAGTCTTTCTGTTTTCAATGCCTTTCAGGTTGAATACCGTGCAGATTGTAGCAGAGACCGAGACATCACATACCTCCTCCAGATCCTGGCGTACTCTGGAAGCCAGAAGGCTAAAGATTTTAATTTTCCCTGATCTGACACTCCGTGTCAGACGGGATCAGTAGTGTCCCTCTTTAATCCTGGGGGGATTGGGACAGGTCCTGACAGGTGGTATCCGAGATGGGTTGTCTCTATGCAAGCAACCGTGTAGCTCTTGGAGTGTCGCGCAGGTCGAGAATGTGATGTCTCTATGGACTGCAGTTTGTTATCAACCTGATAGTTAGGATTCTGGTACGATAGTTAGTAGGATTGAATCGTGGAACATCTTGGTTCGGCATTTGATGACGGGGTTGTCATAGTTCTCTCGTGGATGACAGTGTGGGACCATATGAAAGGATTAACGTAACAGTACTTTAGAGATTTGATCATGAGACGGTTAGTTGGGATCGTCTTTCACGATGTTGTAGGCTCGGTTATGACGATAGTTTAGAGTTGTGACCATTAGATGGTCGGATTTTGTTGAGTTAGGTGGCTATACTGGTGAGAGCAGCCGGGTTCGAGGAACCCTAGTTGAACTTACGGTAGGATTGGATTGACGTCCTTACGATGTCGAGACCGCGAGGTCGGTCAGATTGTAGATTATACTGCCTTCTGCAGTTGGGTTTAGAGGAACCCTAGGTAGTGGTCGTGGAACACTAATGTAGGATGTATGGTTCAGAAAGGTGAGTTGGCGAGTGGTTTGACTTGACGACTTTTTGGAGTCGTGACCGTCGGTCGGTCTAGTCATGTTAACTTTAGTGATGGGACTATACTCTGCAGTCGAGGTTGTAGTAATCGATTAGACCTAGTTAGTCGTCGTACTGCTTTAGTGGTGATGGATAATTGGTGCAGCTAAGGTCATGAACGAACTAGTAGACGACATTTGTTGAGTTGAGTTATGACTGGTTAAAGTTTGGTTGGACAGGTTATCATGGTTGGTACTTGTCGATGGAATCCCGGAGTTGGGATATAGAGTAGTAGTACGGGCGGTTGATTCCGTTGGATGCGGAGTCTCGATAACAATGTCTGGTGGTTAGGTCTGCACGAGTCTGTGGCAGGCACTACTACCGAGGATGGATATAGTTGTAGTTGTTGGGAATGGGGGACATTCGGGGAACGTTTCCTTTTCTTGTATGAGATGTTAGGATGACTTTACCCAGAGTTGTTGGGTACGAGGGAGATAGAGTTTCTCCCATTCGAGCAGAGGTACGGGGGTCATCGCTCGGTATGAGCGAAGATACATGGTTGTCTAATTCACATATTGTGTGCTGGTACTAGTGTTGGTGTTGGTGCCGGTGATTGTGATGACGATGAGTCACGAGCCGGGATGTGACTCCGTCGAGATGGGCATGTGTTCAGTATTTGTGGTCCGTCAGTGGATCATGGATAGGGTTAGGCTGGTTATGGACACGTGGTTGATGTCCGAGTGTATTGGTTCTGACATGGTTGGAACTTTGGAATCGAGAGAGGTTGCGATTGAGGTAACGAGAGGAGTACAGGTTTTCCGCATTGGTGATGGGTATTTCGAGGTCATTAGGGTGACTTCTCAGGTTCTACCATGGTAGATGTTGGTTGTGTCACCAGTACATTGGTCGTGTATTGGTTGGTGGACCCGGGATTTGTCTTAGGTCATCAGCAGGAATTGGGTATTTCAGAGTTAGGTGGTTGAGATTTCTCATTTTCTGCTTGGTGGCAGATGATGTTAGTTTACATGGCGTGGTGAGTACAACAAGTGTTTGCATTCACGTAGGGTGAATGTTGATGTCATCGTTTTGGATCATCCTTTATTTTCATAGGTGGAATGTCAAGGATCGATACGAGGTAATCGGAGAGGACCCACAGTCTCGACGTGTCTCGTCGTTGACTATTCTACTTAGATGTGGGAATTGAATGAGGAGTGATGTGACCGACGAAGGATTCAAGAGGGTGTTAGACCCTATGATCAGATTTCATGTGGATTGTTAACTGAGTGAGCAGGTGTGGATCCAAGGTGGATCGAGATTGTGATGTTGAGGACTTTGGGCGTCGTGACGATCGAGAATCGTGACGCTTATGGTCGAGTGACTGTGGGACTCGAAATAGATAATGGGTTGGAGTTTTGTTCTGTCTAGTACTGGATTGAACAGATGGACTCCATTATTGAAACAAGATTGGCTACGACTCAGGTTATAGGCTGGTTGATGGATGAATGTACGTACCCTTATGTTGTTTGAGGAATGATACTGGGCAGGCTTGTGGTGCCTGGTGACGGTATATAGGATATACCAAAGGTACGTTGGTGAGCGTGTTGGTAGTCGGCTTAGTTCCGATATCATTGGATTAGTTGAGGACGTGAACTGGATATTGGATACCGTGCACTAGGTCATGGTATTTCTGATGGGTCCAGTTACACACAGGTTGAGTGAGTTGGTGGTTAGTGTAACCACAAGTATGATGTCAGTTTTTGACTGGCGACTGTCAAGTGGTGACAGTTTGTCGGATGCGTCAGCGAAAAGGGTAGATTTGTCAAGTGGTATCAACTCGGAACGTGGGACTACTGTCATTCGACATGGTCGAATGTAGTCGATGCTACGTGAGTATTAGTGGAATGTCTGGATGCGAATAGGTATTGTTCTGGTTAGTTGGTGTACAAGTGTACATTTGTTGTGAGGTCGAATCGTTTTCCACGAGGTGGATGTGGAATTAGGATACTTGGAATTTCGAGGACGAAATTAATTAAGGAGGGAAGGTTGTAACGATCCGTCCCGAATTTCGGGATTAGAATAGTGACTAATCAAGGATTAAGGAGATTAATCGGTGATTAGTGGGGTACTTTCGGAAGGACGGTGCAAAATGATCGTTTTGCCCCTAGTCGTGGGCAAAACGTTGAATTTTCATTCAGGCGGTCAAATGGACTTTGGTCGATGACTGTGACGTAGTTTGGGACGTCACAAGTTCATAGACAGGTGGCACGTTCGATTCCGACATGCGAGATAAGTTGGATTCCATCAGGAGTTGTAGACGTGCGAGATTCAAAATTTCGGGGACTAAATTCTTTAAGGGGGTAGATTGTAACGCCCCGTTCCAGAAATCAGGTTTTGTTTAGTGATTAATGACGGATTAGTGTATTTAATTAGTAATTAGTTAGACGATTTTGGACGGACTGTGCGAAATGACGATTCGGCCCTTGGAAGGGCACAAATGTTGACTTTTAGTTTGGAAGGTAAAATGGACTTTGATTGATGACCGTGGCGAAGTTCGGGGCATCACGAGTTCATAGACTAGTGACACGTCCGATTCCGACATCTGAAGAGGAAGTTATTACGTTCGGAAGTTCAGGGGCAATTCGGTAATTTAGCTAAAAAGGGGGCAATTGTTGACTTTTCAAACGACATGGAATTATTATGTATTTCGAGGACCATTAGGTAGGTCTCGGTGTCCTGAGTACAACGACAGGCGGCACATCATCTTCGGACTTCGGGTGATTTGGTTATGGGTCTAAAGGTACGAGGGGTAAAATGGTAATTAGGACATAGAAGGGAAAAATGGTCTTTTGGCAGTTTGATGATGTGGGCAATCAGATGAGGACACCAGGGCTTGGAAGATGGGATATTTTTGGCAGGAAACCATTGAGATGAGGACACCTGTCCACTCTCCAGTGGCTTCTAGCCAAGTCTCACACGGTCTGAGTTATTTTTAATTTGGTAGATCGATCAAAAGGAGGGAAAACAGAGACAGAGAAAAATTGTCCATCTTCAGTGTGAGTCGTGGGTGTGAGTTTATTATGTCTGAGTGAGAGCACAGAGACGTGTGGTGACTTGAGTGTTTGTGTTTAAGCGAAGGATTGAGTGAGAAAGTGTGTGAACAGTGAAACAAACCCAGAAAACCGAGAGGGCTAACTGTGAACAGCCGTGGGCTAATTCGATCAAACCCATCGAAATCTAGTTTGTGGTAGTGATCAGTGCGCAGAAGGGAACCTAGAACATTGTCCATTCATGGTGGAAGTCATGGTAGAGGACAGAGAGCAGGTATGTTGTCTCGATTCCTCTGTTTTTCCAGAAATGATTCAAGGTGAGAATCGACAGGTTTTCTAGGCTGTTAAGTAACTCTGATGACCTTTGCAGTCGTATAAGGTTCCTATTGAACCCAGGAAGTCGAAACCATGGTCGGAAATGTTAGTGGTGGCCGGAAACAGAGGGCTGGAAAACTCAGAGTTTTGGTTCGACTTTGGAAGGTATGAAATAAGATTCATTTATACGTTTTAGTTAGTTAAACCAGTTCTAAATGTTGGGACGAAGCTAAGGATGAAAACAGATTTGAAATTGGGTTAAAAATGATAGGAAACCGGCCAGGCCGGTTCTGCCTGGACCGGACAGGCCTGGATCGGGTCGAAGCAAGGTTGAAGATGACACTGTAGCAGCGCGTGAGGCCCACGTGGAAAAAATTTTGAGGATGTTCCCAACATGACTTTTAAACTATTCGATGTAACGAACATTTAGGGATTGGTTTCGAGTCGATCGGACATCGTCTCGATATGTTTCGGGATGTCTGAAGTTTTTAGGGCTAGGTTAAAAATAGTTAAAAATTCGGAAAAATTACGGGGTTTTAGTAGAAGCTAATTAAAGTAGTTAGTGTCCTTATTATGGGATTTGGACAGGTTCAGGGAAGCCGATGATAGTAGATTGGCCGGAAAAGCATAATTGCACGCGTATCGAGGCAGCGGCGAAATGGTTTGTGAGTGGACTTTGCTTTCTAACTTATGATGCATGCATATATATTTTTATATGTTTTATATACGCGATTCTATGATTTACTTTATGATCTTGATGGTTTACGATTTTACACGTATTTCGAGGTAATTATGGAATTTCACGTTTTATGAGATTTCGATTGATCTTGTGATTTGATCATGGTTTTAATGGTTTGATTTCGGGATTCAAAATATGATTTGATTTCAAGGATTTGAAATGGATTTCGGAAAAGTGATTTCGGGCTTGGAACCCTGTTCATGAGATTTCGGTTTTGAAACCGGATTTCGGAAACAATGTTTCGGATTTGGTTTTGAGACTTGAAAAGGGAAATCTGGGTTTGGGTTCGGAATGATGGTTCCGAATGCTAGCTTACAGAATCATTGTTGCGAATTCGGATAAGGATTTTCTATAGTTTTCACTGCTGATTGAAAAATGGTTTTGGGTTTAAAGACCCGAAAAAAGAAAAGAAAAACCATTGGATCTGGTTTTGAGTTTAAAGACTCGGTTGATTGACGGGGGAGGACCCTGAGTTGATATGTTTTGAGTTTAAAGACTCGGTATATGTTTTGAGTTTAAAGACTCGGTTATGATATACCCCTCGAGGCCTGTGATTGTGTTTTGAGTTTAAAGACTCGTTGATATCCCCGGAAGGCCTGATTATGCGCATGGTTTTGAGTTTAAAGACTCGGGCTCACTTGAGATCTAGTAACTCGCATGATTGATGTTTTTCACTGGTTCTTCATTGGTTTTCCGATGTTTTGGGCAGTGGCCTGGATGAATTGGATTTGATGAGTTTTGGGACTGAGTTCCCGTACTTTGAGATCGATTTGTGATTTAAGGCTGAGGCTTGGATTTGACTAACGGATTTGATTCGGGTTGTCAAATGGTTTTCATTGATGGTTTTTGATATGAAATGATTTCGTGACATGAATTTTATATGCATGCATTGGTTTTTACATGGAGGGTATAAATGAATTTTTTTTTAAAAACTGTTTTCTTGAACTATACTTTATTTTGTGCACTCACATCCTTTTCATGTTTTCGATACCCTCCAGGTTGTAGCGGCACAGACTGTTGGTCGAGAGAGACGGAGACATCACACACGAGATCCACAGTAAGTTCCATACACTCTAGGAAGGCCGGAAGCTTTTGGACGATCAGACAGAGTTTCCCTTGTCCGACTTACGTGTCATATGGAGGTTGGACGTCAGTTTAGCCTTCGTGTCATCCGTAAGTTAGACGGGAGCAGGATTTAGCCCTTCAGCCAGGGGGATTGGGGGCGGGTCCTGACAATTTGGTATCAGGGTAGGATTTAGCCCTTACACCTTGACAGGACCGCCCCCGAAGGGACATTAAAAACCGTGCCCGGTCCAGCTCCCGTCTGACAAGTCGACTAAAATCCCCAACTAACCCTCAGTGCTTGCCAAACCAGGGATAGCCACACGCGTACTTACTCATGCCTCCGCCTCTCGATCAGCCTCTAACAATGCGCCACGACCTGGAGGGTCAATAAAAACACAAAAGGTGTGAGTGCACAAAAATAAATGAGTTTACAGACAGTTACAGAAAACGTTTCTACCCTCCACGTAAAACCAATGCATGCATTCGAAAATCATTTCGCAATTCTTTTCATTTCCAACATTCGAAAAAGCATGTATGAAAATCAAAACATTTTCCTTTTTTCTTAACCTTCGGGTTTTAGCCCGCAATCAAAACACAAGGCCTCCGCCCAAAACCTTGAATCAAAACCAAATACACAACACAGACTCAATTCATCAAATCTTATAAACCGGGCCACTGCCCAACACATCCGAAAACCCAATATTACCAAAAATCCAGAATTTGTCCTTTCGAAACGTTAATCAACCAAATCATGTAAAAAAAATTAATTAACAAAATCAAGCTGTTGGATCCTTCCGAGTTTTTAAACTCAATATCATTATCCGAGTCTTTAAACTCAATATCAGGCCTTCCCGAGATATCAACGAGTCTTTAAACTCACGAGTTTTTAAACTTAACATAGGCCTCGGGGGTATCACGATAAATGAGTCTTTAAACTCACGGGTCTTTAAACTCAATTCGGGTCTTTAAACCCATTTTCGGGCCTACTCCCGTTATCAATCAACCGGGTCTTTAAACCCAAAACCGGATCCAACAATCACACCGGGTCTTTAAACCCATTTACGGGCCCGCCTCCGTTATCAATCAACCGGGTCTTTAAACCCAAAAACAGATCCAACAATCATACCAGGTCTTTAAACCCATTTTCGAGCCCGCCCCCGTTATCAATCAACCGGGTCTTTAAACCCAAAACTGGATCCAACAATCATACCGGGTCTTTAAACCCAAAACCATTTTATTAAGCACAATAAACCAGGATCCCTTACGATCCGTTTTCCGAAAATCATTGCGAAATCACATATCATCATAATAGGACTCATGTCCGGATTTCACATTTCAAATCCCCAATCACATCCGTTTTCCATTTCCGAATTCGAATTCGTAATAACGATTCCGTAAGCCGGCATCCGGGACCGCCATTCCGAACCGAAACCAGAAATCCATTTTTCATCCTTCCGAAAACCGAAATCACCTTTATCAAGATTACTTTCAAGCCCTGGGCACCAAGCTTGAAAACATCTTTTCAAAATCCATTTTAAAATCCTCGAAATCACAAATCTCAATTTAAAGTCCGATTTCAACATCAAACATTGATCAAATCACAATATACCCAAAACCTCGTAAAACGTGCAAAACCACAGAATTCTCAAAAACCGTGTCAACACCGTGAGTCACACTCATAATCATAACAACATTCTTAAAACATCCTACGCACACATCATGCAAAATCGTTCATCACACCATCATCAAAACATAATAGAGACCATAGTCTCGAAATGCGTGTAATCGCATAGCATATCGAAAATACGTAAAAACACGGAAATCGAAATCACCACGAATCACAATCATAAGCATAGTCATAGAAATCATAGAAATATTTATGCATGCATTAAATTTTGAAAGCAAAAGTCCACTCACACGCCGTCCTTAATGCTCGGTTTCACGCCGCACGCGTTCCCGTAATTTCGACTATTTTCAGAAAACTCGAACCCTATCCGAAATCACTTTTCAGGGTTACTAAGGTCTCAAATAACATCATACTAATTTCCCAAAATTTTCCGGGAATTAATCGTTAATTAAAAACGTAACCTTAACCTTCGGACCCTTGGAATAACATCGAAACAGTGTCCGATAAATTCAAAACCAACGCTATAATGCTCGTTACATTGTATAGGATAAAATTCGTTTTGAACTCACCCTGAAAAACAGTCCCACGCCCCGTCACGAGCCGCCGCAAGCGGCTGCGCGTGAAACCCACGCGCTGCTACAGTGACAGGCACTGTTCATCGTCCTTACCCGTCCAGCAGCTAAACGGGTCATTTAACCCGCGTGAAGACCCGGCCAAATCCCTGCGATAATCAACTAGTTTCCCTCAATTGAACCCTCAATTAGGATTGAAATGAACTTAATTAAAGGTCAGTGACATCCATTTCAATCGTCACGGCCAAAAACTAAATCAATTGACCTCATGTTCTAATCACGGTTCAACGTTCCAGTTCAACAAACCGTCACCGTTTTCCTTCAATTAATTGGTTAGAGAGCATCGAAGACTTATTTTGAGGATTATTTTGAAATCAATTTTGTAAGAACTTACCTTCAAATCCAAAACTCAATGCTCGATTTTCCTCCCGGTCACCAGGTCCGATCAGAATCCATAACAGCATCATGTCACCTCCCAATCGCTCTGGATCGACTCGACTAGATCCCAGGGGGATAAATGAGGCCTTAATTTTCCATGGGCCGGCCTATATGTCAGGACCCACCCCGGTTTCACCCCGAAAACCGAGGTAAATCCTGCTCCCGTCTGACACCCCGACACAAACTGTTAGACGCAGGAGAAATTATATCAATATCCCGAAGACAAGTTTTTACAGAGCATAGTACAAAATGCACGGAAAAGAAAAACCGATAACCTAAATACACGCACGCGAAAAAATTTGAAACACTCCGGGATCCCTCTCGTGACTTCTATGCCTCAAACGCTGCCTCGACGCCAAGACCACGCGCTAGCTGCACGACCTGGAGGGCAGTTAAAAACAGAAGGTGTGAGTGGACCATAAATAAAAGAAAAGTTTCCGAAACCATTTATAGGAAAACCGGGTTTAGCCCTCCGTTTTGAAACCACATGCATAACCCAGTTCATAAAACAGTTATAAACCAAATCACCATAAAACCACATCATAAGAAACAGAAAAACTATAAAACAGTTATAGAAATCATATCACGGTATCATAATTCGTGAACATCAAATCATCATTTTACGATCAAACCTGCTGGACCTATCCGAGTCTTTAAACTCCCGAGTCTTTAAACTCAATCCGGGCCCGTCCCCCGGCACTATGGCTCGAATCTCACCTCCCAGGCCCAATTCAAATCTATGACACTTCTCGGCCTCAATAGCCACAAACGCAGGAGCAAATCTAGACAACATCTGAAATTTATGTTCGTACTCAGCCACTGTCATATTCCCTTGCTGGAGCTGCAGAAACTCCGCCTCCTTGGCATCTCGGAAAGAACGAGGATAATACTGCTCCAGGAACCGTTCCCAAAACGTCTCCCAGGTCACCGTATGGGCATCCCGGCCAGACAACTCGAGGGTATACCACCACTCATACGCCGCACCATCCAGTAAAAATGTAGCCAGTAACACCCGATCCTCCGGTGGACAATGCATCACTACAAAGATCCGATCAAGTCTCGTGATCCACCTCTGAGCTTCCTCAGGATCAGCCCCACCACTAAAAGTAGTAGCCCCGAGCCGCTGGGCTCGCTCATTAGTAGCACTCTCTGTCAGGACCCGTCCCAAATATCACCTCGATACCCGGGATGAACCCTGCTCCCGTCTGACAATCACACTTACAGTACCAAAAATAACCTTAATACAACTATAAGCATAACTATCAGACGAAGGAGTAATATATACAACAGTAAGCCAGAGCATAGTTCTACAAAATGGGCACCAAAAGTCCTACAAGTCTAAGTCCGCAACGGAAGAACGTCGGAAGCTCTATGCCTCGATATCTGCCTCAACGTTCACCCCAGCGCTATCACCACGACCTGGAGGGAAATAAAAAAATAAAGAAGGTGTGAGTGGACCGAAAGGAATAAAATTTTTAAAAACCGTTTACCATCAAATCAAAGTAAGGAAATATAATCATTTGTTCCCTCCGGTTTAAAACCAGGCATGCCCAACGAAGTATGAGAAAAATCATAATATGAACATCATAAGAAACAGAAACACTATAAAACATCATAAGAAACAGATACTCTATAAAACATCATAAGAAATCATGGTTCAGCATCAAAGCATCATTTCCGATTAAACCTGCTGGACCTATCCGAGTCTTTAAACTCCCGAGTCTTTAAACTCAATCCGGGCCCGTCCCCCGTCAATCAATATCCGGGTCTTTAAACCCATATCCAGATCCAGCAAATCCAATCCATTTCAGTGTAAAACCATTCCGAAACCCATCACCAAATTCGAATTCGGAATCCCTAGTTCGAAGCCCTTTCGGCGTTCAGAACCGACATTCCGAACCCAAATCCGGAAAAAGAATTCATGTTCATAAAAAAACCATAGGAAAATCCCAAATCATATTCCACAACCCATTTACCATCATCAGAAAACGTTTTTAGGTTGAATTTCTGAATTATAGCATCAAAGTCTGAAAACCCGCTTTTTCTCGAAAAACGTGCAAAATCCCAAAAACGTCTCGAAAAACGTGCAAACATCTCAATCACATATAATCATCATCAGGACATGACAACACACATAAAATCATAAAACATTGATAAAAACAGTTAGGCATGCTCGGAAGTAAGAAAGAGTCCACTCACAGTTCAGAACAAATCACTCGCGCCCTGTGCGCTCCTCAACCGTCTCTGGTGTCTCCCGTCCTGTCAATAGATACCAAATAGGGTCACAATTACATCAAGGATACCTTCCCTATTTTCCCCAATTTTTCGGGAATTTAATAATATTTTAATCCTAAACCCTAAGCCGTACGGATTCCCGAATCATCCCGTAACACCGTCCGATTAACCCGAAAACTATACCATTGGATTCGTTAGAACATTTAGGACTAAACTCATGTTGGAAGCTTGGCCGGATTCCTCCCCACGCGCCTCCACGCGCCGCCCAAAGTGGCTGCGCGTGGGCCTCACGCGCCTGCTACAGTGCCACCGTCTTCCTTGCTCGAACCCGGTTCGCACCAAACGGCAACCCGGACCGGCGAGAGCCGTTCTCCACCGTCCGGCCACCATTTCCCCTCCTATCTTCACCTAAAGCTTCGTCCACTCTCAAAGAATCCATCCCCCTCACTCCCTTGGTTCGACTCGACCCATAGCTTCACAACTGAAGCTCGAAAGAAAAACCAAACAATCCTCTGTTTTTCTTCCCGGCCACTCAGCACTTCCCCCTTCACGGTGGTCATTCTAGACTCCTCCCACGACTTCACTGAACCACACACAACTCACGGGAACCCTCGATTCACCCTCTAACTCCACGATTTCCCGTTTAAAATTCACGGCCAAACAGGGTACAGAGTACCCGCCGTCGCACCACCTCCCACCGTGAACTTCCCCGTCACGGCAACCGTCATAAACGACTCCTAGGACCTCCCTAAACCTCACTTCACTCATCAAACCCTTCGATTCTAGCTCTAGGTCCACGACTTTTGAAATGAAAATCCACGGGAAAACAGAGCAAAAGAGGTTACCCTTCGATTCCGGCGCCGCCGTGAGAACCGGCACCTACCACGGTGTTCGTGGAACTCCCCGTAGCCTCCTGAGTCTCCTAGTGGCTTGAATCGATCCACCACACGGCACCGCAGCCACCACCGTCCACTGCCTCCTCTGTTTCTTCCAAATATCCAGCCGTCCACCACGTCGCCTCCGTGCACGGTTGCAACTCCAAACCACGATCACCAGCTCCTCCTTGCCTCACTGTCTCTCTCTCAACTCACTCTTTACTCTCCCTAGCATCAAAACCGATCACCGCCTCACCCAACTCTTCTCTCTGTTTCCTGTTTTCTTCGAAGGTGTGCACGGTTCAAATGAGGGTAAAGTGTGGCCGTGCACACTTGAGAACATAATGGAACCATCCAGTCCCCTGCACGTGTCCACCATCCATAGGCCAGCCCAAAAAATCTCTGCCACTTGCCCTTATCTGATTGGGCTGAGGGAAAATGACCAAAATACCCCTCCTGCACAAATTACCATTTTACCCTCAGACTTTCCAGACCCGTATCTTTTCCGTCCGACGTCCGATGACAGTGTGCCACCTGTCGTTGAACTCAGGACGTCGAGACCTATCCAACGGTCCTCGGTCTACGTGAAAATCACAAGTCCTCCAAAAAGTCAACATTTCCCTCGTTTACTCAAAATTACGGTAACGCCCCCAACCTTTCGTACATCATAACTTTTCCTCCGGTTGTCCGAATCGAACCTGCCACCTGTCTACGGACTCGTGACGTCCTAAACTACATCACGGTCAAGGGCTAACACTCATCCAATCGATAGTACAAAAAGTCAACTTTTCGTCTACTATTCATAAGGGCAAAATCGTCCTTTTTTACAAAACTTCACAAAATTTACATTTTTACCCTTCCCGAAGGTACGGGTTGTTACAATCTACCCCCCTAAAAAGAATTTCGTCCTCGAAATTCAGGGAAATAAATAAGGGTACTGTTCCCGCATCAAGGCCTCGGGTTCCCAAGTAGCTTCTTCGACCTGATGATTCCTCCACAATACCTTCACTAAGGGAACCGTCTTCCTTCGCAAAACTTTATCCTTCCGATCCAAGATTGCAACAGGTTGCTCTTCGAAACTCAAGTCTTCCCTCAGTTCCACTGGTTGTGCTTCCAGAACATGCGAATCATCCCGAATATACTTTCGAAGCATAGAGACATGAAAGACATTATGTACCTTTTCCAAATCTGCTGGTAAGGCCAAGCGATAAGCTACAGGACCAATTCGCTCCAAGATCTCATACGGTCCAATGTAACGAGGACTCAACTTCCCTCGTCTGCCAAATCGTACAATTCCTTTCCAAGGAGATAGCTTTAGGAAAACCCAGTCTCCTACAGCAAACTCCAAATCCCTGATCCTACGGTCAGCGTAGCTCTTTTGGCGGTCCTGCGCTGCCTTCAATCGATCCCTAATCAGTGCCACTTTTTCCTGAGTAAGCTCCACCAGCTCAGAAGTAGTCAACCTCCTCTCACCAACCTCAGTCCAACACAAGGGAGTCCGACACTGCCGCCCATACAAAGCCTCGTAAGGAGCCATCCCAATGCTCTCCTGATAACTGTTATTGTAGGCGAACTCCATCAAAGGCAGATGTGATTCCCAAGTACCCTGAAACTGAAGCACACAAGCTCGCAACATATCCTCGAGAATCTGAATAGTCCGCTCAGACTGCCCATCTGTCTGAGGATGAAAAGCAGTACTGAAGTGTAATTTAGTCCCAAAAGCTTCCTGTAAGCTCTGCCAAAATCGAGAAGTGAATCTCGGATCTCTGTCAGATACTATCGACTCCGGAGTCCCATGTAACCGAATAATCTCATTTATAAACAACTGTGCAAACTATTCCAACCTGAAGTTCTCCCGTACTGGCAAGAAATGAGCAGACTTCGTAAGTCGATCCACAATAACCCACACACCATCATGTCCCTTCGGTGTTCTCGGAAGCTTGAACATGAAATCCATAGTCAGGTGATCCCATTTCCACTCGGGGATCGGCAAAGGTTGCATTGCTCCATAAGGTCTCTGCCGCTCGGCTTTTACCTGTTGACAAATCAAGCATCTACTGACATACTCTGCAATCTCACGTTTCATCCCTGACCACCAGTAATGCTCTCGAAGTGTACGATACATCTTGGTCCCACCAGGATGCATCGCATAAGCTGAACAGTGAGCCTCATCCAGTATCACCTTCTTCAAAGCTTCATCCTCAGGTACACACAACCGTCCATTCTTAACCAAGGCTCCATCCTCACGAATCTCAAAATCCTGTCTCTCTCCAGCCTCTACCTCAATCCGAATGATGCCCAGAATAGGGTCCTCAAACTGAGCATCAATCACCTGACAAACCCAACAGACTCGACAAACCTATGCTCGGATACCAATTGTCAGGACCCACCCCGGTTTCACCCCGAAAACCGAGGTAAATCCTGCTCCCGTCTGACACCCCGACACAAACTGTCAGACGCAGGAGAAATTATATCAATATCCCGAAGACAAGTTTTTAGAGAGTATAGTACAAAATGCACGGAAAAGAAAAACCGATAACCTAAATACACGCACGCGGAAAATTTTGAAACACTCCGGAATCCCTCTCGTGACTTCTATGCCTCAGACGCTGCCTCGACGCCAAGACCCCGCGCTAGCTCCACGACCTGGAGGGCAGCTAAAAATAGAAGGTGTGAGTGGACCATAAATAAAAGAAAAGTTTCCGAAACCATTTATAAGAAAACCGGGTTTAGCCCTCCGTTTTGAAACCACATGCATAACCCAGTTCATAAAACAGTTATAAACCAAATCACCATAAAACCACATCATAAGAAACAGAAACACTATAAAACAGTTATAGAAATCATATCACAAGCATTATAAAACCGAATCATAATTCGTGAACATCAAATCATCATTTTACGATCAAACCTGCTGGACCTATCTGAGTCTTTAAACTCCCGAGTCTTTAAACTCAATCCAGGCCTCAATAATATCCGATTCTTTAAACTCCCGAGTCTTTAAACTCAACAGGCCTACGGGGGAAATATCAATATATCCGAGTCTTTAAACTCCCGAGTCTTTAAACTCAATCCGGGCCCGTCCCCCGCCAATTAATATCCGGGTCTTTAAACCCAATAACCAGATCCAGCAAATCCAATCCAAACCATTTGAAAACCATTTCTAAATCCATATCCAAACCCGAATCTGAAACCACTGGTCTGAAGCCCTTCCGGTGTTCAGAACCGTCATTCCGAACCCAAATCCGGAAATCCACTTTTCAACTTTAAAACCAAATCTCGATTCTCGAAATCCGATTTCCAAAACTGAAAACCCTTGATCATCGAAATCGCGTTCCAAAATCCCTTTATAATCATTAAAAACCACTCATCGTTTGAAAACCCCAATTCATGACATCAAAATCAGAATCCAAACTTTCCTCGTAAAACGTGCTGAAAACCGTATTTTCTCGAAAAACATGTAATTATGTAAAACCAACATAGCATATTCATCACTCATGAAATCACATGTAAAATCATAACACAATTATAGAAAAACAGTTATGCATGCTTGAGTTTAGAGAAGGGATCCACTCACAGTCCCGAGCCCTCAATCGCGTCCAGAACGTCCAGCACGTTCCTCAGCTTCCTCGGGAAATCCCAATCCTGTCAATAACCACCAAATTATGTTACTAACCCACTTACGAAGGTCCACTTAAATTCCCTCAAAAATCCACGAATCCTAAACGTAATAAACCCGGACCCTAAGCTTTCACCCTCGCGAAACTAAACTCAAACGACGTCCGAACAACCCGAAATCACTTCCATTAGACTCGTCATAACATCTAGACTAAAAACCATGTTGACACCTTCACCGGACACTGTTGCACGCGCCCCCACGCACCGCCCAAAGTGGCTGCGCGTGGCCTTCACGCGCCAGCTACAGTGCACCCCCTTCCTCGAACAAACCCATTTCGCACCAGTGCTGCACATCGGACCGGCGAAAGCTGTTCTCCGCCGTCCGGCCTCTATTTCACCTCCTTTCTTCACCCACAGCTTCGTCCCGACCTACCCTATCTTTTCCCCAACTTCTCAGACCTCGACACGGCCCCTACATCGTCGACTCAAGCTCGAAAGAAAACCCGTACTCTGCCCCTGTTTTCCTTCCCGGCCACCCAGGTCACTTCCCATCACGGTGGCTATCCCAAAGTCTTCCTAGGACCCTTCTGACCCTAACCCAACTCTCCTAAACCTTCGACTCAGTCCCTAGGTTCACGACTCCCCGTCTGAAACTCACGGCCAAAACAGAGCACACAGAGTCTCCTCCATCGTGCTAACCCCTACCGTTCATTCCCCATCACGGCAGCACAACCAGAGGACTCCCAGACCTCACCTGAGTCCCCTAGACCTCCCTATGAACTTCCATTCTACATCTCAAGCCACGACTTCCGATTTGAACTCAGTCTACAAAACAGAGCAAAGAAACAAGGATAAGGAATGACCTGCCTCTCGTCGCCGTCGTGAGCTCCGCTGGGGCTGGTGGACTCCTCGCACCCCTCACGACACCACCACGATCTCAGTTGCACCGTACACGGCCGCCACCGCCACGATTTCTCACAACTCTCTGATTTCCTCCCTGTTTCCCCCTGGTTTTCCCGTGGTTCTCTGTTCACCCACGTACAACCACCACACCGTCTCGCCTTCTCCCTGTCTCACTCTCACTCTCTGGTCACTCTCACACCCTCACAACTCACCAACACACACACCATCACCGATCAATTCTCTCAATTTACTCCCTCTGTTTCCGTTTTTCTCTGCGAACAACACAACACACACAGCACGGTTGCACCCAAATTATTGGACCGTGCACACACTGGAACCAACCAGAAGCCACTCCACCTTTAGCACGTGTCACCATCATCTCCATTCTCTCCCCAGTGGCTCAATCCCAGCCGTCCATCTGTCCCCCTCTCTGCACAATTTCCAGACCACAAAGACCAAACTGCCACTCCTTTTAACTCAAAATTACGGTTATGCCACTACCTTCCTTGACCCGTAACTCGCACATCGTAAGTCCGATGAATACGTGCCGCCTGTCATCGAACTCAAAACAACGAGATCTATCTAACCGTCCTCGTTCAACGTACCAAAACCCGATCGTCCAAAAAGTCAAAATTTTCCCCCTATTTAACCAAAATTACGATTATACCCTCAACCTTCCGAACATGATAACTTCATCCTCGGATGTCGGAATCAGGCGTGCCACCTGCCTACGGATTCGTGACGTCCTAAACTACGTCCTGGTCACCGGTCAATACCCACTTGACCACCCGAACTAAAAGTCAACATGTTGGCCGAACTAGGGGCAAAATCGTCATTCTACCTTAACGACCCCAATGAGACCAACTAACCACCGATTAAGCTCACTAATCCCACCTTAATCACACTACTAATCCCGGCTCTCGGGACGGGTTGTTACACTATATTTCAAATTCGAGTTTGAATTTTTCCAAACACGAGTTTCGGGTTTCTGGGTGCAGTTCCACTCTGTTCCTCGTTTTCCTCCTCTACAGTTGAGTCTCTCAGTTCCTCTCGTCACTTCTAACTCTCTATGTTTAATCCCGTCCTTTCCAGCAACCAAGGCACACTCAGTCCCACTTTGTTCTCTTTTTCCCGCAAAGGACCCAAAATCAATTTACATGGCCTCTCGTGCTCTGATCAGTTCAAACCATCACCCGTTCATGTCCCAATTCCACCAGACTCTGTCTGCCCTTGCACTATGCATGCCACTCAACCGATAAACAAATCCCTCACAACACACACTGAACAGAATCGAAGTGCTCCCCCGTCTCTGCTTCAAGCCTTGCAAACATCAACCCGTGCTAAAAAGCCACCAATGCACCAGTTTCAAACGCACCTACACAATTGTTTAGTTTCCCCATCACAGTACACTATCTTGAGCCACTAATCCCTCATTTCTTAGTGACAAATGTCACTGGTTTTGCTAAACAATTCTCTCAAAAAGAACACTCATAGCACGGTTGCTCAGCCATACTGCACTGTCGCAACAGTACCCAGGTAATTTACTGTTTTGCCCTCACTTGACAAATTACCAAAATGCCCCTCGCGTATCCTAGACCCGTAACTTGGTCATTCGAACTCCGATTGACGCGTGCCGCCTGTCTACGGACTCAGGGCATCGAGACCATCCTAATGGTCCTCGGTCCTCAGCCATCGAACCTCTCGGTCAAAAAGTCAACATTTTCCCCCTTTTCGTCCAAATTACGAAAATGCCCTTGGACTTCCGAACGTCATATCTTTCACCTCGAACGTCGGGATGGAACGTGCCACCTATCTATGAACTCGTGACGTCCCAAAATACGTCACGGTCATCGGTCAAAGTCCATTTGACCTCCCGAATTAAAAGTCAACCTTTTACCCATGACTAGGGGCAAAACGGTCATTTTGCATCGTTCGTCCGATTCCGCCCAACTAATCACCGATTAACCCCGCTAATCATGATTAGTTACAAATCCAATCCCGAATTCTGGGATGGGTCGTTACAATCCTCCCCCCTTAAAGAATTTCGTCATCGAAATTCCAACCGATCTAATCTTAACCGTTCTTCCCTTCTTAAATTAGTTCGTTCTCAAAATCCCAATTACCCTTATTCCACATCGACCTCGTGGAAAACATTTTGACGTCGCAACACATGTACACTCGTACACCAGCTAAACTCATCTGTACTCAGAGGTCCCATCACAGTCGCAAGTCGTACCGACCACACTCGACCACCTCGAGTGAAATTGATCACCAGATCCGTGTTAATATCGCTTGTCATTTTCACCACTTAGCTGAATCCTTCAGCCAGTCGATTTCTCTCAATCGCTAATATACCTGATGACTGCTCCCACTGGGAGTCACCAAATCTCAGTTGTCAGTCCATGCTGACATTACCAGTCAAACTGTCGCCACTAAGCTTTACCACCCTAGTAAAGCTCCAACCATCGGCCAATCGGTATCATCACCTCGTGCTACAACACACTCAATGTAGCGTAGGATCAACCACCTGACCCCATCTCGCAGGGTAAGCCTAATCCTGCAACACATATCAATCTCAATGTCCAGTTCACAACAAAATCCAAAGGTGTCGGAACTAAGCCGATCACCAACACATACATCCACACACCACTGGTACCTCCCAAGTACCGTCACCAGGTACCACTCGGCCTGACCAGTACCGATTCTCGTACACCGTATAGGGTACATGTATCCATCCCCCAACAAGTCCAATCTCAAACAAGACAAACGATCATTCCAACTCATCATCCATTCTGGATCCCATGGTCACCCGACCAGTAACACAACATCTACTCCCAAACATGTCATCCAAGATGTACCAATCCAAGCACGCTCACCAAGGCATGTACAGTCATGCCAAAAGGGCATCTAATCTCACTCACAATTACCGAGGCACACCAACCCCGAACCTATCGGATACTCGCTCAAACGGTCACCACATCACAATCGATTGACTTCGAAAAGGAAGCCAATCCCATTATACATTTCCATGACTGACCAATTAGACCTAGTTGGATATCCACTCATCCACAGGTCAAACCCCGAGTCAATTCATAAATATTCCCACTCGCTCGAGTACAGATTAACTTCGAAAGGAAGTTCGGTCCAACTATTCCCATATCTAAACATTTATGACAGGGCGATAAGCTCTTCACCTAGCTTGATCAAGGCGATCACAATTCAAATCCATCACCACGTCACCCGATTGGTAACATCACGATCCTAGATCGTGACTACGTCCAAGTCCACAACATTATAGCCAGATCTACCTAGGATCCTCACATGCTCACTGCTAGCAATCCACTTGGAATCTGATCGTAGGGTCTTACACCCACTAGAATTCTTGTCAACCACTCAATACTCCTCAACTATTTTCACATCCAATCTGTGGATCCCCTCCATTAACCTCGTATCGATCCTTGTCACTCCACCTAGGAGAGACCAAGGATGATCCAACACAATGACATCAACATCCATCCTCTGTGAATGCAAACACGACTCACTGCACCCACCATACAAGTATTCCAACCCCGTCTGCCAGGGCAGAAAATAAGAAGTCAACCTCGATGACTTCAGAATACCAATCACCAATGATTTTCCTCATCACTTCCTATTCAGTAATTTCCTTGTACTTTCTGGGGATATTAGAAACACATGGTCACACCAAACTCGGAGTTGACAACAACTCCCCAAATCCTCCAACTCTCATGACATAGGGAAAGTCGTCCCAAGATTCCACATGTCTCAAACATACTGTTTATCCACAAATCTCTTATCGTCTCATCACTGTTGGGACTTATCCCAACACATCACCATCTCCGCTGGATTCCATCCAGTCCATGACTCAACCACTACTGAATCTCAAATACCAACGTAAGCTCATCATGACAGAGTCACACCCCAACTCGTGGCTCAACACGATCAATCATTCACACGGTCTGAACTCAGTCTACAAAACAGAGCAAAGAAACAAGGATAAGGAATGACCTGCCTCTCGTCGCCGTCGTGAGCTCCGCTGGGGCTGGTGGACTCCTCGCACCCCTCACGACACCACCACGATCTCAGTTGCACCGTACACGGCCACCACCGCCACGATTTCTCACAACTCTCTGATTTCCTCCCTGTTTCCCCCTGGTTTTCCCGTGGTTCTCAGTTCACCCACGTACAACCACCACACCGTCTCACCTTCTCCCTGTCTCACTCTCACTCTCTGGTCACTCTCACACCCTCACAACTCACCAACACACACACCATCACCGATCAATTCTCTCAATTTACTCCCTCTGTTTCCGTTCTTCTCTGGGAACAACACAACACACACAGCACGGTTGCACCCAAATTATTGGACCGTGCACACACTGGAACCAACCAGAAGCCACTCCACCTTTAGCACGTGTCACCATCATCTCCATTCTCTCCCCAGTGGCTCAATCCCAGCCGTCCATCTGTCCCTCTCTCTGCACAATTTCCAGAGCACAAAGACCAAACTGCCCCTCCTTTTAACTCAAAATTACGGTTATGCCACTACCTTCCTTGACCCGTAACTCGCACATCGTAAGTCCGATGAATACGTGCCGCCTGTCATCGAACTCAAGACAACGAGATCTATCTAACCGTCCTCGGTCAACGTACCAAAACCCGATCGTCCAAAAAGTCAACTTTTTCCCCCTATTTAACCAAAATTACGATTATACCCTCAACCTTCCGAACATGATAACTTCATCCTCGGATGTCGGAATCGGGCGTGCCACTTGCCTACGGATTCGTGACGTCCTAAACTACGTCCTGGTCACCGGTCAATACCCACTTGACCACCCGAACTAAAAGTCAACATGTTGGCCGAACTAGGGGCAAAATCGTCATTCTACCCTAACGACCCCAATGAGACCAACTAACCACCGATTAAGCTCACTAATCCCACCTTAATCACACTACTAATCCCGGCTCTCGGGATGGGTTGTTACACTATATTTCAAATTCGAGTTTGAATTTTTCCAAACACGAGTTTCGGGTTTCTAGGTGCAGTTCCACTCCGTTCCTCGTTTTCCTCCTCTCCAGTCGACTGAAATCCCCAACTAACCCTCAGTGCTTGCCAAACCAGGGATAGCCACACACGTACTTACTCATGCCTTCGTCTCTCGATCAGCCTCGAACAATACGCACGACCTAGAGGGTCAATAAAAACACAAAAGGTGTGAGTGGACAAAAATAAATCAGTTTACAAACAGTTACAGAAAACGTTTCTACCCTCCACGTAAAACCAATGCATGCATTCGAAAATCATTTCACAATTCTTTTCATTTCCAACATTCGAAAAACCGTGTATGAAAATCAAAACATTTTCCTTTTTTCTTAACCTTCGGGTTTTAGCCCGCAATCAAAACACAGGGCCTCCGCCCAAAACCATGAATCAAAACCAAATACACAACACAAACCCCAATTCATCAAATCTTATAAGTCGGGCCACTACCCAACACATCCGAAAACCCAATATTACCAAAAATCTAGAATTTGTCCTTTCGAAACGTTAATCAACCAAATCATGTAAAACAGAATTAATTAACAACATCAAGCTGTTGGATCCCTCCGAATCTTTAAACTCAATATCATTATCCGAGTCTTTAAACTCAATATCAGGCCTTTCCGGGATATTAACGAGTCTTTAAACTCACGAGTCTTTAAACTCAACATAGGCCTCGGGGGTATCACGATAACCGAGGTTTTAAACTCACGAGTCTTTGAACTCAATCCGGGTCTTTAAACCCATTTTTGGGCCCGTCCCCGTTATCAATCAACCGGGTCTTTAAACCCAAAACCGTATCCAACAATCATACCGGGTCTTTAAACCCATTTTCGGGCCCGCCCCCGTTATCAATCAACCGGGTCCTTAAACCCAAAACTGGATCCAACAATCATACTGGGTCTTTAAACCCAAAACCATTTTATTAAGCACAATAAACCAGTATCCCTTATGATCTGTTTTCCGAAAATCATTCCGAAATCACATATCATTATATTAGGACTCATGTCCGGATTTCACATTTCAAATCCCCAATCACGTCCGTTTTCCATTTCCGAATTCGAATTCGTAATAACAATTCCATAAGCCGGCATCCGGGACCGCCATTCCGAACCCAAACCAGAAATCCATTTTTCATCCTTCCGAAAACCGAAATCACCTTTATAATGATTACTTTCAAGCCCTGGGCAACAAGCCCGAAAAAATCTTTTCAAAATCCATTTTAAAATCCTCAAAATCACAAATCTCATTTCAAAGTCCGATTTCAACATCGAAGAGTGATCAAGTCACAATATACACCAAACCTCGTAAAACCTGCAAAACCACAAAAATCTCGAAAACCGTGTCAACACCGTGAGTCACACTCACAATCATAACAACATTCTTAAAACATCCTACACACACATCATGCAAAATCGTTCATCACACCATCATCAAAACATAATAGAGACCATAGTCTTGAAATGAGTGCAATCGCATAGCATATCGAAAATACGTAAAAACATGGAAATCGAAATCACCACGAATCACAATCATAAGCATAGTCATAGAAATCATAGAAATATTTATGCATGCATTAAATTTTGAAAACTCAAACCCTATCCGAAATCACTTTTCAGGGTTACTAAGGTCTCAAATAACATCATACTAATTTCCCAAAATTTTCCGGGAATTAATCGTTAATTAAAAACGTAACCTAAACCTTCGTACCCTCGGAATAACATCGAAACAATGTCCGATAAATTCGAAACCAACGCGACAATGCTCGTTACATTGTATAGGATAAAAGTCGGTTTGAACTCACCTTGAAAAACCATCCCACTCGCCGTCACGCGCCGCCCCAAGCGGCTGCGCGTGAAACCCACGCGCTGCTACAGTGACAGGCACTGTTCATCGTTCTTACCCGTCCAGCAGCTAAACGGGTCATTTAACCCGCGTGACGACCCGGCCAAATCCCTGCGATAATCAACTAGTTTCCCTCAATTGAACCCTCAATTAGGATCGAAATGAACTTAATTAAAGGTCTGTGACATCCATTTCAATCGTCACGGCCAAAAACTAAATCAATTGACCTCATGTTCTAATCACGGTTCAACGTTCCAGTTCAACAAACCGTCACCATTTTCCTTCAATTAATTGGTTAGAGAGCATCGAAGACTTATTTTGAGGATGATTTTGAAATCAATTATGCAAGAACTTACCTTCAAATCCACAACTCAACGCTCGATTTTCCTCCCGGTCACCAGGTTCGATCAGAATCCGTAACAGCATCATGTCACCTCCCAATCGCCCTGGATCGATTCGACTAGATCTCGTTTTCCTCCTCTCCAGTTGAGTCTCTCAGTTCCTCTCGTCCCTTCTAACTCTCTATGTTTAATCCCGTCCTTTCCAGCAACCAAGGCACACTCAGTCCCACTCCGTTCTCTTTTTCCCGCAAAGGACCCAAAACAATTTTACAAGGCCTCCCGTGCTCTGATCAGTTCAAACCACCGCCCATTCATGTCCCAATTCCACCAGACTCTGTCTGCCCGTGCACTGTGCAAGCCACTCAAAGCATAAACAAATCCCTCACAACACACACTGAACAGAATCGAAGTGCTCCCCCCGTCTCTGCTTCAAGCCTTGCAAACATCAACCCGTGCTAAAAACCCACCAGTGCACCAGTTTCAAACGCACCTACACAATTGTTTAGTTTCCCCATCACAGTACACTATCTTGAGCCACTAATCCCTCATTTCTTAGTGACAAATGTCACTGGTTTTGCTAAACAATTCTCTCAAAAACAGCACTCATAGCACGGTTGCTCAGCCATACTGCACTGTCGCAACAGTACCCAGCTAATTTACAGTTTTTCCCTCACTTGACAAATTACCAAAATGCCCCTCGCGCATCCTAGACCCGTAACTTGGTGATTCGAACTCCGATTGACGCGTGCCTCCTATCTACGGACTCAGGGCATCGAGACCATCGTAACTGTCCTCGGTCCTCTGCCATCTAACCTCCCGGTCAAAAAGTCAATGTTTTCCCCCTTTTCGTCCAAATTACGAAAATGCCCTTGGACTTCCAAACGTCATAACTTTCACCTCAAACGTCGGGATCGAACGTGCCACCTGTCTATGAACTCGTGACGTCCCAAACTACGTCCCGATCATCGGTCAAAGTCCATTTGACCTCCCGAATTAAAAGTCAACGTTTTACCCATGACTAGGGGCAAAACGATCATTTTGCATCGTTCGTCCGATTCCGCCCAACTAATCACCGATTAATCCCGCTAATCATGATTAGTTACTAATCCAATCCCGAATTCCGGGTGTGCCCTATAGATACACTGTGAGGGTGACGGGTACACTTTCCTGTTGTTGGATGGACGTTGGGATAGTAGAGCTTGGCTGATGCCGTTGTGGTTAATTAGTGGACGTATGACACTATAGCAGCGCGTGGAACAGTTTTTGAGGAAGGTCCCAATACGACTTTTAAAGTATTTGATGTAACGAACATTTTGGGATTGGTTCCGAGTCGATCGGACATCGTTTCGATATGTTTCTAGATGTCCGAAGGTTTTAGGGCTCGGTTAAAAATAGTTAAAAATTCAGAAAATTTACGGGGCTTTAGTAGAAGCTAATTAAAGTAGTTATTGACCTTATTATGAGATTTGGGCAGGTTCGGGGAAGCCGATGATAGTAGATTGGCCGGAAAAGCGTAATTGCACGCGTATCGAGGCTGCGGCGAAATGGTCTGTGAGTGGACTTTGCTTTCTAACTTATGATGCATGCATATATGTTTTTATATGTTTTTATATGTTTTATATACGCGATTCTATGATTTACTTTATGATCTTGATGGTTTACGATTTTACACGTATTTCGAGGTATTTACGGAATTTCACGTTTTATGAGATTTCGATTGAGCTTGTGATTTGATCATGGTTTTAATGAATTGATTTCGGGATTCGAAATATGATTTGATTTCAAGGATTTGAAATGGATTTCGGAAAAGTGATTCCGGGCTTGGAGCCATGTTCATGAGATTTCGGTTTTGAAACTGGATTTCGGAAACAAAGTTTCGGATTTGGTTTCGAGACTTGAAAGGGGAAATCTGGATTTGGGTTCCGAATGATGGTTCCGGATGCTAGCTTACGAAATCTTTGTTGCGAATTCGGATAAGGATTTTCTATGGTTTTCACTGTTGATTGAAAAATGGTTTTGGGTTTAAAGTCCCGGAAAAAGAAAAGAAAAACCGCTGGATCTGGTTTTGAGTTTAAAAACTCAGTTGATTGACGCGGGAGGGCCCTAAATTGATATGTTTTGAGTTTAAACACTCGGTAGACTCGGTTATGATATACCCCCCGAGGCCTGTGATTGTGTTTTGAATTTAAAGACTCTTTGATATCCCCGGAAGGCCTGATTATGCGCATGGTTTTGAGTTTAAAGACTCGGGTGCACTTGAAATCCAGCAACTCGCATGATTGATGTTTTTCACTGGTTCTTCATTGGTTTTCCGATGTTTTGGGCAGTGGTCCGGATGAATTGGATTTGATGAGTTTTGGGACTGAGTTCCCGTACTTTGAGATCAATTTGTGATTTGAGGCTGAGGCCTGGATTTGACTAACGGATTTGATTCGGGTTTTCAAATGGTTTTCATTGATGGTTTTTGATATGAAATGATTTCATGACATGAATTGTATAGGCATGCATTGGTTTTTACATGGAGGGTATAAATGAAATTGTTTTGAAAAACTGTTTTCTTGAACTATACTTTATTTTGTGCACTCACAGTTTTTTCATGTTTTCGATACCCTCCAGGTTGTAGCGGCACAGGCTGTTGGTCGAGAGAGACGGACAGGAAATGAGAAAATAGGAATTATAGGATTGAATTGGAATGAAAACGGACCAAAATGAGGGGTTTAGAGGGCCGGACTGGTCACGCCGGTCCAACTGGACCAGACTGCACAGTCGAACCGACCGGACCGGTCTGATTCAAGGAAGAAGATGAATAGTGCCCTGGTGCGTGAGGCCCACGCGCAAGACCTGTCTTGGGAGCGTGAGGGCGCGTGTCTAATCTTTTGGGGAAGTGTCCAAAATGTTATTTCATCTATTCTATGTAACGAACAATTTGGGACTTGTTTCGTGTCAATCAGACATCGTTTCGATATAGTTCGGGACGTCCGAAGGTTTAGGTTCGAGTTTAAAAATAGTTAGAAATTCTGAAAAATTATGGGATTTCAATGAGAGGTTAATGAGGCTAATAGTAATCCTATAAATGAATTTGGACAGGTTTGGGAATCCCGGAGGTGACGATTGGCTGGGGAGACGTTATGGCACGCGTATCGAGGCGCGGCTTCGGATGGTCTGTGAGTGGACCTTTCTTTCAAGTTCGATGCATGCATAAATGTTTTATAATTGTTTTAGAATATATTTTGTGATGCCTTAAGTGCATTTGATTGTGGTAGCTTAAGATCGACATATTTGCACGTTTTTTGAGATTTTTGGCTTTATGTCGTACCTTAGCGTACTACGTTTTTAACGAGGGTTTTATAAACGGATTTTGGATTTGGAAATATGAAATCGGGCATGAGACCCCTTTGATTTACAACTCTTGGACTTGGAGTCCATTTGAATTTATGAGGGATCGAACCGAGGGTCCATTTGTGTCATACGATTGGGCCGGGGGCCCAGTTTGTTTATGATTCGGGCTTGAGGCCCGTTTGATTGTAATATCGGGCTGGAGGCCCATTTGACTGTAGTATCGGGCCTGAGGCCCTGTTGGTTTGTGAAATGAGAAATCGGGTATGAGACCTAATTGATAAATGTTTTGAGAAAGGATATGTTTTGAAAATATGTTATACCCTCCACATGATTTATATGGTCTCCTCCAGACGTCGACCTGGAGAGTCACGATCCACATACCAGAATGGGTATCCCCATTAGGATCCCGTTCCATGAGTGGGGGTTACGATTTATGATATGTGGACTACATCTGGAGATAGAGCTCAGACTAGATCCAGAGATTGAGCCTCCCAGATGGAGATTCCTGGGAGAAGACTCCGAGTGAGACCCTGGGTGGTGTGCACACTAGATGGATATGATTAATCGTGACATTTATCGGGGATGTGTTTCCTAGGGGCTGTGTGCCCCGAGTTGGCATCTTCTCGGAAGTGTCGCGGATAGGTTATACGTATATTGATAGATATGAGGTTTTATGAACTTGATTTGGGGTCGGAGACCCCGTGTTCTATGTTTTATTTTTCGAAAGAGTGATTTGTATGTTTTGGTATTTCACTGAGAATGTTACTTTGGGCTGAGTTCCCTCATGTATGGATTTACGGGTTTTTATGATTTCGGGTCGGGCACCTAAATGGATTTACGGTTCATGACGGTTTATGGGGACCGGCATGAACCCATGAAAGGTTTTGAATATGGTTGACAAATGGTTTTATGAATGTTTTAATAAACGGTTTTTGAATGCATGCATATTCTTTTATTGAAGGGCATAAACGTCTTGTATGAAAATGTTTTTATTAAATTATTATTTTGTCCACTCATAGTTTTCGTGTTTTGAATGCCCTTCAGGTTGATCGCGGATACGGACTGTAGCAGAGGCGAGACATCACACTCCTCCTCCTACGATCCTGGCGTGGTCTGGACGCCCCGATGAGGGCTAGAGTTGGAATTTTCCCTGGTCTGACACTTCGTGTCAGACGTGATCAGACGCGTTCCACGTTAATCTAAGGGAATTTGGGACCGGTCCTGACAGTTGGGCCATACGGTCGGACGTGTGCTAGCGTGGTTAATGTGGACGGTGAACCGTGAACTGCGATTGATAGTCGACTGGTCGGCCTGTGGGGGCCTTTTGTATCCTGTTGAGTTGGTGGTACACGTGGGCCAAGGAGGTCGGTTGATGGTGGCTTGTCAGGCCTGATGACCTTTGGTGACCTTTTGGTTGGTTTGGGTGAGATCGGAGTTGGGCGGCTATAAGTAGCCGGATACCTTGAATGACGAGGATGATTTGAGGAACCCGGAAGCATGACTGGTCTAGATTGTGAGCACCTGAGTGAGAAACCTCAGAGCAAGTGCTTAGTCTGGAAAGCGTGAATTGGGGTTTGTGGATCGGTAGTTGTGGTGGTTGGGCCGACTTACGGTTGGATTGGAGATGGTGCTGCTAGATGCAGCCGAGGTAGTGAACGATTGTTGGTCGAGAGAGACGGAGAGATCACACATGAGATCCATAGTAGGTTCCATACACTCTGGGAAGGCTGGAAGCTTTTGGACGATCGGATAGAGTTTCCCTTGTCCGACTTACGTGCCACATGGAGGTTGTACGTCAGTTTAGCCTTCGTGTCATACGTAAGTTAAACGGGAGCAATTTTGGCCCTTAATCCAGGGAGATTCGGGGCGGGTCCTGATAATTTGGTATCGGAGAAAGTTTAGTGGGCTTTGCGCGAGTTTTATCTCCCAGAGTTGTTGGTTCGTTGACTTGGGTGTTGTGATCCTACTGTGGATGTGATGTCTCGACACGGAACAATCCGTCCTCAACCTATACGGGATAGTGATAGTACGTTCGCTAGAGATTAGTTAGCGGCAATTGTTAGTATCAGGCTGATAGTCGCTCGATACGCAGTGTTAAGTGTAAGCGACTAGGTGATACGTTTCCCGATACGCGGGCAGTGGTGAGATAGATGTCGGCTCAGGGCCGAAAAAGTGAGCGTTTTTGGTGAGGCTAATTGGAGATTAGACGAGGATTAGCGGACGTTCGGGCGAAATGACAATTTTACCTCTAGAATGGGCAAATCGTTGATATTTCGTTCAGGAGGTCAAATGGACTTTGGCCATAACCGTGACATAGTTCGTGAAGTCACGAGTTCATAGATAGGTGGCACGCTCGATTCCGACATTCGAGGAGGAAGTTATGACGTTCGGAAGTTTGAGGGCAATTTGGTAATTTGGGTAAAAATTTGACTTTTGACCCTGGAGGTCCGATGGCCGAGGGCCAAAGACCATTACGTAGATCGAGAGGATACGAATCCGTAGACAGGCAGTACGTCAAATTTGGACGCGCGACAAAAAAGTTACGGTTCACGGAAGTTCCGGGAAACTATTTACAGCGACACGTTTTACAAGACAAAAAGTGAAGTTTTGTCGTTAGTGGGCCTAGATTTTTGGACAGCCCAATGGATGAGTGACAAGTGTCACCCATCCATTACCCAGCCAACCTTATTCATGCATCTCACCTTCCATTTCCTTGTTAGTGCAACCAAACCTTCCAAGCCCAATCTCACTTCCACCCAAACCAATCCAATCCAAACCCCATTTGATCAAGCCTGTGAGGACCAGAGAGTGAAGAGAGGACAAGATGAGGATGGTGGCTGGCCAGGACGGTGCCGCCGTTGACGGTGGAGCAACAAACCCGAGAACGTACCCGGTTAGGCCATTTTCATCCTTCTTTCAATTTATGCTTTATGGTCGATTTTGAATGATTAGGAAATGGTTATTAGGTTTCTAGGAGGTTTCTAAGAAGGTTTTGTTGGTGGTTAGACGGCGGTGGAAGCTGTGGGAAGAAAATGAAAAACAAGGCGGTGAGGCCCTTTTATTATAGTTAGGATTTAGTTGTTTTTAGTTAGTTTTGATGATTGGATTGGATAGGAAATGAGAAAATAGGAATTATAGGATTGAATTGGAATGAAAAAGGACCAAAATGAGGGGTTTAGAGGGCCGGACCGGTCACGCCAGTCCAACTGGACCGGATTGCACAATCGAACCGATTGGACTGGTCTAATTCAAGGAAGAAGATGAACAGTGCCCTGGCGTGTGAGGCCCACACGCAAGACCTGTCTTGGGCACGTGAGGGCGCGTGTCCAATCTTTTGGGGAAGTGTCCAACATGTTATTTCATCTATTCGATGTAACGAACATTTTGGGACTAGTTTCGTGTCAATCGGACATCGTTTCGATATAGTTCGGGACGTTCGAAGGCTTAGGTTCGAGTTTAAAAATAGTTAGAAATTCTGGAAAATTATGGGACTTCAATGAGAGGTTAATGAGGCTATTAGTAACCTTAAAAATGAATTTGGACAGGTTTGGGAATCCCGGAGACGATGATTGGCCCGGGGAGACGTTATGGCACGTGTATCGAGGCGCGGCTTCAGACGGTTTGTGAGTGGACCCTTCTTTCGAATTCGATGCATGCATAAATGTTTTATAGTTGTTTTAGAATATATTTTGTGATGGCTTGAGTGCATTTGATTGTGGTAGCTTAGGATCGACATATTTGCACGTTTTTTGAGGTTTTTGGCTTTATGTCGTACCTTAGCGTACTACGTTTTTAACGAGAGTTTTATAAACGGATTTTGGATTTGGAAATATGAAATCAGGCATGAGACCCCTTTGATTTACAACTCTCGGACTTGGAGTCCATTTGAATTTATGAGGAATCGGACCGAGGGTCCATTTGTGTTATACGATCGGGCCGGGGGCCCAGTTGATTTATGATTCGGGCTTGAGGCCCATTTGATTGTAATATCAGGCTGGAGGCCCTTTTTACTGTAGTATCGGGCCTGAGGCCCTGTTGGTTTGTGAAATGAGAAATCGGTTATGAGACCCAATTGATAAATGTTTTGAGAAATGAAATAATTTGAAAATATGTTATACCCTCCACATGATTTATATGGTCTCCTCCAGACGTCGACCTGGAGGGTCACGATCCACAGACCAGAATGGATATCCCCATATGGATCCCGTTCCAGGAGTGGGGGTTACGATTTATGATATGTGGACTAGATTCGGAGATAGAGCTCGGACTAGATCTAGAGATTGAGCCTCCCATATGGAGATTCTTGGGAGAAGACTCGGAGTGAGACCCCGGGTGGTGTGCACACTAGATGGATATGATTAATCGTGACATTTATCGGGGATTTGTTCCCTAGGGGCTGTGTGCCCCAAGTTGGCATCTTCTCGGAAGTGTCGCGGATGGGTTATACGTATATTGATACGTATGAGGTTTTATGAACGTGATTTGGGGGAGGAGATGTAACGACCCGTCCCAAATTCCATGATTAGATTAGTGACTAATCACGATTAGTGAGGCTAATCCGTGATTAGTAGAGCGAAATCGGACGAACGATGCGAAATGACCGTTTTGCCCCTGGTGGTGGCAAAACGTTGACTTTTCAATCGGGTGGTCAAATGGACTTTGACCGATGACCGTGACGTAGTTCGTGACGTCACGAGTTCATAGACAGGTGGCACGTTCAATTCCGATGTTCGTAGAAGAAGTTATGACGTTCGGAAGTAGGGGCATTTTGGTAATTTGGGTGAATAGTAGGTCAAAAGTTGACTTTTTGACCAGGAGGTCCGATGGCCGAGGGCCGAAGACCGTTACGTAGATAAGGACGATACGAATCCGTAGACAGGCGGCACGTCGAATTCGGACGTTCGACGGCGAAGTTACGGTTCACGGAAGTTCCCGGTTACTATTCACGACGGCACATTTTACGAGACAAAAAGTGCAGTTTTGTCTCTAGTGGGCCCAGATATTTAATGGAGGCCCAATGGATGAGTGACACTTGTCACCCATCCACTGGCCAACCTCACCCACTCATGCACCAAAACACTCAACCGTGCATCCATTTTCCATTTTTCCTCCATTCATTACCCGATCCCATTTCTCACCCAAACCCATTCAACCCTTCCCATTGATCGTATAGGGGAGACCAGAGTGTGAGGATGGACCGGTGGACGCTGGTGGCCAGCCCAGGACGCACCGCCGTGGACGGCGGAGGAGGAGGAGATCGAGGTAATCGGTTTTACCCGATTTTGTCCATTTTCAATATTAGTGGTTATGGGTCGTTTTTGATTGTTTTAATGAATTGGTTAGGATGTTAAGAAGCCATTAGGAAGGTTTTGGGAAGGTTTGAACGTTGAGGGACCTCTGGGGAGGATTTCGAAAAATTGAACCGTGAGGGGATTTTTGGGTTCACGGGTTTTAATCGGTTTTAGGTTGTTTTGTTCATTAGGATTGATAGGAAACATTAAAATAGGAATTTAGGAATTAAAATGGAAGAAAACGGACGAAAAACGAAGAGTGTAGGGCCTTGGACCGGTTACGCCGGTCCAGCGGACCGGAATTGCAGAGAAAACCGGACCGGCCCGGTCGGACCGGTTCGATCGAAGGAAGAAGACGGTACTGTAGCGACGCGTGAGGCCCACGCGCAGGGGCCTTTGGGCAGCGCGTGCTAGGGTTTTTGGGGATGGGAACTGGCATGAACCCATGAAAGGATTTTATGGTTCGTGACGGCTTATGGGGGCCGGGCATGAATCCTTGAAAGGTTTCAAGAATAGTTTCAAAAGGTTTTTCATATTCCATCCTATATATATGATTGTCTCCTCCGGGGAGGGTCGTTGGCCTGGGTGGACCCCGGAGTAGTCACGAAGCACTGACTGAGTGGAGTCGCCCCCCAGTTGGGTTCCTTACTCTCAGGATGGGCATGGTTCGTTACCTTCAGGGAGGGTCATTGATCTACGGACATTGACCTGGGTGGACCCTGGAGAGACTTGGGTTTGAGACCCCGGTTAGCACACGTGTAGCTTTATTTTACTGTGACAGGTTCTGGATATGAATATATTGGATAAACATGGTTTCAACTGGTTTGGGAAAACTGTGTTTTATGATGATAAATGGATTTGGGCTGAGATCCCACATATGTTTACTATGTTCTGGTTTTCTGTAAATTGGTTTTGGGCAGGAGCCCGTGAGACTTGTGTTTACGGAACTTGGGGTTGTGACCCTATTTATGGATGTTTTAACATATATTATTGGATAAATGGTTTTACTATGCATGCATGCTTTTTAGTGGAGGGTATAAAGGTCTTCTTATGGAAATGTTTTTATAAATTCTTTATTTTTGTCCACTCACAACCTTTCTGTTTTTAATACCCTTCAGGTTGACAGCGGATGTGGACTGTAGCAGAGATCGAGATATCACATGCCTCCTCCGGATCCTGGCGTACTCTGATAGCCCGGGAGGGCAAAGGTCGAAAATATCCCTTGTCTGACACTTCGTGTCAGACGGGAGCAGGGTCATCCCGCACAAATCCCGGGGGGATTGGGATGGGTCCTGTCAGGAGATCCCGTGTTCTATGTTTTATGTTTCGAAAGAGTGATTTGTATGTTTTGGTATTTCACTGAGAATGTTGCTTTGGGCTGAGTTCCCACTTGTATGGACTTACGGGTTTTTATGATTTCGGGTCGGGGACCCAAATGGATTTACGGTTCATGACGGTTTATGGGGACCGGGCATGAACCCAAGAAAGGTTTTGAATATGGTTGACAAATGGTTTTACGAATGTTTTGATAAACGGGTTTTGAATGCATGCATATGCTTTTATTGAAGGGCATAAACGTCTTGTTTGAAAATGTTTTTATTAAATTATTATTTTGTCCACTCACAATTTTCGTGTTTTGAATTCCTTTCAGGTTGATCGCGGATGCGGGCTGTATCAGAGACGAGACATCACACTCCTCCTCATACGATCCTAGCGGGCTCTGGACGCCCCGGTGAGGGCTAGAGTTGGAATTTTCCCTAGTCTGACACTTCGTATCAGACGGGATCAGACGCGTCCCACGTTAATCTCAGGGGATTTGGGACGGGTCCTGACAAGTGGTATCATAGTAGGTTGGCTCAATTGATACTCATGGTACTCTGATACCAAAGTGGTATCAGAGCGTGTTTGCTCTCAGAGTTTGCGCAGGTCGAGGATTTGATGTTTCTGAAGTCGTAACAGCCTGTCATCAACCTGGTAGTTAGGGCATTAGTATGAGGATTCGGTAGATTCGAACCTTAGTTAGATGGTGTTTGTCACGTGGTATGATAGTTTGAGGTTCGATTGGAGTGGAATGCTACGTGCTTCAAGGTAGTAGATCCCGAGTAGGATCAGTATTCGTGGGAATCTAATGGCTTAGAGCTGTAGTGTTACTGGAAATAGGATCCAGTGGATCTGTAGAGACAGTATGACGACTTGATGGTCGTGTCCCTACTGTCGTGTTAGATAGAGGATGTACGGATTAATACTAGTGGTAGTCAGAGGTCAGGGTCGCCCAATTTACGATGACCCTGTACGACTACAGTCACGACGATTGGGAATAGGGACATGTAATTCTATTTGGCATGTGTTTCCATGTTTCAGTGTGTCGAATCCCTCCAGGATGTCGTCTGACAAGAGATGCCGGAGGAGAGGGATGACAACTGGTAGAGGTTGTCGACTGGCAGGAGATGCCGGAGTAGATATAGTGTGGCACGATAGGATGCGATTATGCATGTAGCACTTGTGCAGTGTTAGGCATGGAGTACGGCTAGTTCTTGTGAAGGCCAGCGGTTGAGAGCCGTAGAGTTACGAGAGGATGAGATCCTCACAGTGTGGTTACTGGTTGTTTCGGGACCATTATTGGAGTATAACAACTCTTTGGAGTCGAGAGTGAGGGATCGGTCATGATGGTTGGGCTGCAGCAGGCAGCCGAGTTTGTGATAACTGTAGTAGGTGATTGATTGGACAAGTTACCAGGAGTGTGGTACTTGTGATCGGATCCAGAGGTGGACCGATCGGTGGTTATTGAGTGTGGAGTGGTCGGTACCAGCGGTGAGTCCGCCGTATGGATTTGGAGTCTCGGTAGTAGGGTGTTTCTGAGGTTGGTCTGCACGGGGTTGTGGCAGACATGGCTATCGATCGACGTAGTCGAGTCTTATCGAGGTGGATAGGCTCAGGCTACCGTGACGATTGTGACGATGGGATTCATCGGTCATGACGATGATACGAGGTGCATGAGTGACGCACAATACCAGTATAGATTATGGATTCGACTCGGTAACAGCTGAGTCCGATCGCATAATGAGATGCTGACGTTGGGTGCTGGCATACTTGCTACGCTACCCCTGTGAAGGTGGCTATTAAGAGTGGGACAGAGAGGATCCCGAGTGGCTCAGTACGAAGTACGAGAGTACTTGGTATGGAGACCAGTTTCCCCAGTAATGGAGATCAGTTTCCTCAGTGATGGAGACCAGTTTCCCAGTGATGGAGACCATTTTCCTCAGTGATGGAGACCAGTTTCCCCTGTGACGGAGATCAGTTTCCCTAGTAATGGAGACTAGTTCCCCCAGTGCTGCGAGATTGAGTCGCAAAGGTGTACTCAGAAGTCGAAATTTTTTTGAAGTGAAACGTGAGATCCAGGTACGAATGGATGATGTAAGTGACGTCTTATGACGTATTGGTCGATTTGTCGAATTTGGTAGTACTCAGAGATTTGGCTTCAGATCACGACAGACGTTGCGATCTGTTTAGCCTACCGACCGATGTCAGTGAATTCCGACCTACTCTTTAAGTCATAATTGGATCGGGATGATTAAAGGTACGTTATGTGCATGATAGAGGTCGTTTATGCACATCCATAAATAGTATGCAAGGTTTAACCTTGAGTAGCGTGAATTCCACTCGGAATGAGTGAACCTACATAACGGTATTCACAAACGCGTGGATGGTGTTCAGTTGAGCTGTGGACTTGAGAGTCCATTACGAAGTGGTTTTGGTTGACCACAGTTGTCCAGACCTCCTGAGTTGAGGACATGGAACTTGTTTGCCTAGAGGACGTGAGAATGTTCAGGTGATGAGCGAGCCCAGTATTTAGAAAGGACACATGTTTCCAACGTGATTGGAACATTAGAATCAAGATAAGTTGCGATTGAGACGATGAAAGGAGTACTTGATTCCGCATCGGAGATGGAACTCCGAGGTCACTAAGTGTGTTTCTTTAGTAGATAGTGCTGAGTGTCGGAGGATGACATAGGATGAACTTAGATGTCATCTCCTTGGCGTCTCTTGGATTTGTCCCTAGGTAGGACGATGAGGAGTGTTGTGACAGCTAGGAGTTCAAGAGGGTGTAAGAACTGAACACCTAGGCTGTGGTTCAATCGTGTTTGACTTGACGAGTAGATGGTGTTTAGCGTCACGGGGTGTGACGAGTGAGTGTCCGATGTGTTAGACTGATGTTCGCTTGGTGACGTACAGTTGGGGTCCGGACCATGATTGGAATGCAGACAGTAGTTTGAGGTTGGACGTTGCCAGAGTTCAGTCCTTGAGTAGGTCCCGTGACACCCCGATGTTGGTGTGATGTGGGTGCACCGGTGTGTTGTGCACATTGGACGATGGGATTGACCGTGATCAATCGATATGTCAGGTTGAGGGTGTCCCGAGATTTTGAGTATGTTGTAGATCAGATAGGGTCTGAGATGGAGGTGAGTGGCGATCAGATTAGATCTGATAGTGACAGTTTGGAGACTCGAGGTGAGTCTAGATGTCAGCAAGGGTCACAAAGCGACACGCGATACGATGCAAGGACTCGAGAGTGAGTCGAGATCAAAGTAGAGCAGCGAAGCGCAGTGGAGCTGAGAGTTGTCGGTTGGTCACGATGGTTGTGACCTGTGATAGTTACAGATTGATGGGTATCCGACGAGTTCGGATAGGAATGGATTGATGGGACTCTAAGGAGAGTCAGTATGGACATTAGAGTCAGTTTCCATTATAGGAATTTGGGATAGTTGAGTCATGCGAGTATCGAGAGTCATTATGGACATAGGTTTGAGGATGACCTGCGAGTCGGGATTCATGCCATTGTGATGGTAGGATCTGTAGGATGTGGTCTGATCAGATGCTGAGCAGGATGCCAGCTTGGCTGTGATAGCCTTAGTGGGGATACGTTTTCAGCTTGATGACTGTCAGATGAAACCAGTCAGAGTGGCAGACTGAAAAGCCATTTGGATGTCAGCTTGTTATTGCTGACCTGTCAAAGTGAGTGTTAGGTGTGATCGACGAGTGTCGACATGTTGTCTCTAGTGAGACGTACGAGCTGACGAGTAGCTCTCGAAAGTGAGTTGGAGCTTTGGAGGCTCTAGTGACGGTACGTACCAAGGACGATACCGTTGAGTACGGTATGTGTATTGGACGTGTACTGCTACACGAGTTTTCTGGTGTGGGTGCAGCGATCCGAGTTGAAGAAAAAGGTTGGATTCCACAGTTTGGTTGTGGAATCGGGTCGATTTGAATTTCAAGGACGAAATTCCTTAAGGGGGGAAGTTTGTTACAACCCATCCCGAATTAGCAGGATTAATTAAGAATTAATCACGGATTAGAAAGGCTAATCGGAGATTAGACGAGGATTAGCGGGCGTTTGGGAGAAATGACAATTTTACCCTTGGAATGGGCAAATTGTTGACTTTTTTTTCAGGCGGTCAAATGGACTTTGGCCGATGACCGTGACGTAGTTCATGATGTCACGAGTTCATAGACAGGTGGCACGTTCGATTCCGACATTCGAGGAGGAAGTTATGACGTTCGGAAGTTCAATGGCAATTTGGTAATTTGGGCAAAAAGTTGATTTTTGACCCGAGAGGTCCGATGGCCGAGGGCTAAAGACCGTTCCGTAGATCAGGACGATACGAATCGGTAGACAGGTGGCACGTCGAATTCAGACGTTTGACGGAAAAGTTACGGTTCATAGAAGTTCCGGGGAACTATTTACGACGACACGTTTTCGTCTTTTTGGACAAACCAATGGATGAGTGACAAGTGTCACCCATCCATTGCGCAGCCAAACATATTCATGCATCTCACCTTCCATTTCCTTGTTCGTGCAACCAAACCTTCCAAACCCAATCTCACTTCCACCCAAACCAATCCAATCCAAACTCCATTTGATCAAGCCTGTGAGGACCAGAGAGTGAAGAGAGGACAAGATGAGGATGGTGGCTGGCCAGGACGGCGTCGCCGCGGACGGTAGAGCCACAAACCCGAAAACGTACCCGGTTAGGCCATTTTCATCCTTATTTCGATTTATGCTTTATGGTCGATTTTGAATGATTAGGAAATGGTTATTAGGCTGCTAGGAGGTTTCTAAGAAGGTTTTGTTGGTGGTAGGACGGCGGTGGAAGTTGTGGGAAGAAAATGAAAAACAAGGCCGTGAGGCCCTTTGATTATAGTTAAGATTTAGTTGTTTTTAGTTAGTTTTGATGATTGGATTGGATAGGAAATGAGAAAATAGGAATTATAGGATTGAATTGGAATGAAAACGGACCAAAATGAGGGGTTTAGAGGGCCGGACTGGTCACGCCGGTCCAACTGGACCAGACTGCACAGTCGAACCGACCGGACCGGTCTGATTCAAGGAAGAAGATGAATAGTGCCCTGGTGCGTGAGGCCCACGCGAAAGACCTGTCTTGGGAGCGTGAGGGCGCGTGTCTAATCTTTTGGGGAAGTGTCCAAAATGTTATTTCATCTATTCTATGTAACGAATAATTTGGGACTGGTTTCGTGTCAATCAGACATCGTTTCGATATAGTTCGGGACGTCCGAAGGTTTAGGTTCGAGTTTAAAAATAGTTAGAAATTCTGAAAAATTATGGGACTTCAATGAGAGGTTAATGAGGCTATTAGTAATCCTATAAATGAATTTGGACAGGTTTGGGAATCCCGGAGGTGACGATTGGCTCGGGGAGACGTTATGGCACGCGTATCGAGGCGCGGCTTCGGACGGTCTGTGAGTGGACCCTTCTTTCAAATTCGATGCATGCATAAATGTTTTATAATTGTTTTAGAATATATTTTGTGATGCCTTAAGTGCATTTGATTGTGGTAGCTTAAGATCGACATATTTGCAGTTTTTTGAGATTTTTGGCTTTATGTCGTACCTTAGCGTACTACGTTTTTAACGAGGGTTTTATAAACGGATTTTGGATTTGGAAATATAAAATCGGGCATGAGACCCCTTTGATTTACAACTCTCAGACTTGGAGTCCATTTGAATTTATGATGGATCGAACCGAGGGTCCATTTGTGTCATACGATTGGGCCGCGTGCCCAGTTGGTTTATGATTCGGGCTTGAGGCCCGTTTGATTGTAATATCGGGCTGGAGGCCCATTTGACTGTAGCATCGGGCCTGAGGCCCTGTTGGTTTGTGAAATGAGAAATCGGGTATGAGACCTAATTGATAAATGTTTTGAGAAAGGAAATGTTTTGAAAATATGTTATACCCTCCACATGATTTATATGGTCTCCTCCAGACGTCGACCTGGAGAGTCACGATCCACATACCAGAATGGGTATCCCCATTAGGATCCCGTTCCATGAGTGGGGGTTACGATTTATGATATGTGGACTACATCTGGAGATAGAGCTCAGACTAGATCCAGAGATTGAGCCTCCCAGATGGAGATTCCTGGGAGAAGACTCAGAGTGAGACCCTGGGTGGTGTGCACACTAGATGGATATGATTAATCGTGACATTTATCGGGGATGTGTTTCCTAGGGGCTGTGTGCCCCGAGTTGGCATCTTCTCGGAAGTGTCGCGGATAGGTTATACGTATATTGATAGATATGAGGTTTTATGAACTTGATTTGGGGTCGGAGACCCCGTGTTCTATGTTTTATTTTTCGAAAGAGTGATTTGTATGTTTTGGTATTTCACTGAGAATGTTACTTTGGGCTGAGTTCCCTCATGTATGGATTTACGGGTTTTTATGATTTCGGGTCGGGCACCTAAATGGATTTACGGTTCATGACGGTTTATGGGGACCGGCATGAACCCATGAAAGGTTTTGAATATGGTTGACAAATGGTTTTATGAATGTTTTAATAAACGGTTTTTGAATGCATGCATATTCTTTTATTGAAGGGCATAAACGTCTTGTATGAAAATGTTTTTATTAAATTATTATTTTGTCCACTCATAGTTTTCGTGTTTTGAATGCCCTTCAGGTTGATCGCGGATACGGACTGTAGCAGAGACGAGACATCACACTCCTCCTCCTACGATCCTGGCGTGGTCTGGACGCCCCGATGAGGGCTAGAGTTGGAATTTTCCCTAGTCTGACACTTCGTGTCAGACGTGATCAGACGCGTTCCACGTTAATCTAAGGGAATTTGGGACCGGTCCTGACAGTTGGACCATACGGTCGGACGTGTGCTAGCGTGGTTAATGTGGACGGTGAACCGTGAACTGCGATTGATAGTCGACTGGTCGGCCTGTGGGGGCCTTTTGTATCCTGTTAAGTTGGTGGTACACGTGGGCCAAGGAGGTCGGTTGATGGTGGCTTGTCAGGCCTGATGACCTTTGGTGACCTTTTGGTTGGTTTGGGTGAGATCGGAGTTGGGCGGCTACAAGTATCCGGATACCTTGAATGACGGGGATGATTTGAGGAACCCGGAAGCATGACTGGTCTGGATTGTGAGCACCTGAGTGAGAAACCTCAGAGCAAGTGCTTAGTCTGGAAAGCGTGAATTGGGGTTTGTGGATCGGTAGTTGTGGTGGTTGGGCCGACTTACGGTTGGATTGGAGATGGTTCTGCTAGATGCAGCCGAGGTAGTGAACGATTGGTGGACGACTCTGGATAAGTCCAGTAAGATTGCGGCGTTGGTTGAGCTTTGAGTTGCTCAGAGTTGTGGATTACGAGGGATGTTAGTTCCCCCGACTTGAGTGTAGTTTAAGGGTGTTGGCTCGGTAAGAGCGGAGGTTCAGGACTGGTGTGCTGTGAGCACGAGATAGAGGATGATGTGCCACGAGCTGGGAGGCTTAGAATGGTACGATGGGAACATCGTGAGTTGAGGTTGTGGCCAGTTGTGAGGTGCTGGTGTTGGGTAGGAACCATGAACAGAGCTGGAATCTGTGATGACCATTGGTAGGTCATGTTTAGGGATGAACGGTCAGGATGCCAGTAGGTGGATCAGAGTAGCACAGCGGAAACGCGGAGGACCTATGCTTCGTGTTGGATCGGGCTAGGTTTGTATGGTCGCGTTGACCGTTCGTGAGGTTATTGAAGAGAACCCACAATCTAGGCATACGGTATATAAGCTCGATTGGATTTGTTGCAGTGGTTTGGAACTTAGTTAGTAAGATCTACTTAGGAGTGTGTGGATCGGGATTGGATAACTTCCACTAGGTTTGAGTAGTTGTGGAGCAGGGGGATCACCTGTGAGACACAAGTTGGATAGCTTGACCACCGTGGAATTCTGCAGGACATGTGTGGTCCGTCTCGCAGACGTATGAGTATTGGACTTAGATCTGGTACTGGGTCTGCCTTCTATTCATGGTGAAGTTGAGTTTGTAGTTCATATTGGTCGGGAGACCCATGAGACCTAGAGATTCGAAAGTGTCTTGAGTTGGACTTTCCTGAAACACTTGTAGTGCATCCTGGTAGTTGGCCTGGACCGACAGACGGCAAAAGCGAAGCGTGTTTGGGTTGTAGCCAGGTGGTAATTAGTATGGTTACGAGGATGTTTGTGTGCCCTAGAGATACACTGTGAGGGTGACGGGTACACTTTGGTGTTGTTGGATGGACGTTGGGAATAGTAGAGCTTAGCTGATGCCGTTGTGGTTAATTAGTAGACGTATCATAGGATGACATTAGATGTACGTGAGGATATACTCTACGAGTCGTGTTTGAGGTATTCTAAAATACCTTTGTTTCTTTCAAGGTTCACAGGGTTGTCCTTGTGTGTGGTTGGTGGTATGCACCGTGGTTCTAGTTGGTGGCAACGGGTGCATGTATTTGAAAGGTGCACGTACTGGTTCTACAGTGGTCGGAACCATGCCGATGTTATTGGACGTGCAGTGTGACGTTCTGGTAGAAGTGTTGGTGAACATCTTAGTGCTGAAGTTTGTTGTGAATAGATGTATAATCGGTGTAGTTCCGATATGATGGTTTTTTGACGAAGCATGTGGGCAGGATCAGGGTGATCCTGAGTGGTTAGCGGAGCCACTGGCGAAAAGAGTAGCTGAATTAAGGGAATAGACAAGTACGTTGTGACTCTGGTGAGGTCGACGTGGATCATTGACGGAAGTTGTTTGGAACATTGTACGAATCTTGGTGCATAGGAGTACCAAGATAGGTAGATGTTGTCTTATGAATAGGTGTACTTGAGATTTGTGTTCGACGACGGGAAACTCGCTAGAGGTACTAGGACATTGGCACGAGGTACGCTCGACTCGAGAAGGAGTCAGAAGTGTTGAAACCTGAAGCAGTGGTGTAGTGGCGTACCCAGTGTTGGTTGAAGCGTGAGTGTCGGCTAGTGTGACGTTAAAGGTACCTTGGGTACGAATTGAACAGTGTTGACCTCGGAGAAAATCAAAGGATTACGAGATGGACTGGAAGTTGGTTGAGTTGGCTTGCTTGGAAAAGATTTGGTGATAGTCTGGGAACTGTCAGGAAAAGCCGGAGTGGCAGATGCTAGACACTGGGAAGGAGACCCAAGTTCGAGATAAGTTGGATTCCATTAGGAGTTGTAGACGTGCGAGATTCGGAATTCCGGGGACGAAATTCTTTAAGGGGGGTAGATTGTAACGACCCGTTCCAGAAATCACGTTTTGATTAGTGATTAATGACAGGTTAGTGAGGTTAATTAGTAATTAGTTGGACGATTTCGGACGGACTGTGCGAAATGACAATTTTGCCCCTATAATTGGCACAAATGTTGACTTTTCGTTCAGTATGTCAAATGGAGTTTGACCGATGTCCGTGACGAAGTTCGAGGCGTCACGAGTTCATAGACAGGTGGCACGTCCGATTCCGACATCCGAGGAGGAAGTTATGACGTTCGGAAGTTCAGCGGCAATTCGATAATTTAGCTAAAAAGGGGGCAATTGTTGACTTTTCGAACGACATGGAATTATTCTGTATTTCAAGGACCATTAGGTAGGTTTCGATGTCCTGAGTACAACGACAGGCGGCACATCAGGATCGGACTTCGGGAGATTTGGTTATGGGTCTAAAGGTACGAAGGGTAAAATGGTAATTAAGACATAGAATGGAAAAATGGTCTTTTGGCAGTTTGATGATGTGGGCAATCAGATGAGGACACCAGGGCTTGGAAGATTGGATATTTTTTGCAGAAAACCACTGAGATGAGGACACCTGTCCACTCTCTAGTGGCTTCTAGCCAAGTCTCACACGGTTTGAGTTATTTTTTAATTTGGTTGATCGATCAAAAGGAAGGAAAACAAAGACAAAGAGAAAAATTGTCCATCTTCAGTGTGAGTCATGGGGTGTGAGTTTATTATGTCTAAGTGAGAGCACAGAGACGTGTGGTGACTTGAGTGTTTGTGTTTAAGTGAAGGATTGAGTGAGAAAGTGTGTGAGCAGTGAAACAAACCCAGAAAACCGAGAGGGCTAACTGTGAACAGCCGGGGGCTAAATCGATCAAACCCATCGAAATCTAGTTTGTGGTAGTGTTCAGTATGCAGAAGGGAACCTAGAACGTTGTACAACCACAGTGGAAGTCACGGTAGAGCATAGAGAGCAGGTATGTTGTCTCGATTCCTCAGTTTTTCCAGAAATGATTCAAGGTGAGAATCGACAGGTTTGCTAGGCTGTTAAGTAACTCTGATGACCTTTGTAGTCGTATAAGGTTCCTATCAAACCCAGGAAGTCGAAACCATGGTCGGAAAGGTTAGTGGTGGCCAGAAACAGAGGGCTGAAAAACTAAGAGTTTTGGTTCGACTTTGGAAGGTATGAAATAGGATTCATTTATATGTTTTAGTTAGTTAAACCAGTTCTAAACGTTGGGACGAAGCAAAGGATGCAAACAGATTTGAAATTGGGTTAAAAATGACAGGAAACCGGCCATGCCGGTTCAGCCTGGACCGAACCAGCTTGGACCGGGTCGAAGCAAGGTTGAAGATGACACTATAGCAGCGCGTGAGGCCCACGCGCAGCCCCTTTGGGCTGCGCGTGTGGGCGTTTGGAAAAGTTTTTGAGGATGTTCCCAACACAACTTTTAAAGTATTCGATGTAACGAACATTTTGGGATGTCCGAAGGTTTTAGGGCTCGGTTAAAAATAGTTAAAAATTCGGAAAAATTACGGGGCTTTAGTGGAAGCTAAGTAAAGTAGTTAGTGACCATATTATGAGATTTGGATAGGTTCGGGGAAGCCGATGATAGTATATTGGCCGGAAAAGCGTAATTGCACGCGTATCTAGGTAAGGCGAAATGATCTGTTAGTGGACTTCATTTTCTAACTTATGATGCATGCATATATGTTTTTATATTTTTTATATATGTGATTCTATGATTTACTTTATGATCTTGATGGTTTACGATTTTACACGTATTTCAAGGTATTTACGAAATTTCATGTTTTATGAGATTTCGATTGATCTTGTGATTTGATCATGGTTTTAATGATTTGATTTCGGGATTCGAAATTTGATTTGATTTCAAGGATTTGAAATGGATTTCGGAAAAGTGATTTCGGGCTTGGAGCCCTGTTCATGAGATTTCAGTTTTGAAACTGGATTTTGGAAACAATGTTTCGGATTTGGTTTTGAGACTTGAAAGGGGGAATCTGGGTTTATGTTCCGAATGATGGTTCCGGATGCTAGCTTACAGAATAATTGTTGCAAATTCGGATAAGGATTTTCTATGGTTTTCACTGCTGATTGAAAAATGGTTTTGGGTTTAAAGACCCGAAAAAAGAAAAGAAAAACTGTTGGATCTAGTTTTGAGTTTAAAGACTCGGTTGATTGACGGGGGAGGACCCTGAATTGATATGTTTTGAGTTTAAAGACTCGGTTATGATATACCCCCCAAGGCCTGTGATTGTATTTTGAGTTTAAAGACTCGTTGATATCCCCGGAAGGCCTGATTATGCGCACGGTTTTGAGTTGAAAGACTCGGGCGCACTTGAGATCCAGCAACTCGCATGATTGATGTTTTTCACTGGTTTTTCATTGGTTTTCCGATGTTTTGGGCAGCGGCCCGGATAAATTGGATTTGATGAGTTTTGGGACTGAGTTCCCGTACTTTGAGATCGATTTGTGATTTGAGGCTGAGGCATGGATTTGACTAACAGATTTGATTCTGGTTTTCAAATGGTTTTCATTGATGGTTTTTGATATGAAATGATTTCATGACATGAATTGTATATGCATGCCTTGGTTTTTACATGGAGAGTATAAATGTAATTGTTTTTAAAAACTATTTTCTTGAACTATACTTTATTTTGTCCACTCACAGTCTTTTCATGTTTTTGATACCCTCAAGGTTGTAGCAGCGCGGGCTGTTGGTCGAGAGAGACGGAGACATCACACACGAGATCCACAGTAGGTTCCGTACCTTCTGCAAAGGCCGGAAGCTTTTGGACGATCGGACCGAGTTTCCCTTATCCGACTTACGTGTCACATGGAGGTTGGACATCAGTTTAGCCTTCGTGTCATACGTAAGTTAGACGGGTGCAGGATTTAGTCCTTAATCCAGGGGGATTGGGGGAAGGTCCTGACACAGAAAGGCTATGGATTATAACCTCCAGGGAGGGTCATTGATCTACGGACATTGACTTGGGTGGACTCTGGGGAGACTTGGGCTTTGAGACCCCGGGTAGCACGCGCGTAGCTCTAGATACCGTGACAGGATTTGTTATATGAAATATATGATAAACATGATTTCAATTGGTTTGCGAAGTTGTGTTTTATAATTGATAAATGGATTTGGGCTGAGATTCGACATATGTTTACTATGTTATGGTTTTCAGTAATTGGTTTTGGGCAGGAGCCTGTATGGATGTGGTTGTTTAAAAATATGATTGGATAAATGGTTTTACTATGCATGCATGCTTTTTAGTGAAGGGCATAAAAGTCTTTATAAATGTGTTTTAATGAACTTATTACTTTTTGTCCACTCACAGTCTTTCTGTTTTCAATGCCCTTCAGGTTTAATACGGTGCAGACTGTAGTAGAGATCGAGACATCACATACCTCTTCGGAATCCTAACGTACTCTGGAAGCCATAAGGCTAAAGGTTTTAATTTTCCCTGGTCTGACCGTGTCAGACGGGATCAGGAGTGTCCCTCGTTAATCCCAGGGGGATTGGGACGGGTCCTGACACTTAACCTTGGGCCTAAGCCCAAAACAAACTATACACCATTCTCGTAAAACATGTACGAAAAGTATTTTCCATGAAAATCATCCGAAAATATATAATCATGAAAGTGTTGTAAAATGTGCCATTAAAGGCTTCCGAAAAACCTCCCAAAACCATTGAAAACCACCAACATTCCAACATTATTATTATTCAAATCACAAGTGATACCAAATCCGGAAACCACATACGAATCGAAATCCAAAAAACAGAATTTACAGAAATCTCGTGAAATATTCATAAAATCAACGAAATTCGTATAAAATCCTAATCACTCCAATATCATCAAAATCACAAAGAAACACGTTTAAATAATGTAAGTATGCATGCATAATATTTTAGGGAAAAGAAAGTCCATTCACACACCGTCCATTATCGAATCCGATTTTGCACGCATTTCTATCAGTTTTGGAAATCTTAGGACCTATCAAAAATTACATCTAAAAGTCATTAACCATCCCAAATATCCTCTATTTTAATCCCATAAATTTTTGGGATTTTTAAATGGATTTAAAACAAACCCTAAACCTTCAGACACCCAAAACTACCCCGAAACGGTATCTGATCGACTCGAAACCTAAACCAAAATGTTCGTAACATAAAAAAAATGAAAGAACATGTTGGTTGTATCTTGAAAATCCCTCACACACCACCCAAAGTGGTTGCATGTGGGAGCCACGCGCTTATTAAAGTAAATATTGTTCATCTCCTACCTCCAGAAAACCTTTTTTGCTTGTTTGCCAATTCGTCCGATCTGGCGACCTAAGTCGGTGATAAAACCTCCATTTTAAGTCCTTTTTCGATTCCAATTTGTCCAAAATACTCTATACTAAGTTAGTAAGAGATCTCTGTATTCAAAACTGAAGGAATTACCTCAAAAATGTTCCAGCAATGTTCCACCTCTTGGCCGTGAGCTACCAGCGTTGTTCTAACGGTTGGAGCACCCAAACTCTTCTCTTTCAAGCCCCAAATTCTCATTAGCAGCTACAAAGTTTGTTTCTATCTTCGTTCGAACTTCCAAATAGTACTCCACCAACAAGTACGAACTTGAAATTTCTCTCCTTTTTGTTTTTGTTTTTCTTCCTCTCGGGTCTGGGTTCACCAACCCTATTTCCTTTCTATTTTCTACTTCCTCCCTCTCTTCTTATTCTCCTCTCATCTTCCATTTTTCTATCCTCCTCAGTTTCTTTCATTTCTCTTTCTCAGCCGCACCACCAACACAACACACACACACACACACACACATCACGACCATGTAACAAGCACACACACCTACATAAGTCGGTTGTCCAATTCCCTAAAGGATAAGGGACACATGTCACCTTCCTATTCAGCCATGAAAAGATATCACATGTGCAATTACCAAAATACCATTCAATACCAAATTTCCATAATGTCCATACGTAGTTTAGACCCGAAACGTAACCGTCTGATCTCCATTTTTGGCATGCCTCTTTCCGACGCACTAGGGAGGCTGAGATTTTTCTAACGGCATTTTTGGAATCGCCAAAAAACCTTCCCGAACAAAATGTGAACATATAGTCTTTGTCCAAAAAATCCAACTCTTTGACTTAGGAGCAAAATCGTCATTTCTCCTTAAATTTTCCAATTTTATGTTTCCAATTTTAAAAGTAATCATGCCGAATCACCTAAAATAATCAACAAAATCATACTCAGGAAGTAAAATAAAATAATCATTGAAAAAAAAAATGTACAGGTAAAAGGTTTCTACAAAAATTAAGTTTGACATCGAGGTCCAAAAACTAACTCATCGCGGAGTCGAAATCACTTGACATATCAAGTCACGTAAACTCGCAGCTCGTCCAAACCCTCAGTTGATTGAGAAATCATTCAGGGGCTCGGTCCCATCATGGGTTTCTTCTTTGAGTCTCACGCTCTATATGGAATTATAGCTGAGGTTGTTACGTCAGGACGCGCCAGACGATGGTGGTTAGGAGGTCTGCCCCGACACGTCAACTCACGTGAACTCCCAGCTTGTCCCAACCCTCAGCTGGTTGAGAAATCCTTCGAGGGGCTTGGTCCCATCATTGGTTCCTCTTAGAGTCTCACGCAACTCATCAATGAAGAACAAAATTACAGTACGTTAAGGTTGTCTCTTCAGGACGCGTCAGACGATGGTGTATGGGAGGACTGAGTCCCTAGAGCTCGCAGTAGTCTAAATGGCTCTACAACTTCCTCCGAACTTAGCCGATGCCATTCATAGTTGGAGTTCGTGATATAATTAAACTGGAAGGAAGTCCTCAATGCCAAAAGTTCAAATGTGAATATAGTTGGTGGAAAATTTAACTGAATTTGCGGGGAGAATGGTCGATAGCTGTCAGGGCAGCCGAGTCTAATTCATTCATTTCTCTCACCACCATGGTATTCGACAGTAGAGGTTGATGAAGTTGGGTTTGCCTCATTGAGATGCACCCATGGGTGAAAGTTTTTGAGGATGGTCAACGATGAGTTTAAGGCATGGTTATGTCATAGTTTTGGGTTCATTATGTGTGTGTGTATTTTGGAGAAGATCCGAGAGTCAATATGTAGTCTTAGATAATCTAAAGAAGGAGAAGAAAGAAATTACGATTAGAGAATGTTCGTTAAAATAAGCAGGCTTTTAGTTGTATTTGGGTTAACTAAACTAGTGGGCTCAAGTCATAGTATGGGCTCTAGTAAAGTCTCTAACAAGGCACAAATTAACACACTCAAAGCAATCTTCAAGGTTCGAGGTGCCACTAGGGCCATTTTGGTCAATTTGTTAATTTCAATATCTCATTTTATGGGATAGGTTGTAACAAGATAGTTACTTCTTCAATATTTATCATTTAAGATTTGAACATATTTCGGTATATATCAGTATAGACTTGTGATGTTTGATTTTAGCAAATTACGCGTATTAAATCATTCTCGACATGATATTATTCTTCCCCGACATGATATTGTAATGCAGTTTTAGCTATTTATATATGATCATTTATTTCAATATATAGATTATTACAGTATCTAGTTTCTGGAAATATTATTTATAGCAGCAACACACCATGACTCTCCTTTAGATTATCATATTTGCACCATATCTTATGGTTAAAGGTCTGAACAGAATTTTAGTTATTATGTATATTAGCATTTTCAAACTGCGAGTTATTATGTTCAAATTACAAATGATTTAAGAAATTTTATTTATATCTACTCGCTGAGTTTATCTCATTATTTTTCCTTTTCTGCACACCCCAAGTTATTTTAAAAGCAAGGTTAGCTCACATTGTGTGAAAACATCCTAGTTCCTACTTTCTTGGAGCGGATCACCAAAATCACAACATGCCTTACTGGGTATTTTTTTTGCCCAAAACATGTTGACAGTGGGCCCGAGCTCGCCTTTCAGTGGCTCTCAATCAGGGGGTCATCTTGCGTTCGAAGGATTAGGGTCGTGTGTATCTTTTAGTGGATGCATTGTTGTGACTAATGTGAATGGGTTAAAAGTGGTCAAATGATGGGCCTTTAATGCCACTATATATCCCTATATGGGCTAACTAGGAAGCAACTAGGCCTTTAGGTACCTTCAAAGCTTGCATGCCACAATAGAGAATGCTATTAGACATTTAGATGCATTTCGTTTGTAGCCCAAGAACGTTTCTTAAATCAAGTGATTATGAGACAAGCATGCAAACATGCTCACACTTTTTTTTATGCATTCTTCTTAATGTATTCAAGGACTTAAACATATTGTTTCCCCAGTCTTGTCCAAGTTTAATTTATGTTATGTCGGAAATGTCCATGTTTGTCACAATTCGACTCCCCTAGCACGATATTTTCCATTTTGGGACCCCGCCCTCACAACTTTGTTAATGGAAACTTACGCACAAATTTTGAGTAGGTCACTCATCCTGAAATTGCTCTAGTGCAATCTCACTTAACTTTGGAATTCCCAAAGTTTTGAATTTCTTCCTCCTCTACCATCGTCAGTCTCCATGTCGTTCTACCTTCAACCTTGAGCTATTTGTGATTGTGAGTGACAAGACCCGCCCCGATCCCACAGGGACCACAAGGGGACGTGCCCTGCTCCCGTCTGACACCCAATAATTCATACCAATTTTAACCTCAAACATCAAATGCATAAATAACCAAATTAAAGTTATACATCAAATCCGAATTAAACAGATGTCAGACAAGGGATGAAATCCAAAATTACAAGATGCGAGCACGACTCTAAAGTAAACCTGCGGGTACACCACCCAACAGGGGTTCAGGTACGCAGAAGTAGATCTATACCTCAGCCTCAGGTTCCTCCTCTACCTCAGTATCACGACCTGGAGGGGTTACCAAAAACATTAAGGGTGAGTGGACCGAAACTCAAGTTTATAAAATCATTTGATAAGTAAAACATATAATTTACCCCTCTGTTTTCCAAACATACATGCAACCGTATTTAAAACCATCAATCATATAATATGAACCATAAGGCATATAATAAAACCATAAGTATAATTTTAGTTGCTGCACTATACACTCCAATCCCGACATCCCTGATGTCTGACGTCCCTGACGTCTAATAAGGTCACAATCACAAGGCTACGCGTGCCACTAGGGTCTCAATTCCGAGTTCAATCCCCGAACCCTGTTCGGTTACAGCATCCCCGATGCTTAGCGTCATAGACGCTGGACGTTCTAGACGTCCGTGACCACTCCGGGGTACCTCATCCGGAGGAGACAGTATAGTATGAATTGATCTATACAGTGCAGTACCAAATACATTTTATTGATATCCACATGCAAGCATATATATATATATATACATAGATAGAATCCGAACCAATCATTAAGTTTCATCAGACGGGTCTCAAGCCCAAATACCGTGAAACGTGCCATAACCATATTTTCCATATCATCAAAACCATTATTGTTTTTAACATGTGAATAAGTATAATAGACCAGAAAACATTTATGCACCCAAGGGTTTAAGAAAATGGCCCACTCACTGTACGATCCCGCAGTGAACCTGCGCGTACGAACTTGTACCGGGATTATCGTACAATTCATGTCAGTCCAAATCACATGTAAGTGTCACTACAAGTATTAAACGTTTAACCACAAACTCCGAAATGGAAACCGGCTCGGGGAAGCCGTCGAACACGTTTCCCGAGGCAACCGGCCCTAAACTGACCCATCAAAACTATCTCAGATGAACATGGTTAATTCACCAAAAATGTTCAGAATGATGAGAGGAATAAAAGTCATGTTGATCGTGATCGGAGATAAGCCCCAACGCGCCCTCACGCGCCGTCCAAAGTGGCTGCGTGTGAAAGTCACGCGCCTGACACTGTAGCTACAGTGTCAGCACCTTCACCCGTTTGTCTGTAATTCGGGCCTGCCACCCGCGGCTTGACCCGGTTAATTACCCATCAATTCCTACTCGATTTCAATCCAATTTGGTCCTAACATGTTATTTAAACATCTAATTTAAGTTCTGAGTTATTAATTAGCCAAAACGAATCCTTAAATGGCCCTTCGACCCGTGATCATCCAAACGGGTTGATCACCCCAGCTCACTGGTTTCTAAACCAAAATCAAATTAACTTTACATGAAGCATCATAGTATCACAACAAACTGGAAAACACACTCAATTGAACCAACACTCACTTGGAAGTAGTCGTCCAAACCACTGAAACTCTTCTGAACACGGCAGTCACCGTCCCAGCTCCCCCGTGGCTGGTTGCCTTCGATTTTGATATGGTTGTGTTCTAAACACTCCCAGAAAGCTTAATCCGCAATTATAGTCCAACACACCGTAGAAATTAAACTCTGATTTTTCCCTCCAATTTTCCAGAAATGGCTTCTCTGGTTTTCCTCACCCGTTCTCAGTTATAACAGCATCAGAGTGATGCTCACACACGTCCTAATTAGTTATAAACAATTTCAAGCCGTCCCAGAGGCTCGTGGGTGTCCAATTGTCCACTGAAAAATGCTCCCCGAAAAGCTTCGAACTTGAATTAATCAATTGATCGTGCAGGCTGGACGGCTCAGGCCACGTTCAAAAGCAAAAGACAGCCCAGCCTTTCCAGCACACAATTGCATAATCAATTGCACGTTTGAGCCACCGCACATGGTGGTGCCGCCCATGTCCCCCGCGGTCTGCTATAGTAACCAGGGCAAAAAGACCAAAATGCCCCTGGTTCAATAATTACCAAAATACCCCTCACTTCCTAGACCCGTAACTCAGCCATACGAAGTCCGATTCCGGCGTGCCGCCTGTCTACGGACTCAAGACGTCGAGACCTACCTATCGGTCCTTGAGTCGCGTGAAAATTAATTGCCAAACCAAAAGTCAACATTTTTGCCTGTGAAGTCCAACTTACGGTAATGCCCCTGAACTTCCGATAGTCATAACTTTTTCCCTGATCGTCCGAAATGGACGTGCCACCTGTCTATGAACTCGTGACGTCCCGAACTACGTCACGGTCATAGGTCAAAGTCCATTTAATTCATCAATCAAAAAGTCAACAATTGGTCATACCAATCACAAGGGTAAAAGCGTCAATTCACACATTACATCACAATATTAAAATCCTCGAATTTCCGGGGTGTTACAGTGAGAGTCCCTAGAAAAAGTTCTAACCTTGGTTTACTCCAAAAACTCTTCAAAATCAAGATTAATGGGTTGTATATGTTTTGTGTCGGTTTGGGTTGCATGGGCTTGAGGGGAGAAAAAGAGAGAAAATAAGATAAAGATGAAGAAAAGGATTTGAGGATACCAACAATCCACACCAAAAATATCCAACTTTTCACTTTCGTCAAAATGCCCTTCCCCAATTTAGAATCCAAAATGTAATCCCAAGGGTAAAATGGTCAAACATACTAAAAAAATTCTGACAAACCCCTTAAAAATCCTCGAAAAAAACCCGTTAACAATGTAATTAAGGTCCAAATCCTAACAATCTACCCTCCTCATAGGAATTTCGCCACCAAAATTCTCACCTACCCTTGCGTAAACTAAGGACACTAATCTTGCCTCAAAATCTCGGCTACCATGTGGCCTCTTCCATGTCAAAATCCCTCAATACAACTATAAGGACAAAAGTCACCTAGAATTATACAATGTCTATCTAATCCCCGATCCGAACAGACTGCTCATTAAATTCAAAATCTTCTCCGAGTTCTCTTGATTGCTCCGCCAACACGTGAGACGCGTCCAACACGTACTCCTTGAGAACTCCTCAAACAAAAAAACCTATTCACCAACCAGAATATCCTCCCGATCAACCCTAAAGGTCAACAAACCTATGTCTACCAAGATGTACCATCCCGGACCCCACCACACTCAAGCAACCAAATCAAAGAGAGAAAAGTACTTATTTGCGTAATAGTGAACACACCTACTGGTCCACCTACAAGTTGGCCGTGTCCCCTCTGGCCGCCACCTGCCTTGCCGGTTCCTCGAGCAGTCAACTGACTCCCCGATGCTATAGTCGGAAAAAGTGTCATCCTCTACTGACCCAACCATGTAGTTCCTGTTTACAATCGAGCTTATATGGATGGTTGGTGACCCCCGAGTGTTACTTTGATAGGCCACGATGCCCTACAAACTTACGAGGAGCATACAACTCAAGATTGTGCGGTCAGTCGGTGATATACGTAAATAATGAATTTAAATAAACACTCAATTTTTGTAATGCTCAACTTATAACCTTTTTTTTTTGTAGATTGTAGCATCCAATAAGTAGGGATTTTTTTGGACCGAGGAATTCAGGGACACTTTATAATGGTTTGTTAAAAGAATAAAAGAATAAAAAAAAGAGGAATTTTGAACAATAGTGTAATCGTAAAAACTTAAGTATAAAAAATTATTAAATTAAATCTACTCCTAATTAACCTTTGTACAATGGACTTACTTCAAACACCTATCTTGCCAACACTTTGACATTTGCACATATTAAATCAATCAAGAAATCTTACCTTTATCATCTCAATTACCTTCATACATTTTTCAATCTTATAAATGCACCGAACATCAGACAAACAATTATAATATGATTCACCTTAAATTGTTGACTGAATGCGCCGAACAACGGTCAAACATTAAATCTCTTCAATCCTATTCCAAGTGCACCGAATAGCGAACAAAAAACTTAGCGTTAAATTGAAGTATCAATCACTAAAATGTATAAAGTAATTGAAATTCAGAAAGTAAAATGTATAGAGATTGTATTTAACATTTACAAACATTAGAAAGACAATACCAACACATATATTGAATTATAAGTAAAACAAAAAACAAAATCAAGAGTTTAGGTAGAGAAAACAAAGTTACACTTTCAGGATCCAAGAACAGCTGGAGATACGTAGGTAGTTGAAAACAATGGAATGTTATTCACAAGGTTCTTTGAATAGCAGAAGGAACCTTATGAAGATGGAGGAAAAGACAAGGAGGATTTTTGGACTTAAAACTCTTTAATTGCCTTGGATATACCTAGCTAGGGTTTTCCTTTAAGGAGGCTCAAGTTTATGTCAAAGAAAAGTATTTTATAATGGGAATAACCTCCCATTTTATAGTGATAGTACCTCTTAAAAAATAGGAAATAAATACATATTAAATAAAAATAAATAAAAACTTGCTAGAACCTAACCTAAAAATCATCTTCCTTGTTTTGGCATGGAACCCTAGTTGGCTAAGGGTCTTCTTGGTGACTGGGAAATGCAAATTCACGCTGAAAATAGAGCTGGAGGGGCCTTGGAGAATTCGTCACATGCGTGCTGAAACAGGGCAAGAATTTGGTGGGCGCACGTTGAGAAACTGATGATGAAATGGTGGTCAACGCGGTTCAACGGAGGAACTAAGTTGGGTTGGAAGTTTCGATAATCACTAGCCGATGTGGAGTCTTCTCTTTTAGGACGCGCTGGCTCAAGTTAAGCTAACTCGTTCAAGACACGAGCTATTATCCAGAGGTTTTTGGATCAGCAGGCGTTGGCCAAACGAGGGCTTGCAACGGCTGGGATTGGTTCGGTAGGACGCTACCAAATTTCCTTGCACTTTTTGGTGGCCTCCTTTATTTCGATCATAACTTCTTCGATATAACTCAGATTGAGATGATTCTTTCTCTCCAATTCTCATAATTCTGATATCTATCTAATTCTACACATTTCGTTCAAAATATATTATTTTCTCCAATTGTTTACCATTTTAAAATTAACATTTAAGCATAAAGGGTATAAAATAATATAAAATAAAGTTCAAATAAAGACTTGTCAAATACCCCCACACTAAGACTTTACTAGTTCCTAGGAAATACTAAAATTAACTAAGAATTCAAACAACTAAGCCTTTAACCATTTTTCGCAAATCTCATTAATATACATATGGCATTAAAGATTTATACTAGAAAGCATTTAAACTTATGCAATTCAAGAGTTAATAGAACATGTCAAGTGCTTCAACAAGTAAGACAATAAATAAATAATGTTGTGTGGATCTCAGTATGTCTAAAACACATACGAATAACTCACAAGTGTCACAACTCGACCTACTCCAACATGATATTGCCCACTTTGGGCCCAGCCCTCACGGTTTTGTTCCCGGGATCTCACATGCAACTTCCCAGTGGGTCACCCATCTTGGGATTGCACCCGCCCCTACTCATTTAACTTTGCAGTTCCCTAGGAATCCAAAGCCAGTGAGCTCCCAAAAGGCCTCCTGTTGGATATATATGCGCCCACACATATAAGGCGCATGCCCCTGATCCCTCGGGTGATGTGGGATTGCTAACCATTCCTTCAAGGCATGGGTCCTCACAATCTACCCTTCTCGGGGACTAGCGTCCTCACTAACACACTCAATTCCAACCGGGGTTGGGCTCTGATACCAAATTGTCACAACCCGACCTACTCCAACAGGATATTGTTCGCTTTGGACCCAACCTTGCAGTTTTGTTTCTAGGAGCTCATGTGAAACTTCCCAGTAGGTCACCCATCCTGGGATTGTACCAGCCCCTAATTGTCACTACCCGATCCATCTAGCATGATATTGTCCGCTTTAGGCCCATCCCTCACGGTTTTGTATTTGGTAACTCACACGCAACTTTCTAGTAAGTCACCCATCTTGGGATTGCTCCAGCCCAAACTCACTTAACTTTGGAGTTCCAACCAAACCCAAAACCAGTGAGCTCTCAAAAAGCCTCATGCTAGATAGATACGTGCCCACACATATAAGGCACTTCACCTTTCCCTCCCCGAGCGGTGTAGGATTGTTCACTATTCTTCTCAAGACACGAGTCTTACACTAATCACTTAACTTTGGAGTTCCCAAGGAATCCAAAGCTAGTGAGTTCCCAAAACGCCTCCTGTTGGATAGATGTGCGCCCACACATATAAGACGCATCCCATAGATCCCTTGGGCGATGTAGGATTGCTAACCATGCCTTCAAGTCACGGGTCCTCACAACAAGCATATGCAATCATAATTTTCACTCAATATGTAAAGGGTTGCATTTGCACTCAAACTATGTGAGAAAGAGCTCACAATATAAAAAGAAAGTACTTTGTTAAAATCTCAAACACAAACCATAAGGAGTTAAACATACTTGCACAAATGAACCAAAACCATAAGCTTACTCAAGTGATTGACTCAACTAATCAAATTTTACCTATCTTAAGGATCATAAGGTCTTTATTAAAATTGTAATGGGGTTAACTTTAGAGGCATGAAATATATAGGACAAGTGGTGCTCAAATTCATTCCAAGACTAAATAAAAGACTCCGAAAGTGTAGCATAGCTTCCCATCCTTAATGCAATGACATCAATAATCCATCATTTCAAACATAGGCCAAGTTTCATCATGTTGGGCCTAGCATTCATTCTTTGTGTCGGATTTACAAGTTTAAGGGACTTAACTCAAACTTTTACATGACCAAACCAGATTACCTTTTGAGAGACTCATAAACATTGTGTTTTCACCAATTTTCAACTTTTTTCTCTTATTGTTTTTTTTTTAAATATCAAGGTAATTACATGTGTCAACATGACGACAAAGTTAGAGAAAGTTAATCCATAGAATGTGCATACAAGTGTCAACATTACAACATTGTTTGGATCTCTCCAACTGTAACCTTGGTTCCTTGGTCTACCATAGAAGCCTCCAATGACGCGTTCCATCCCTGTTCTGTTGTTCCCACCCCCCCTACTAGAGAGAATTGGCCTTCAAGGAGGCCTTGAGAGCATATGGAACATACTAGAGCTACTTGTTTCTTAAGTTCTAACACATTCAAAAGCATAGAAATGATCTTATCTAATTTAGTATCATTAATAACATTCGAACTTATCTCATGTACCTTTCTTGGAGTAGGCTCGACACCTTCATATTTTGCATCATTGAGTACACGACTTTCAAGTAAGACACGACCCTCCACTAGGCTACTAGCCAAGAAACTCCTATTTGCTGCAGCATCAAGTAGTTCCATGTCCCATGCCTTGAGTCCTTTTTAGAAATAGGTCAAAAGATAGCCTTCAATGATCCCTTGAGTAGGGCATGAAGGACATAGTTCATTAAACCTTTCGTAGTATTGGTTGAAGTTCTCATCATGTTCTTCCTGCTTAATTCCTGTAATCTGCTTCCTCAAGACCGTAATCTTCGAGGCGGGGAAGTACTTGGTAAGGAATTCATGAACCAACTTAGGTCGAGAATTGATATGGTTGGATGGGAGTTCAAGAAGCCATGCCCATGCCTTATCTTCTAAAGACAACGAGACAGCCTTCAACTTCATGATATCGAAGTCTACATTGTCGAAACACATGCTACCACAAATGAATTGAAACTCCATGAGGTGCTTATGAGGATCTTTGTTCCTAAGTCCATGAATCTTAGGAAGTTGATGTAGAACTCCACTCTTGATTTGGATGTCTTTCTTGTTACCTTGAGGATCAAGGTATTGGATGCTGAAGTTAGAAATACCCTCAGTGTTTAGAAATAGCCTCAGTGTTTGAGAATGTTTGCTCACGGATACTCAGATTCCGTGCCATGGTTAATGGTGTTTCAAAAGTCTGTTCCTCTTCTGATTCACTCTTCTCACTTATGGACTCACAAAGTATTAGGGATGCAGGTCTAGATAAGTCGGTTTCCTTGAGTGCGTCTATTAAGGTTGTGTCGTTTGGTGACATTTCAAGTTTTCTTCTCAACATATCAAGCCTAGATTGCTCAGTGCACATTCATAAGTACGTACCTGCATCATCCAAAGAGTTTAGTTAGAATGGAAGTTACGTTGTTTAAGGATGCAAGTTTTGTTAATGATGTGAAGTTTAGTTAAAAATGCAAGTTTTATTTGTGAAAGATGCAAGTTTGAGTTAAAGGTGTAAGTTGTGTTAAAGATGCAAGTTTTGTTTAAATGCAAGTTGAGTTAAATGTGCAAGTTAAAGATACAAGTTGAGTCAAAGGTGCACGTTTTAGAACGTCTTTACAATAATTAGAGTTAGTGTTTTGAAACGTACAAGTTAAGGAAATCACAACAAGTACTGTAAGAGAAAGTATAAACAAGTGTGACTGACATATATATAAGTAGAAAATAACATTTATACAAGTAAGAAATAAAAATGTATAAACAAGTGTAGAATGCACAAAGTATGGTCAAAGAAATGGCAAGCAAATGCACAAGTTCCAAGAAAGTCTAAACTAATGCAACACATAAGCATCTACATGAAGAATGGTGTGAATGCATGCATAACAGAGAAATTGTTAGAACCTGCACAAGACATAAGAGTTACGTGACAATGCATGAAAAAATGACATGCACCTTCATTCTCACTTCCCTAGATTCACTTATTCTAGGGGGCCTAGTGATAAAATTCGAGCATCATGAAACCTTATGGGGACTATGCAATTTACAAATGCAAAAGATAGAGCCTTATAATTGCATGAATCATCTTCCACTCTCCTTCTCGAAGTACCTTCCGAACTTACCGCATGTGTGTGCTGATAAACCAAACCTCAATGCCCTCTACCATTCAACGTTGATCATGGCTAGTTGGGATATATGTAACGCAAGAAGCAATAAATAATTTCGAGAACACCCCGAGGATAGCTTTACAAGGGAATATACTCTATTGGTGTTCCCTTTCTTAATCTAAACTTGTCACCAGTTATAACCCTTCTAGACACCATGACCAACCGATGGAAGTTTTCAAAGTTTGTCTTACCAAACCCAAGTGTTTACAAACTCAGTCTACGACCTCATGTCCATAGATTCACTTAGTCTACAGTGTGTGGTGATGAATTTACACATCATGAAGGGTTATGGAGTAAGTAACAAAAAAGGGCACTACTTATTCTCGGAAAGCAAGATTTGAAAAAAAGGGTTGAGAGATTCCTGTAACTCTAAAACATTTAATAGGAAACAGCATTTCATGTCGGGGAAGTCAAGGATATATATGCTTCACATTACTTCAAAGTTTGGATGGAAACTTCTATGTTCGTGCAGCCCAAGTGTATATCTCATATTTCAAACCATTATTCATCTCTCTGGGCAAGTTCAAAAGTGACCAAGTTAGAAAGAATACACATAAAAGGAAAAACTAATTTCAAGACATCGTGAGGCTTAAACTCCATTGATGTCCCTTTCTTAGGCCCAAAACCCATTACGAGTATCATCTCTTGTCCTAGACATCACCCTTGAAAATGTCTTACTCATGATGAGCAAGTGTTCGTTCAAAGATAACTCAAGTGTTAACAACCACTGCCATCAACCTCATGGCTTCTTCAGTGATTCACATAAACTCTGAAGCATGAGTGATTCACATATAGCCGAGACTAATTTTATTAAAAACAAAAAATTTATGAACAAATACAAACAAGTATAATAGGACAATTTATATATGAATAGTTAATATACAAGTATGATATGAACAATTTATATATAGACTAACACATTATGAATAATTTTCAATTCCCCAGCAACAGTGCCAAAAATTGATATACGTAAAGGAAGCATTTAAATAAACACACAATTTATACAATGCTCAACTTAAAACCTTCTTTTAGACTGTAGTATTCAATAAGTATGGATCATTCTGTACAAGGAATTGACGGAAATTTTAAAATGGTTAGTTAAAATAATAAAAGAATAAAACAGGGGAGTTTTGAATAATAGTGTAATCATAAAAACACAAGTATAAATGACAGGACCCGTCCCAATCCCCCTAGGATTATCATAGGATATGCCCGGCTCCCGTTTGACAATCGACTCTAAATACTGAAAATGACCATTTTTGTTTTACATAAAAAGAGAGTTCTACTACAACATTATCAGAAAAGGGATAAGTATCTATACATAACCGAGCATATATGTTAGTACAATAAAAGTACCAAAACCTACCCTGAAGGGTATTCAGGTGCGCAATGGTACTAGCTATGCCTCAACCTCAATGTCAGCCCCTAGCTCTGTGTCACGGCCTGGAGGGTCAATAAAACAGTCAAAGTGTGAGTGGAAAAAAATAAACGTTTTCGAAATACGATTTAACAACAATAACATTTTCCCCTTCATTTTATAAACAGTTATGCACACATTTCAGTTATAAAACCAAAGCCCAGTCACACTCGGTCCACGTTGTGCGCTCAATATCCACACCGTAATCTCACCAGGGCTAATCCAAGGTCTCCGGGCCTGTTCAAATTACATATATGTGTCCCTAATGTGCTATACAAGTTCATACACCAAACCATCACAAAGTCTGATACCAAAAACGCGTTCCAGACACGCTTCTTGATTCTGAAAACCCCTAAATGACTCCGATCGACTTGAAACCACCACCATTGGATTCAGATCGATGAAACCTTTTTAAAAAGACCAATTTAACCTTGAAATTTGTGTTCACACGTACCTATATGCCCCACGTGTCGGTCAAAGTTCGGTCAACGCTGGTCGTCGCCGGTCAACAACGGTCAACACTGGTCAACGGCTGAATATCTGACAGGTCTGACACCTCTGACAACCGGCCACGTGGCACCACCCTACTGGTCCACGTGGACTGACAATGTTGACTAGACTTGCCACGTGAGCTACCAAGTAAGCCTGATAGATTCTGTCACCCTTCCACGTGGCACCCTCTCACTAGTCCACGTGGTCTAAATATCTTACGTGGATTGCCACACCATTATAAAAACCTCTGACAGGTTGCCACGTGGCACCATCCCATTGGTCCGCGTGGTCTAACATGGCTAACCTGGACCTACGACGTCAGTTGCTGACCGGACGTGATAGCCTGCCATGTGGCATCACCTGATTTTCCATGTGGACTAACAATGATGACATGGACTGCACCATCATGTTTATTTGTAATGGGTCATTTGACTTGCGACCTTGACCCGGCTAGAACTCAGCCGTCCAGCCACTGTTCTCCTCCATTGTTCTTCCTACACGATCGTCTCACTCCCATAAACGGTTCTACGTTGTCAAAATAACAAGAGAGGTCTAGAATTTACCTGTCAAGCTTGTTGCAATTGGACCAAACTTCAAACTTGAACCCCAAGTGATTCTAGCCACAAAATCCTTCCTTTTTGGTCCCTGTGAGTTCGTTTGTGTGCCAAAAATATCATCCAGGCCTCAGTTCATGTTACCAAAGACTAAATCTCAAAGCACAATTTTGAAAATTCACGGGTTACCTTGTTTTGTGCATTCCAGCCACCGTACAAAGTTGTCCTCGTCGTTCCTGGCCTTCCCTTTGTCTCAGTCCTCTCTTTCACTCCCAGTCTCTCTCAAACAGCACATAGGATGAAAATTGATGGTCTGTGTGGGTGGTTTTCGTTTTAGGTGAAGGAAGAAGATGAAGATGAAAAAGGGTTGAATTCGGGTTACTGGGCCTATGGGATAAGTGACACTTGTCACTCATCCATTGATCCAAGTTGGGAAATTTTGACCAATAAATATCTGTCAACTGTACACGCCTCGTAAAACATAAATAGTACGTACTTTCTTCAGTGACCCCTAACTTTCTCGTCAGATTTTTGATTTCATCGTGACGCCTATCTATGGACTCGTGACGTCTCGATCTACGTAATGGGTCTTGGTCAAAGTCCAAATAATTTGCCAGGTCAAATGTAACACCCCGGAAATTCGAGGATTTTAATATTGTAATTTAATATATGAATTGACGTTTTTACCCTTGTGAATGGTATGGCCAAATTGTTGACTTTTTGATTGGTGGGTCAAATGGACTTTGACCACTGACCGTGACGTAGTTCGGGACGTCACGAGTTCATAGACAGGTGGCACGTCCAATTCGGACGATCAGGGAAAAAGTTATGACTATCGGAAGTTCAGGGACATTACCGTAATTTGGACTTTAGGGGCGAAAATGTTGACTTTTCGTTTGGAAACTAATTTTCACATGACTCAAGGACCGTTAGGTAGGTCTCGATGCCCTGAGTTCGTAGACAGGTGGCACGCCGAAATCGGACTTCGTATGGCTGAGTTACGGGTCTAGAAAGTGAGGGGCAGTTTGGTAATTATTTGAACCAGGGGCATTTTGGTCTTTTTGCCCTGGTTACTGTAGCAACCGCGGGGGAACCATGGACGGCACCACCATGTGTGGTGGTTCAGTGTACAATTGATTATGCAAGTGTGTGCTGGAAAGGAAGGCGTGTCTGATGCTTTAGAACGTGGGTTGAACCATCCACCCTACACTATCGAATTGATTAATGAAATTCGAAGCTTTTTCGGGGAACAAAATTCAGTGGACAGTGAGGCTTCCACGAGCCTCTGGGACAACCTGAGATGCTTTAAACTAATTAAGTAATGGGTAAGCTTCATTCTGCTGTTGAAGGAACTGAAATTTGGAGAGGAAAACCAGAGAAACCATTTCGGGCAAAATTGGAGGGAAAATCGGGTTTTGATTTCTGGTGATTGTTGGACCAAACCAAGGTCTGGTTTAGTCTTCTGGGAGTGTTTGGAACTCAACCACATCGAAATCGAAGGCCATCAGCCACGGGTGAGCTGGGAAGGTGACTGCAGTTTTCAGAGAAATCACAGAGCTTGGGACGACAACCTTCAGGTACTTTCAGACACAATTGATTGTTCATTTTAGTTCGTTTTGATCCTATTATGCTTCCTGTGAAGTTAATTGGATAATGGGTTTGAAACCAGGGAGTTCTGGTGATCAACCCGTTTTGTTGATCACGGGTCGAATGGCTAGTTAAAGGACTTGTCGAGGCAAATTAGTGTCACGGAACTTAAATTTGAAGGATAATAAACATGTTAGGATCAAATTGAATTGAAATCGAGTAGGAATTGATGGGTAATCAACCGGGTCAAGCCGCGGGTGGCATGCCCGTATTACAGACAAACGGGTGAAGGTGGTGACACTGTAGCTACAGTGTCAGGTGCGTGACTTTCACGCGCAGCCACTTTGGGCGGCGCGTGAGGGCGCGTTGAGCCTTATCTCCGATCACGATCAACATGACTTTTGTTCCTCTCATCATTCTGAACATTTTTGGTGAATTAACCATGTTGATCTGAGATAGTTTTGATGGGTCAGTTTAGGGCCGGTTTCCTCGGGAAACGTGTTGGACAGCTTCCCCGAGCCGGTTTCTATTTTGGACTTTTTGGTTAAATGTTTAAGACTTGTAGTGACCCTTACATGTGATTTGGACTGACAGGAATTGTACGATAATCCTGGTACAAGCTCGTACGCGCAGGTTACCGCGGGATCGTACTGTGAGTGGGCCCGATTTCATTAAACCCTTGCATGCTTAAATGTTTTCTGATTTACTTATATGTTCACATGCTGGAATCAAGATATGGTTTTGATGATATTGAAATTTCGGTTATGGCACGTTTCACGGTATTTGGGCATGAGACCCGTCTGATGAAACGTAACAATCGGTTCGGATTTTACCTATGTATACATATATGTTTTGCAAGTGGATATCAATAAAATGTATTTAATATGCACTGTATAGATCCATTCTTATGATACTGTCTCCTCCGGATGAGGTACCCCGTAGTGGTCACGGACGTCTAGAACGTCCAGCGTCTATGATGCTAAGCATCGGGGATGCTGTACCCGAACGGGGTTCGGGGATTGAACTCGGAATTGAGACCCAAGTGGCACGCGTAGCCTTGTGATTGTGACCTTATTAGACGTCAGGGACGTCAGACATCGGGGATGTCGGGATTGGAGTGTATAGTGCAGTGGCTAAAATTATGTTTATGGTTTTATTACATGCCTTATGGTTCGTATTATATGATTAATGATTTTAAATAATGCTACATGCATGTTTGGAAAACAGAGGGGTAAATTATATGTTTTACTTACTAAACGATTTTATAAACTTGAGTTTCGGCCCACTCACCCTTATTGTTTCGGTAACCCCTTCAGGTCGTGCTAATGAGGTAGAGGAGGAACCTGAGGCTGAGGCATAGATCCACTTCTGCATACCTGAACCCCTGTTGGGTGGTGTACCCGCAGGTTTATGTTAGAGTCGTGCTCGCAACTTGTAGTTTGGATTTCATCCCTTGTCTGACATCTGTTATTTCGGATTTGATGTAAAACTTTAATTTTGGTTTTTATGCATTTGAACGTTTAAGGTTAAAATTGGAACATTATTTTGGGTGTCAGACGGGAGCAGGGCACGTCCCCATGTGGTCCCAGAGAGGATCGGGGCGGGTCCTGTCATCAAAAGTCAACATGTTTCTCTTTCTAGAGGTAAAATGGTCATTACACATTTAATTTTTCGAATTTACATTTTCTCAAAAGTTCAAGTTGTTACAATAAATAATTATTAAATTAAATCTACTCCTAATTAACCTTTGTACAATCGACTCACTTCAAATACTTATCTTGCCAACACTCCACCATTTGCACATATTAAATCAATAACGAAATCTTACCTTTATCAATCACAAACACTTATAATATGATTCACCTTAAGTTGTTGACTGTATGCACTGAATAACGGTCAAACATTAAATCTCTTTAATCCTATTCTAAGTGCACCAAATAGTGAATAAAAAACTTAGCGTTAAATTGAAGTATCAAGCACTAAAACGTATGAAGTAATTGAAATTCAGAAAGTAAAACACATGGAGATTGTATTAAAAATTTACAATGTTAGAAAGAGAATACCAACTCATACATTGAATTATAAGTAAAACCAAAAACAATATCAAGAGTTTAAGTAGAGAAACAAAGTTACACTTTCGGGATCCAAGAACAGCTTGAAATGCTTAGGTGGATGGAAACAATTGAATGTTATTCACAAGGTTCTCTTAATAGCAGAAGGAACCTTGTCAAGATGGAGGAAAAGACAAGGGGTATTTCGAACTTAAAACTCTTGAATTGCAATGCATATACCCATCTAGGGTTTTCCTTTAGGAATGCTCAAGTTTGTTTCATAGAAAAGTATTTTACAATGAGAATAACCTTCCCTTTTATAGTGATAGTACCTCCTATAGGAAATAAAATGATAATTAAATATAAAAAATAAAAAACTTTCTTAAACCTAGCCAAAAAATCATATTCCTGGTTTTGGGATGGAACCGTAGGTGGCTAGGGGTTTTCATGGTGGCTGGGAAATGAAAATTCACACTAAAAATATAGCGCAACGGGTCATGGAGAATTTGGCGCATGTGCGTTGAAAAGGGGGGGGGGGGGGGGAAGAATTTGGTGGCACGCACTAAAAAACTGAAAATGAAAGGGTGGATAACGCGGGTCAACGGAGGAACTAAGCTGGGTTGGAGCTTTCGGTAAGCGTTGGCCGAAGTGGAGTCTTTTCTTTCAGGACACGTTGGCCTGAGTGAAGCTGACTTGTCAAGGACTACCAGAGCAAAGGTTTCAGGATCAGCAAGCGCTAGCCGAGCAGAGGTTTCAGGATCACTAGGTGCTAGCCTCGTTTCGATCATAACTTCTCCAATATAAATCTGATTGTCATGATTATTTCACTTAAATTCTCATAATTCCGATATCTATCTAATTCTGCACATTTCTCACAAAAAAATATTATTTTCTCCAATCGTTTGACATGTTACTTTAAAAGTTGAGCATAATGGGTATAAAATAATATAAAATAATGCTCAAAAAAGGCTTATCAGTTGGATTATGAGTGGAAATTTTCTTTAATAAATTTGATGTATGTATATTTACATATTTATATGGGTTTATGGCATGGTTTGGATGGTTATGGTTCGAATATATGATTCTAAATGTGACAGGACCCATCCAAAAAATCCTTTGATAACCGGGCCTAGTCCTGCTCCTGTCAGACAAGTCAACCGAAGTTTCGAAAATACCCCTAACACTTGTTAGATAAGGGATAACCGTACTGTCTCACCTTCATGCCCTGCCTCCTGATCAGCCCCGATCTTTGTGCCACGACTTGGATGGTCATCAAAACATCAAAAGTGTGGGTCGACAAAAATAAACATTTAGAAATACATTTGAGGAAAGTCAATCTTACCCTCTAATTATGAAAACATGCATGCATATCATAACTCATAAATAATTGATTGGAAACAAATGAATTATATACAATGGACCAGTAAAAACATATCATGTTTCAAAATTCATGTGCTCTATATTTTCCCGAAACCCATGTTCATCAATCAAATCATGAGATAAATACCTAGATACAAATATCGATAAATCACATATATAACCGATCCTCAATATGAAATCCTTAGTATCCAAATACGTATTAAAAATGTACACATAATGCTTCAGACACACAAAACTATACCAAAATAGTGTCTAATCGACTCGAAACCTGTGCCAAAATGTTTGTTACATCGATTACATTCAAAATCACGTTGATCGTACCTCAATAACCCCTAACATGCGACCCCACTCACAAGCCAAACCCCCTGCGCGTGGGACTCATGCGCTGCTACAGTCAACATCAACCTCAGTCGGGTCGACCCGTGGGTCTACGCGCAGGGCCTAACTAGGTGAGATGACCTGGTTCCAAAACCTGCCTTTTCCATATAGTTTTCTTGTTTTAAATACCTAATTACATCTAATCAATCCCAATTAAAGATCCATAACCTGAAATGCATGAACTCTTACCCTCAACTGGACAACCCAAGCCTTGAATTTTGGCCAAACTTCTAGTTCATCAATTCAGACCTTACGATATCTAATTCATTACGTTAATAACTTAATAATGCTCGTGAGGGACCAATGATGAAAACAATGGCCTCAATTCCACTAATTAACCATCCAAAATCTAAAATTTAATTCAAGTTCAACGGTGGGTTTCGAGTTATCTAAGTTTTTGGGTCTGAGTTACCACCTCTTTCTTCTTCTGTTTTCCTTTTCTCAACTTTTCTCCTCTCTCTGTCTCTCTGTAATCTCTCTCGCGTTCTGGAACGATCAACTAGTTTGGTTTTCAGTTTTTGTTCTAGTACGAACAAACACGACACCCTAACACACACCTCACCACTATCGTGCCACCAATCTAGCCCAAAACGTGACAGGTGTCACTAATCCAAGGGAACCCTGATGACTTATCCAAATGGTAAAAGACCAAATTGCCCCTCCTAGGGCACAAATTACCAAAACGCCCTAGCCTTCCTAAACCCGTAAAGAAATTGTCTGACCTAAGATTTCATCGTGCCACCTGTCCACGAAATCAGTGCTTTGAGACCTACACAACAGTCCTCAAAAAACGTACAAAAAGTATGCCAAACAAAAAGTAAACTTTGCCTACTAATAATTTAAGGACCAAAATGTCAATTTACAATCCCAATTTCCAAATTTACGTTTCCTTAATTTATGGGCCATTACAATCTGCCCCCTTAAAGAATTCCGTCCTTGAAATACTAAAGAAACAAATATGGATACTGGTCTCGCATTACCATTTTGGGTTCCCACATGGATTCCTCCACGTTGTAATTCCTCCACATGACTTTCACAAAGGGAATAGTTTTTCGTCATAGCACTTTGTCCTTTCGGTCCAGAATCTGTACAAGTTGCTCCTCAAAGCCCAGATCCACTCGGAGTTCCAAAGGTTGCCTCTCCAATACATGAGACTCATGATATAAATACTTCTGAAGCCTTGATACTTGGAACACGCCATGACCTTTAGAAATTTCTAGAGGTAATGCACCCTATAAGCAACTAGCCTGTCCTCTATGTGATCTCATAAGGCCAACCATAGCGGGGACATAGCTTCCTGCGCCAGCTAAATCGTACTATACCTTTCCAAGGGGATAACTTCAACAATACCCAATCCCCAACCTCAAACTCTAGATATCTGATCCGACAATGTGCATAACTTTTTTTTTTATGATAATGACCAGCCATTAGTCTATCTATGATAATTCTAAACTTTTCTTCTATTATGTCTATCATCTCAAGCATGGCAATGCCCTCTCGTCTACCTCAGTCCAACAAATCAGCGTGTTACACTATCGCCCATACAGTGCCTCTAATGGAGCCATCCCAATGCTCGACTAGTAACTATTATTGTAGGCGAATTCCATCAATGGTAACTGTGAATCTCAAGTACCCTGGAACTGTAGTACGCAAGACCTTATCAAATCCTCAAAAATCTGAATATTTCGCTCAAACTATCCATTGGTCTGAGGTTGAAATGCAGTGCTAAAATACAGCCTCGTCCCAAAGGCTCTCTACAGGCTCTGCCAAAACCTTGATGTAAATCATGAACATTGGTATGAAACTATCGACTCTAGTATCCCATGCAATCAGATAATCTCATCCATAAACAACTTATTGTACTACTCCATTTGAAGTTCTCTTTCACTGGAAAGAAATGGCCTGACTTCATGAGTCTATTCATGTTCACCCAGACTCCATCATAACCATTTTGAGTCTTGGGAAATTTAAATACAAAGTCCATGGTAATATGAACCCATTTCCACTTGAGGTTTAGGAGTGGCTGCAAAGCTTCAGAAGGTCTCTACCTCTTAGTTTTAACTTGTTGGCATATCAAACATCTTCTAACAAATTCTACTATCTCCCTTTTTATTCTTGTCCACAAATAGTGCTCCCTGAGGGTGTGATACATTTTAGTTCCACCTAGATGCATCGCCTAGGCCGAACTATGGGCCTCCTCCAAATTCTTCTTTTTCAGCTCTAAATTTTCAAGTACACACAATTGGCCCACAATTGACTTCATGAGGCTATCCATGTTCAACCAGACTCCATCATAACCTCTCTGAGCCCTGGGAAGTTTATATACAAATTCCATGGTAATATGATCCCATTTCCACTCGGGGATCGGGAGTAGTTGCAAAGCTTCATATGGTCTCTGCCTCTCATCTTTAACTTGTTGGCATATCAAACATATGCTAGAAAATTCTATTATCTCCCGTTTCATTCATGTCCACCAATAATGATCCCTGAGGGTACGATACATTTTAGATCCACCTGGATGCATCGCCTAGGCCTAACCATGGGCCTCCTCCAAAATCTCCTATTTCAGCTCTAAATTTTCAGGTACACACAATTGACCCTCTTTCAGTAAGGCGCCGCCATCTCTGAGAGTGAAGTCATGCATGTCCCCAACCTCAACCACAATCCTAATAACACACAAGGTAGGATCCTGAAGTTGAGCTTCAATAATCTAATCTATTAGAACAGATCTTTGTTCCAAGAATAACTCCAGCCCTTTAGAGTTCCACCAGTAATGGAAAATAAACCATCCTTGCGTGAGTTGTAGAACTTGTTAATTTACTGCTTAGGGCATCAACTAACATATTAGCCTTTCTTGGGTGGTACTCAATAGTGTATTCGTAATCTTTGATTAACTCCAAGCATCATCTTTGTCTTAAGTTCAAGTCATTATGGGTGAAGAAATATTTCAAACTCCGATGGTAGGTGAAAATCCTGCACGTCTCCCCATACAAATAATGTCTCCATATCTTTAACGCATGTACTACTGTAGTAAGCTCCAAATCTTGCGTAGGGTAGTTCAACTCATGGGGTTTCAAATGCTGGGAGGCATAAGAAATGGCCTTCCCATGTTACATCAACATGTAACACTATATACCTCGAACTCCCCATTATCATCAGGAAGGGTCAACGCCGAAGTAGAAGTCAACCGTCTCTTCAATTCTTGAAAACTCTACTCATAGATCTCATCCCAAACAAATCGAACCCCCTTCCTGGTCAATCGAGTTAACAGGGAATCCATCTATGAACTATCTGTAGTATCTAGCCAATCCCAAGAAACTCTTAATCTCGAATACAAGCTTTGGTTGGTCCCAGTTGGCATTGATTTTGTCTTCTGGGGGTCAACACTAATCCCCTCAGCTGATATCACATGTCCCAAAAAGCCTACACTAGTCAACCAAAAGTAACACTTTCTCAACTTCGCAAATAGCTAGTTCTCCCTTACTAATACAGTACAATCCTCAAGTGCTTCTCATGCACCTTCGCAATCTTCGAATATACCAGAATGTCATCAATAAATGCTATTATAAAACGGTCCAAATATGGTTGAAACACTCGATTCATTAATTCCATAAATTTCACATGTGCATTTTTAGTCCAAACGACATCACCAAGAACTCATAATGGTCATACTGAGTCTGAAATGCTGTCTTCGGAACATCTTGCTCTTTTATCTGCAACTCATGGTAACCAGACCGAAGACCAATCTTAGAAAATTGTTTGGCCCCCCTCAGCTGGTCAAAGAAATCATCAATATGTGGTGAGGGATACTTATTCTGCATTGTCACCTTATAAATATATCTGTAGTCTATTCACAATCTCAGGTTACCATCTTTTTTCCTAACGAATAACACTGAAGCTCCCCATGGTGATACGCTCAGTCTAATAAACTCCATATCCACCAAGTCCTGTAACTGCTCCTTCGGTTCCCATAACTCTACTAGTTCCATCTGGTACGATGCTTAAGAAATTGGTCGCATACCTGGGAGTAGCTCAATGGTAAACTCCACCTCCCTATGAGATGGTAATCCTAGTAAATTCTCTAGAAACACATTAAAAAACACTTGTACTACTAGTATATCGTGTAATGACTCGGACATTGAATGAGGGTAAATACTGGTTGTTTTCAAAGTATGTGTTTTAAAGTGTTTATTTTTGTCCACTCACATGTTTTCATGGTTTTGTGACCCTCCAAGGGCCTTACACGAGAATCGAAGCTCAAAAGGCACAAGCATGAACTAGTGGAGTTTACGTTTATCCCTTCTCTGACAAGCTGTGATACAAATATTTTGATTCTAGTCAGACAGAAGCAGGGACTAAATGTACTTTTCATGTGTATTTTAGGTGGGGTCCTATCAACTTGGTATCAGATGTAAGGTTATGAGTTGTGTTTGTTGATTTCATGCCTCCAAAATTCGAGTCCTATGCACGGCTTGGCGATGAGACGAGTAGACGAGCCCAAGATAGTTATTGGGCTGTTAGTGGTTATGGATTATGAGGTCGAATGGTGAATATTATATATTTGAATCTATTTATGTGTGTTGGCAAAATGTGGAAGCTTCATGATGATTATTGATTATTAAGCTTCAATGTAAGACCCGGTCTTGCAAGTAAGAACGGTGAGCAAGACTCGTGAGCTTGAGAATCAGGAACGATGAGCAAGACCCGCGAGCTTGGAAAGGCAAGATCGGTGAACAATCCTACATCACTCGGGAAGGGAAAGGTGAAGTGCTTTATATGTGTGGGCACGTATCTATCTAACACAAAGCCTTTTGAGAGCTCACTGGCTTTGGATTCTTTGGGAACTCCATAGTTAAGTGAGTTGAGGCTGGTGCAATCCCAGGATGGGTGACCTACTAGGGAGTTGTATGTGTGCTCCCATAAACAAAACAATGAGGGTTGGGTCCAAAGCAGACAATATTATGCAATATGGGTCGGGTCGTGACTTAAGGGTATCAGAGCTGGACCCCGACCAAAAGTGTGCCAGCAAGGACGCTGGGCCCCAATGGAGGTGGATTGTAAGACCTGGTCTTGGAAGCAAGAATGGTGAGCAAGAACGGTGAGCAAGAACCGTGAGCTTGAGAAGCAAGAACGATGAGTAAGACCTTTGAGCTTGGAAAAGTAAGACCCAGTCTGGCACGTGAGCTCCCAAAAATAGAACCGTGAGGGCGGGGTCCAAAGCGGACAATATTGTGCTAGATGGGTCGGGTTGTGGCATTCAGGATTTTCGTATATGTGCTAAATGTTATTAATGGATATGATATGAGCAGACGTGTATGACTCCTCGATATTCACGTATTGTGAGGTGAACTAAGTGTGAGCTATTTGTATTGGCATGTTCGTATATACGTTGGTTATGAATATGGTTTTGAGTTTTAATCTTGGATATGGAATGGGAGCTCGGGAAAGACGTAAGATATTACGAGACTAATAGGTAATTTATTGAGTTGAAAGTGAGATTTCATTTGGAATCCCTTTCGATTGTGGATTAGAGTTGAGATATGGTTGTGTGATGTAAATGTGGGATTTTTCGAGATTGGTGCAATGGTATGTTCGCATATGCATTGGTCACGAAGTGTGTGATTGAATTGATAATTGGTCAAGTTGCATTATCGTGATTAAGCTATGGAATATGACCTTGGTTTAGTTTCAAAATTTCGACGACGGAATTTTTTTAGGGAGGGTAGGTTATAACGACTTAGACGTTCGAAAAGCGTAAACGCTGGTTGTTTTCAAAGTACATTTTTAAAACGTTTATTTTTGTCCACTCACACGTTTTCATAATTATGTGACCCTAGGGGTGTTGCACGGGAATCGAGGCTTGAGAGACAGAAACATGCGCTAGCGGGGTTTATGTGTAACGACCCGGAACCTCAAAAAGGGCAAAAATGTAAATTCGGAAAATATTTGTATAAAAATGATGATTTTACCCTTGTGATTAGTGTGGTCCAATGTTGACTTTTTGTTTGGTAGGACGAACGGATGTTGGCCGATGACTGTAACGTAGTTTGGGACGTCATGAGTCCGTAGACAGGTGGCACGTCCGATTCCGACAAACGAGGAAGAAGTTATGACGATCGGAAGTTCAAGGGTATTGTCATAATTAGGTTAAAAAGAGGGAATTTGTTGACTCTTTACGAGGCAAACATTTTTGACGCAATTCAAGGACCGCTGGATAGGTCTCGATTCCCTGAGTACAGCGACAGGCGACACGCCGTCTGTAACAACCCGTCCCAGAAACTTGGGTTAAGATAGTGATTAAGTCGGGATTAGTAAGCGAATGACGATTTTGCCCCTGATTCGGGTAAAAAGTTGACTTTTGGTTTGGACGATCATATGGACTTTGACCGGTGACTAGGACGTAGTTTAGGGCCTCACGAACCGGTAGGCAGGTGGCACGCCCGATTCCGACATCCGAGGAGGAAGTTATGATGTTCAGAAGGTTGAGGGCATAACCGTGATTTGGCTAAACTAGGGGGAAAAAGTTGACTTTTCGTATGATCGAGTTTGGAGACGTTGACCTAGGGACCGTTAGGTAGATCTCGTCGTCCTGAATACAACGACAGGAGGCACGTATTTATCGGACTTATGATGTGTGACTTACGGGTCTAGAAAGGTAGTAGCAAAATCGAAATTTGATTTAAAAGGAAGGGTATTTTGGTCTTTGTGCTCTGGGATTTGTGCAGTAGAGAGGGACAGATGGATGGCTGGGATTGGGCCATTTGGGTGAGAAGGGACAGGATTGGTGACACGTGGGGCTTGACTAAAGGGTTCCAGGATCTTACACGGTCCAATTATTTGGGGGATGGCCGTGTGTTCGTGTGTGTTCTTCGACCCAGAGAGAAACAGAGGGAGAGAATTGAGGGAATTGCGGGGTGCTCGTGGGGGCTGATGAGTATGTGAGTGTGTGAGAGTAACAAGAGAGTGAGAGGGAGGTAGTGAGGAGGTTTGGAGTGTAGTGACTGTGTGTGAGTACAAGTTGAGTCACGGGAAAACAGGGAGGAAGTGAGTGTTTGTGGTTGGTGGTGCGGCCGTGATCGAACAATCGAGGCCAGTGGAAGTGTCCAGAGGACGGAGGTGGACGGGAAGAGCCGTGTCCTCACGGCTGTGCTCACGACGGTGACAGGACGGCAGGTAATTTCTGATTTCCCTTTCAATGCTTTGTTTTGCCGTCTAGTTTCAGAAGTTAAGTCGTAGATTTAGGGGTTGAATCGAGGAGTCCCGTAAGGTCTAGGGAGTTCAGTGGAGTCCTAGGAGTCTTCTGGTGGAGCAGCCGTGACGGGGAGTGCACGGTGGTTAGCACGACGGAGAGTACCCTGGATGCTCTGTTTTATCCGTTTTGCTCAGTTTGAAAGTCGTGGACTTAGGGAGTGAGTCGACGGTTTTGGTGAGTGAGGTGAGCTTCAGGGAGGTTCTAGGAACCGTCTACGGTGGTTACCGTGATGGGGGGTGACTTGGGTGGCCGGAGAAGGAAACAGCGCAGTGTTCGGGTTTTGTTTCGAGTTCGAGTCGATGACTTAGGGCTGTGTCGAGGTGTCTGAGTATGGGGAATGAATAGCTTAGGTCTGGAAGATGCTGTTGGTGAAGAGAGGAGGTGTTTTGGTGCAGGTACGGCGGAGAACCGTCCTCGCCGGTTCGATTTGCAGACATTGTGTCGAACCGGGTTGGCTCGAGGAAGACGATGCACTGTAGCAGGCACGTGAGGGCCACGCGCAGCCACTTTGGGCGGCGCGTGGGGACGCGTGCAGCGGTTTTTGGGGAAAGTGTCAATTAGGTTTTTGGTCTAGGAGTTGTGACGAGTCTAATGGGATTGGTTTCGGGTGGTTCAGACGTCGTTTAAGGTTAGTTCCGCGAGGGTGAAAGTTTAGGGTTTCGGTTCGTTACGATTAGGACCCGGGGGATTTTTGTGGGAAATTAGGAGAGTCTTCGTAGACGTGTTAGTAACATACTTTGGCGGTTGTTGACAGGATCGGGAGTTCCGAGGAAGCTGAGAAACGTACGAGACGTCCGGGACGCGATTGAGGGCTCGGTACTGTGAGTGGACCCCTTCTCTAAAATCGAGCATGCATAACTGTTTTTCTATAATTGTTTTATGGTTTTAATCATGATTCTATGTTTATCGAATATGCTTTGTTGATTTTACCTTGTTGCACCGTTTTTCGAGGAAGTACGGTATTTGGCACGTTTTACGAGAAACGTCGATTTCTGAGTAAAATGCCATGGTTTTGGGGCTTTCAAAGGATAACTGGTTTGAATGCTTATAAAGGGATTTTGAAACATGATTTGGTGATTAAAGGGTTTTCGATTTTGAAAATCGGATTTCGGTAACGGAATTTGATTTTAAGGTTGAAAAGTGGATTCCGGATTTGGGTTCGGAATGACGGTTCTGGACGCCGGAAGAGCGTCGGACCAGTGATTTCGGATTCGGGTTTGGATATGGATTTAGAAATGGTTTTCAAATGGTTTTGGATTGGATTTGCTGGATCTGGTTATTGGGTTTAAAGACCCGGATATTGATTGACGGGGAACGGGCCCGGATTGGGTTTAAAGACCCGGATTGAGTTTAAAGACTCGAGAGTTTAAAGACTCGGATATGTTGATATTTCCCCCGTAGGCTTGTTGAGTTTAAAGACTCGGGAGTTTAAAGACTCGGATATTATTGAGGCCTAGATTGAGTTTAAAAGACTCGGGAGTTTAAAGACTCGGATAGGTCCAACAGGTTTGATCAGAAAATGATGATTTGATATTCAAGTTTTATGATGCTTATGATATGATTTCTATAACCGTTTTATAGTGTTTCTGTTTCTTATGATGTTTTATGGTGATCGATTTATAACTGTTTTAATAACTGGGTTATGCATGTGGTTTCAAAACGGAGGGCAAAACCCTGGTTTGGTTATTAAACGGTTTTCGAAACTATTATTTTTATTTTGGTCCACTCACACCTTCTGTTTTTAACTGCCCTCCAGGTTGTCGAGTAAGTGAGGGTTCCAGCGTCGAGGCAGCGTCTGAGGCATAGAAGTTACGAGAGGGATCCCGGAGTATTTTGTTTATTTTCCGTGTGCGTGTATTTAGTTTAACAGTTTTCTTTCTTTTGTATTGAGTCCTATGCTCTGTAAACTATTGACTTCGGGATATGTAGTATAATTTCTCCTGCGTCTGACTGTAATTGTGTCAGGGTGTCAGACGGGAGCAGGATTTACCTCGGTTTTCGGGGTGAAACCGGGGTGGGTCCTGACACCGTCATCGGACGTTGGACGGTTAAATCACGGGTCTAATAATGTGAGGGGTAAAATGATAATTTGGACTTAGAAGGGTAAAATGGTCTTTTGGCGTCTTGTTTTCTGTGAACCATCAGGTGAGGACACCTGGGAAGAATGGATTGGATATTTTTGGGTTGAAACCAAAGAATTGAGGACACCTGGCCATCCTCTAGTAGTTTCTAGCAAGTCTCACACGGTTTCAATTTTTAAATGGGGCTTACTCGATCAGTTGAGAGAAACAGAGACAGTAAGCATAATCGATCAGTTTTTAGTGTGTGAGTTCTTTGGGCTTGAGTGAGTGATCAGAGTCATTCTAAGTGACTTGAATGATCGTGTTTCTAAGTGTTAAGTGTGTGTGAATAGTGAGAAAACCCAGAAAATAGAGAAGGAACCCCGTACTCGACCGTGAACCTCAAACGATCAAACAGTCAAAGTCTAGTCTGTGGTGGTGATTAGAGAACTGAGGATTGACTATTGGACGTGTAAGGCTGTGGTGGAGGTCACGGCGGAGGGCTGGTAACAGGTGAGTTCTTTGGGTCCCCTGTTTTTCCAAAACGGTTTGAATGAAAGTTGTTGGTTTTGTAGAATTGTTAAGTGATTTTGATGACTCTTGCAGTCTTGGAGGACCACTAAGAACCGTAGGGACTCAAAACCGTGACTGGAGAGGCGACTGGTGGCCCGGAATTAGAAAGTCGAATTTCTGGGTTTTTGGTTCGAGCTTGGGAGGTAAGGTTTAGGACTTCATTTCGTGATTTTGTTAGAGGAATCAATTCTAAACATTAGGACGAAGCTGTTAGTGAAGGAAGGATTGGAAATGGCTAGAAAACGAGTCAAAATCGGCCTCGTCGGCTCAGTTGGACCGGGCCGGTTTGACTGGTCTGAACTGGGCTGGCGAGAGGAAGAGGATGATGAACAGTGTCGCACGTGGCTCCCACGCGCGACCCCTTTGGGCGGCGCGTAGGGGCACGTGGGCTTCTTTTGGGGAAGTGTTCAACATGGTTTTCACTCTAATCGATGTAACGAACATTTTGGACAAGTTTCGAGTCGATCGGACACCGTCTCGGGGTAGTATTGAGTGTCCTGAAGGTTTAGGGGTTAATTTAATTACGTTTAAAAAAATCTTGAAAAATTGGGGAAATTACAGTGAGCTTAAATGAGGCGTTTGTGACCCGAAAGTATGATTTGTGACAGGTCAGAACATTCCCAAGGCATCCAAGGAGTGTACGGGATGCGATTGACGCATTCAGACTTAGTGAGTGGACTTTTTGTTTTCTAACCGAGCATGCATAACTGCTTTTACTTACTTATTTTATGTTTTGATATATGATTTTATACTTATGACTATAATACCCTTGCTTTACTTCATTGCACGTTTTTCAAAATAAGTTATCAGATTTGCACGTACTTCGAGAATATGATTTCTATTATGCTTTTGATGATGGTTTCAAACAGATGATTTATGTTTATAACGTATTCTCTTTTACTAAATATTTGTGGATATGATTTGAGATTTGAAAGTGATTTCGAGCTTGGAGCCTTGTTCATATGATTTTCGGAAATGAGATTTCAATTTTTGAACTGGATTTCGGAAACGATATTTTGGATTCGGTTTGAAACTTGAAAGGAGAAATCTGGATTTGGGTTCCGAATGATTGTTCCGAATGCTAGCTTACGGAATCATTTTTTGCGAATTCGGAGAAGGATTTTCTATGGTTTTCACTATTGATCGAAAATTGGTTTTGGGTTTAAAGACCCGGAAAAAAAAACCGCTGGATCTAGTTTTGAGTTTAAAGACTCGGTTTATTGACGGGGGGGAGGGCCCTGGATTGATGTGTTTTGAGTTTAAAGACTCGGTATATGTTTTGAGTTTAAAGACTCGGTATATGTTTTGAGTTTAAAGACTCGGATATGATACCCCCCCCCCCCCCCCCCCCCCCCCCCCCCCCCCCCCCCCCGAGGCCTGTGATTGTGTTTTGAGTTTAAAGACTCGTTGATATCCCGAGAAGGCCTGATTATTGTGCATGGTTTTGAGTTTAAAGACTCGGGGCACTTGAGATCCAGTAAACCCGCATAATTGATGTTTTTCATTGGTTTTTCACTGGTTATACAAATGTGTTGGTTGTGACCCGAATGACTCGGATTTTATGGATTTTAGGGCCGGGTGCCCAAACTTTGATTTTAGTTTCTGGTGATTTCCGCACTTATTTTCATATCATTCATATTATACTTGGTTATGCATGCATGTTTTTAAAACAGAGGGTGAACCCTTGTTTATTTTCGCAAAATGTTTTATAACTTTTATTTTTAGTCCACTCGCGCTTTAAATGTTTTAAATACCCTCCAGGTCATGGTGCAAGCGTTGGGGCTATCGTTGAGGCAGAGACAGAGGCATAAATTTTTCCTGTTGCGTGTTTAATCAACTCACAGTAGGATTTGTTTCTTATCTTGTACTGTTACTCTATGCTCTGTACTATTGTTGACTGGTTGTATTATAACTTCTCCCGGTCTGACAATGTATGTTTAATGGTTTTGAGGCTACTTTGGTCTTTTATGTTTGATTGTCAGACGGGAGCAGGGTTCGTCTCGGTTATCGAGGTGATAATCGGTTGTGTCCTATCATAAAACTTGTATCCCTTGTCGTCTGAAGTTTAATTGTATTTTTTGATTCTTGTCATATGGGAGTAGGCCCCGAATGTACTTTTCATTGTGTATTTCGGGTGGGGTCCTGTCATATCCTCCACTCTAATTGAAGCCTCACGGGTATCCAAGACATGAGCCACATAGCCCTGACAGCCCCTCCTAAACAGTCTATCCGATATAAGGGTTGGTATGACTCCATAAGGACACACTCTCTGATCACCCTAAAACATCACCTCCGACAATTTTGAATTCCAAAATGTCACTTTCTTATCAAAACACTCAATAGAAGTGATAAGCACATATTTCATCACTTTTCCATCTCAATTTTATTTTCATTTTACTTTGTTATATCCTTAATTTTACAATTTTTAACTTGTTTTAATGTTTTTAGGTACCAACCCAAGAATGTAGAGTAAAGAGGTTAAATTGGAGCAAACCCGCATAAGCTATCAAGAATGGGCCAAGACTTATAAAGATTGGATCAAGATTCATAAAGATGGATTAACACTATGTCCATATGTGCAAGAAGGCTCAAGATTATGCCAAGATTCATTCTTGGAGAAGCCTAAAAGAATAAATGTATTAATAGTTACAAAGCAGAAATCTTCCTGTGCAGATTATCCCACTTCCACGGACCATGGTGAACGCCTCCGATAGAATCCGAATGTGAGTAAGGTATGGTTGGAAAGGTCTAAAAGTCTAGTTTCCAATGGTTCAAGAATTACTCAAATTGGAGTCCTACAGCCACAGGAATTTCTGTTTTGGTGAGGCATAGTCAGTCTGTGCCAGAATGATTACTTGTTCTACTAGGAATTGAAGCCTTGCACGTTTTCCAGCTGTTCCATCTTCTAAAATCCAGCAAGCAACCCAAATTCCAAGGAAATTAAGGAGAAGAATTTCCCCCTTTTAATTTGGATTTGTTTTCTCTTTTTAAATTTGGAGTTTCTATCACCTTTTGAATTAAGTTATGTATTTATTCTTTCATTAGGATTTAGAATACCTTTTACCTTTAGGACTTTAATTTAATTAGTTTAATCCTTTTCCTTTTAGAATTAAATTGTGAACTCCTATTTATTTGAGGATTAATTTTCTCCTATAAATAGAGAGGCTTAGGTTAATTGTAAAAGGTCGCCCATTTTTGCACCAAAGCTTTGCTTAAACCAATTTTCCCTTTTTAATAAATTCAAGATTTCTTGTGCAAAAATAAACTACACCATCCTCCATAATTCACCAATCCTCCATTGACATATAAGGCGTATTCCTGAGTGTCTCACCAAGAGTGTCGAACCACCTAACATCTATAGGGGGTATTCCCGAGGATTCAAAGTGTAACTCAACCTCTTAACCCCGTAGTTTTCTCTTTGTACTTGATATCGTGTTTATTGGATTGATCATTAATTTTATTATGGTTCTATATTTTGTATTGATTTCAATAATCTTCCATGCTATGTTTATGCTTAATGCTTGATTAGATATAGGGCGTATTCCCAAGTCTAGATCATTGAAAGTGTATAGGGCGTATTCCCGAGCACGTACTTAAGATAATGTACATGTATTTCATTAAACTAAGGTTTTGGAATTTCATTGATTATGGAAATTTGTATGATTTATGAATGAGTCAGGTTAAAGATGAGTTTACCATGTAAATAATAGATTAGGTTAGTTTAGATTTAGTTTAATTATTTATGACTTTAAAATCAATCTCTTTACCCCCAATTAATTAATCAAACGATAATCATACTTAGGTATCCTCAATCCCCGGTTAATAACGATCCCTATTTACCAATGCTACAATCTACAAAAAAGGGTTTTTAATTGCGTACGTTTCCTTAAGTGTTGAGTGTGACTTTTTGTTTACTTTAATGCTTAGTTTTTGCGTATCAAGAAGCATAATGAGTGCTCAACCACTCCATCCCACCTCAAAATCATACAAGTCTAAGAGTATTAGGCCAGCCACCGAGCTGACACCATCCACAACAACTGGATACTTCCGAATCATCTGATTTACTATATACACATCACATGTCGATGTACCAACACCCATGAAGACTACGTTCGCATCGATACCTCAGGTTTCCACCCAAACCCTCCTTTGCTATACAAAATCGTAGTCGTTATTTCAACTTTCCGGCTTCTCCCAAGCCTTAATACAATGTGGTTACTCATCTCGAGCCCCAAACCAACATCATGACTCTTTCTGAGCCCAATTCAATGTTCACAATCCAAGCTAACATCGACATGCTTGGCCACCTAGTAAAACACCGCTGAGTGTACCACATCCTATCGATGATCTCCCATTACACATTAAAACCTCAAATACTCTCTCCAATCGAGGAATTCATTTAACTATCTCTTCCTGGTCCAACTTGCCCATCCATGCTTCA